>CM033746.1:39621853-40221853 GCA_019671005.1 Hibiscus mutabilis | reverse complement strand
TCATTTTTCTTTTATGTCGTCAAAGAATTCATACGCCATAACTAATTATTTACTGCAAGAGGCAGATGGCACAGATCATAAGCACAATGCCAAAAGAAGAGAGAATTTAAAAATGAAATTGTAACTTGGAAGAAAACATATGCCAGAACAACATACCTCTCATTGCGATTAAGGTGAGCACCAAAATAGAATGCCACAGAGAGCAACCAACAATCACTATGCACAGCAACCAGTGAAATCCAGTCTTTACGATTCATCCCGTCTCTTGCAAAATTAATACCCAAAGCTGGCTCGGGGAGCTCTGATGGAACTTCCTGAGCCGGTAAAGCAACCTCCCATGACTCATTTGGGTATCCGTATAAACATAAATTCTCCTTGTCTGAGGAACAACACAACAAAACAAAACATTTCAGTAACGAAAACCAAAAGATGCAACCAACATCATGAATTTTTAAAGCCTTTAAAAAGCACAACTTGGACTTAATGCTCAACTCAATTTGGTATTCCATATGAATAAATGTTCCATCTCTACTCAGAAGTATTTAAAAGGTGACCTGTAAACAAATTCGCATCTAAGAACAACAAACCAAACCCCTATAACAAAACGATACAATGTCCAAATAGAACTTTTCTCTTCAAATTTCAGTCAACAAGGTGAAGATAAACATTGAAAAAATCTAAGCAAAAATAGAAATTCAGCTTCGAAATCGAACCAGCTCGATTCAATCACTTAGAGACTACTTAGATACGCATCGGAAGCGAACAGAACGCCCATCTCAATTTTCCTGTCAACTTTCTAAGCAAACAAACAAAATAAAGGAGCTGGGAAAAAACTAACCTGGATCGCATTGAGAGTAGAAGTCGTCTACATCTGATCAAAACCCACACCAAAGCAAGAAAAATTTAAAAAGGAAGTAAAAAATTAAACAAAACAACAAATCGAAATAATGAAATTAGGGTTTAGGGAAAGAGGGAATTTATCGAAAGTAAGAGCACGAACGATAGCGGAGCGTCGAGCGTTATAGTCTTTGAAGATCTCTTCAACAGTGCGAGGACTCGAGGAAGCCGTTCTTTCCTAATAATTTCAAAATGTAATTTCTTTTTCCTTTATTTCCAAAAATTGCTTATTTTGGAGAAACCGATAATTTGATTCGGACAATGTTTAATTCCTTTATTTTCTATAAAGGAAGTTTTTTCCTAAAATTTATTTAAATATCTGAATATCATATTTTCCAAATAAATTTAGAATTACATTTAAAAATGTGATAATTTATATAAAGTATTTTATAAATAAAAAGTATAATAAAAAATATTATGTGAGAAAATTAAAACATGATACGAATTTTTTTTGAAAACGAAATGAATCTATAGTCAATAAAATCATTTTTTAATAATTTCAAGATGATTTTTTTGAATATATCTCAAGGTGATTATATTTACAAAGTATTATTTGATTATATATATTATATCTCAAAAAAAAAAAGAATATGATGCGATCTAATCTAAAAAATAAATATTTTAGAGAATATGAATAAGTTCGTGAGTAACTTTATAAACTAATTATTTAAATATATTGTTTATATGCTCAAAAAAAATATCGTTTAGAAACAATCATTTAAAATTTAAAATAAAATCATTATTTAAATGATCTTTTTTTTTTCTAAATAGTTGGATGTTAATCTTGAATCGATTAGTGAATCAACGTGTAAATTAACATTTCTAAGTACATAGACCATAATTATAGGAGTATTAAAAATATATAATAAATTACTTTAAAATTAATTGTTGTAGAAGACATTTAAATGTTTTAAATGAACTCAAAGAGAGGTCATAATAAAAGGCGGCATGTTTTACTTATGTGACATGTTTCATTTAACTGATCCGAATTCAAACAGTTTAATTTATAAGTGTGCCGTTGTGACTTGTGCATCATTTGAAGGAGGTTTTGAGTGTGCTACTTGTTTCATCATTCGACCTCGAACTTGGTTGATTTGCCCGAAAGAAAATGAGAAGTACTGGGATATTAAAGATGTCGTTTTTAAGGTCCACTAATTGGTCTAGTGACTAAGGATGCTTATCTTGTTCCGTTTTATAAGTATTCAAATCATAACATGAGAATGTACTACCTCTCTATTTAATAAAAAAATGTCATGGTAGATACTATTTTTCCTCGTTGTGACGTAAGTTTTAGCAGACTCTTGCATCTTGTTTCTCCATTGCTTAACATCCATTGAAATTACACAGACCTTTATAGTACTACATGTATGTGTTTGCATGGTGATGATTTACCACACTAGCACTTTCATCATAAATTTGTACATAGCACAATACACAAACTAAAACCTAGAATAAAAATAGAACTCAAAATTATGGGATTAATAAGCTCAACATAATTCACTACATGCTCAATGTTTACGTACCTAACTACCCAGATTAGCCTTAGTTCACTGTAATTTTCGAGGGAAGGGAGATTCCAACCGGTTTCTCTGATGGAAGGGAGTTGTTGTCCGGAACAAGTTTCACGATACAGTGACTGTCGAGGTTGTACTTTTTCTCAACTTCTGCAAATCCCTTTGTAAGAACTTTCGCTATCCAATCTGTCACCACCATGTTATTATCTGATATGTATACAGCTGCTAGTAGTTGTTCCATGACTTTCGGATCGATCTCTAGCGACCATTTGAAGCCGATAGACTCTTGGAAACTATGGTTCATTTCGTCTGATACTTTCTGTGCGAGTGCATCGAAATCAAATGGCTTGAAAACCACGTTTTCGACTGGTTGTTCGAAGAAATGTTGCAACCAAGGTGTGGTGTTCTCAGGAACAGAGTCATTTTCAACGGTTACATCACTGGTTTCTTCTGCTGGAATGTTCAAATCTAGATTCAGGCATGACGTCCGGTTTGCCCGTTTAACCATTTCAGTGATCTCGTGCTGCTCCGTTGTTTCGTTGGACCCAGTCAGCTTTCTTTTATTGACAAACCCCAGCTTAGAGACGCTTACCTGCCTCGAGTCTTGGCCAATTGTGTTTTTGTCTTGCTTGACCAACATCTGCAGTGGCCAGCCCTTGGCTCTCAATATGTTATCCTCGGAGTACTTTAATATTTGTGTTTTACGATGAACAACTTGATTTTCCATTGTTAAGGTTGAAGTCGTCACAAAAATCGCATTGTTGGCACTGACTTCTCTTCCGCGCGAGTCCGGAAACTTGCCTGTCCGGATAGCCTGTGACAAGCTACTTAGAACATGAATATCAGCTTTATCTACATTCTCGAGGAATACAACAGAAAAGGGATTTTTGCTCAACTCATCAGCAACATAATCGACCACAGTCTTCCCTCGAAACTTTAAATCGAAATGATGAACCCCATCTTCGGAACTTAGATCAGTGTCGATGAAGTTCTCTTTGTCTCCGTAGATCGCATCCGCAAGTGCAATAGCAATTTTCTTCTTGCCACACCTATCAGGTCCACTGAAATTCAACCATATATCGCCTCTTTGACCGGCTCCCTGACATTTTCCGTTTCGTGCTCGGCCGTTGGCTACCGTTTGGCAAATAACAGTTGCAGCTTCATCTTGCCAGCCGACTCTTTTGGTGACAGCCGCGAAAAGCTTCTTGAAATCACTAGGATCAAGAGGTCCACCAAAGTCGGGAGATGAAGAGGTTGAGAACTGAGCTCGATGGCTCGAGCCACTCCCATTGATAACATCAATATTTGCAGGAAGGCAACCCGAGAAGTCCCGTGCAAGCGTTGCACAGTTCTGACTAGTGGATTTCATCAATTTGTTGCTTGAAGAAACTGAACATAGACCCAATCCTAAATCCGTGGTCACAGAAGTTACGGATGTAGGAGAGGCTTGAGTAATATTGCCCACACTTGAATTGGACAAACTGTACAGAGATATAGGTTCAAGCGCCTTCCAACCACTTCCTTCCGAAGGCTTTTCCTGTATTTTAGACAGAAGACTTCCATTCTTAGTATTGGATACCACAGAGGAAGGATTGTCCGAATGTATAGTACCCGTCTTTAAAAAATTAGCAGTCAAGCATGAATTTTCGTTCGTTTTGTTGCTATAATGTCCCCGAGGATTCCTTTGAGAAGTGTTCGACTCGGGGACTCGATGAGTGCGATGAAGGCGCCGACATATATCATCCCACTTCTTTTGCACCCTTGCTATCTTAATGTTCAATAACTGTCCCTCATCTTTGGTCTGCACTGAAGAGAGGCAAACTGGTTTTTCACATAAATTTCATAAACATCAAAACATAAACCGAACACAACTCCGGACCGTCATCACCAATATTTAAAGCTAAAGAAACAGAATTATAAACTAAGGGGCATACCTTCATATAAAATCCATTATTTGCACCAAGCTCTGACATCTGCAACCAAGAAGGCAAAGCAGATTGGTACTGATCTGCAACCGAAACATCGAATCCTCCCTTCGTAACCGCAACCACTTCTTGTTCGCATCTCTCACTGCATGGACGACAGCGTGGTGACACAGTTTGATATGAGCCGGTTAAAGACCCCTTTGACTCGGACGGCGTAGGAAAGAGTCCTCCGAACGGAACAAACGCCTCCATCAAGCTGTAGTTTTAGACAATCAAACTATGAGAAATGGTCGCAGCTAATAACAAAACCAGTAAACAACACATTGCACATGACGTTGCATAACAATACACAAATATATATATATACCTGGACTTGGGATAAGAGTGATGCAATGAAGAAATGGGCAAAATCTGCAAATCCCAATGTTTTTCAACTGAAGGAAACCGACATATGAACTTGAGATATGTGTGGTAACTTGTTGCAGCTCCCAAAAAACAAACATTCCCTTCATGAAAGTGTAATAACCTCGTCAAATGTCCCACTAAATAACCAACGCCACCTTCTTCTTCCTTGTTTCTTTCATTACCGAAAATTTCCAGAGCTCCATAATTGAGCACCACCCCGGATCCTCCCATTTCCCGCTCTACGACCCGACCCATTTCTTCAAACTTGGAATCCACCTCCACTTTCTTAAACCCTTGGTTGATACACTTTGCTATATAGTTTTCGATGCAAATTATGTTCAAACCATCTTTGTTTTTCTCAGTGAAACTCACGAGTGCATCGTAAGCACATACACCGACGAGCAGTGGATTCCTCCTTCGCGCCAAAACTTCCCCTATCCGCTTACAGTTTCCTTCTCCAAAGTAAGAAGCGAAACCCGGGAAAGGGAAACTGAAGCTCCGACTATCCGGATCCCGGTTTTCTAGATTGCAAAGGAAAACGGGTGGGCCACGAGGTCGGGAGTATAGGAGATTAGGCAGGGGACGGATGATTGCCAGTTTGATTTCGGAGCTCCGGAAACCCGCTTCACCGAAAACCCGACTGACCACCGGATCATCGAGGATCGATAAAATCAAGTGTTGGAGCTCGACTTTGACGGAGTTGTTTTGCTGTGCGATATCGCGGTAAACGTGGAAATTATCCAGCGGTTGTCTTCGCTGGTTCGCCTGGGACCGCTTTATCGCCGCCATGAGCGAGTTGGAAACGGGAGGGTCGTTGGTGAGTTGACCCGAGGGGAGCCGGTCGATTGACACGCTTATGCAAAGCTCCAGAGCTTTGAATTGGTGCCGGGGAGGGAAAGCAACGTTGCGAGCGCGGGTACAGGCGTCGCGTAAGGCGGAGGACGAACGGGGGGTCAAGAGGGCGGAGACGGCGTGTAACGACGTCGTCTGGGCGTGTCCCCTCCGTCGCGCGACGGCCACCGCCTCGTCTAGCGCGGTGGCTGCCTCTGGCGCTAAGCATTGCCGCGCTACAATAACCGGCGTAGGCATAGAAATACAAAATCTTTAGTAAAATATATAATATCTATTTGTTTATCAGGAAAAAATGGTTCCTTTTTTGAGTAAAAATAATATAAGATATGAAATGAGGAAGAAGAAGAGTGAATTATATAAAAATTTATTTTATAAGAGAATGGGAAGAATAAGCGTCGTCTGTTTCCATTAGTATCATTTGATTAAGATAGTGCCTGTGGTTAATTTTTTTAAATAGTCTCAAGTTAATTATAAATTTTTTTATATATATATTCTTAATTCTTTGACAATGCACATATTCTTTGCTGAAAAAATAATTGAATTCATGTATCTTAGAATGAACAACATCCGCTTTTCTATTAGGATCATTTGTTAGATTCACAGTTAGTTAAAATCTAAATATTGATAAAAAAATATTGATCAAGTGCTTCAAGCGAAAAAAATATATTACTTATAAAAAATTTATATTCGAGCAATTTTATTAATACAATATATTTAATATTTATAAAGTTTAAAAATAAAAATATATATATATTGATGAGGATCATATTAAGAATGATAAATAAATATTAATCAAGTAAACACGTAAATAGATCAAATTGAATTTTAAAGATTTGAGTTATTTTGAATTTGTGCCGTTTGTGTCTTAGAACATTTAAGATTTCAAGTCAAGTTTTCTTATTGAATTATATATTATATTCAAGGTTAAATATGTTTTAGTCATGATTTTTTTTTTACAAGTCTTAAATTTAATTTTGGTCTTATTCAGAAGGAAGGGAAAGCTAGAATCTAGAAGAATAAAAAAGAGAGTGTTTCTAGTGAGTCTAGAACCCATGATTTAAAAGAATACGAAAAAAAATATAAGTAACTTGACCAAACGATCATATGAGGTTATAGTGGTAAATCTTGATTTTTTTTTGTTCATTTCGATGATTCGGTTTTGGACAACGATAAAATGCTCAACTGTGATTTTATATTTTTTATGAATATCATATCAGTAGTTAATAATAAAATAGAGTAGACCAAAAATTTAAAATAAAAAATACATATTTCACAAAAAAATATAGAACTAAATTTTAAAATAATACAAGGACTATTGAACTATTTAAATTTATGTTTGAGTCATTTTTATACAATTATTAAATTTTCTATAATATTATTAAATCTTCAAATAAAAAACGAAAGTTGTAACGATCCAATTTTCGAGTTGATTATCCAAAGCTTGGTTTTAGATTGAATATTTAATTCAAGTATTCACTTAAAGAAATGAGATTTTAGAGGATTAGTTTTTTAAGTAAGTGGTGACCGTTTTGTGTAAGGATTTATGGTGCGAATATACTGTTATGTTTTGGATGAGAATATTTTGAATTAAAAGGTAGGAAAGAGATGGAGAAAAATCAGATTTTAGTTCCTTTACTTCTCTCACTTTTCACCATTTTCTCTCTCTTTTTTTTATTTCTCTTCAATCTTTAAACTCTGATCTGCTAAAATCCGGTCGTCTGTTGTCGACACCTTTATCGCCATTGTGTCATTTTGTCGAAACGAGTTCGCCGGTACCAGCTGCACCACCATTGGAGTCGTCGTCGAAAAGGATGAGAGATAGGTAATTTCGGGGGTTGTTGAATTGGGGTGGTTCGAGTGCTCAAAATGAAGAACGGAGGCCACCATCGTGTTCATCGGCATCTAGACAGCTTGTCTGGGCTTTTGTTGTTGGCTTCCGGCCACCAAAAGTCATCTCATGCGTCGTCGTACGCACGTGAAAGACATTCGAGCGAGAAAAAATAGTTGTATCCATCTGTTGGGCCTTTAGGCAAGCCGTTGGGCCAGCTGTTGGAACTGGCCTGTTGAGCCGAGATGCAGGCCAGCCGAGCCCAGGCCGCCAACCGAGCCAGCCTTCGCCATTGATCAGCATTGACTTTTTGGGAGGACCCTACTCTAGGGGGTTTTGACGTTCTGAGTCTGTTGGCTCGTTTTTTTTTTCGCCAAATTTGAACTCGATAAGCTATTTTTATGCGTTTTATTCCCTAAAATAGTTTGATGATGCGAAATTCTTATGTAGTCGTATTTGTTTTATCCGAGGATTTTGTAAACTTGAGTATTGGGTTTAAAGAGTTGAATGGAGGAGCTTGATGGGGATTTATCGCTTTGGCTTAAGGTTAGTACACATCAAACTCTGAATACTTCATGAGCATCATAAATATGATTGCTTTGCGTGTTAGTATATGCAAAATAGGTAGGCAATGAATAAGCATGTTTAAAGACCGGTAGTATGAGACTTGATATATGTGTGATGCACGATAATGTTATGAATATGATGAAACTAATAGAGTCTTTAGAGACCGTGTAGGGTCGTTTGAGATGCTCATATAATTATTTGATGATTGTTTGATTGATTGATAAAATTGTGATGCCCTATATGTTTGTTCGAATAGATTGACGTGATTTGATAGGAATTATGCTTAAGGGATAAATACTCAATTAAATAATTATGAAGCATGCAATTGATATTAATTGATCAAATACGTTAGTAAACAAATCATAATGACTTTCATAAGCTTTAATGATCGAATAAAGTGTTGTAAAATTGTAATTCAAAGAAAAGGTACGAACTCGTGAGTAGGGTATTGGTACGGGCTTTGGCCATACCGGTACACGTTTGGGGACCATATGGTATGGGTCGATCCGTACCGGTACTTGTGGAAATTAAAGATTTTCAGTAAGCTATGTCAGTACTGAACGGAATAATTTAAATGCCAGTTTAATATGAAAACTGACGTGGAAGATTAATGAATTGTTTTATGCCTTACTTAATGAGATAATTAATAAGGATGATTAATGTACACTTCCATAATGTATTAATAAGTTGGTAAACTTAATTGGGTGACTTGTTAATGTTAGAAACCATAGAGTTATGGTAATCATGTTGATGTTGTGAGCCATGTGGGTACTTGCTTGGAGAGTCATCTTTGGTTATTGGGATCCGGATACCCAGAGATCGTGTTGTAACACCATGGTTAGAGACGTCGAATGTACGTTCTCGAGGTTGTGTGACATCGGGCCTCATTCGATGATACTCAATGAGAGATGCCGAGTATGGGTGTACGTTCTAGAGACTGTGTGACACCGAGCCTCACCCAGAGAGAGTGTGTGTTCCCGAGGCTATGTGACATTGGGCCTCACTCAAAGTGTACATTTCTGAGGTTGTGTGACACCGGGCCTCACTCAGAGTGTGGTTATGACTTTGTGTGTTTTTGCTCAGATGATCTAGTGAGATACTAAGTATGGTTGGGCCTTGTGTGCCATGTATGATGTTTTGCATAATAAAAGCATGTGTTTAGGCAACTAGTGATAGCGTCACGTGTTTATTTATCTCTCATTATTGCTCGTACTAGCTTGCATGCTTATGTTTACGATTAACATGAAGTATAGTAGAGTAGATGTGTACCACTGAGCTTTGTAAGCTCAATGCTCAGAATCGTTATTTTCGTGCGTAGGTTGATCGTCAAATCATGGGGTCGAGGAGCATTATCAGTACGAGATTTCAGCATATAGTGATTTCCAGAGTACGGTACTTGTGTTTAGTGGGTTGTGTATTCATAGGACCTTACATGATGGAGTCTATAATTCTTAATTTTGAAATTGTATTTATTAAATCGGATGTTCAAATGTTTTAAATTAAATTGTAGCTCATTTGTAACGTTTTGATTTCTTATCTATATTTTCTACTGTTGACTTTAAATGTTTTTGAAAAATACTTTGTTGGGCTAAACTCAGTTTAAAAAAATTTATGGTAGCATGTTGGGCTTAAATGCCCAAATATAACACCCGAATTTAAGGTGTTACAATAGTAATTATATATAACAAAATTATGTTTTTTAAATAATAAAACTAAAATTCAACCCAGAAAACACTAAGAGTTTTGGTTTTGAAAATTTATTTTAATTGTAAATTGGAATGTCTAGTATTAATTAATAGTGTTAGCCGCTTGCTTGCTTTGCTCTCTCCTTAACCGTTTACATTTTTTTCATTGTTTAATCGGCCGCGGTAGAGTTAGTTTTGATGCCGATCATCGACGGTTGATAATTGATATTTTTTGTTTTTTATATTTAAATCTATTTATTTTGTTTTTTTTTTGTATATTTCGTTGTGTCTTTGCTCTGCTATGGTACGTTTTTCTGTCTTTATGACACGTTTTATGACTATTTTTGTAATTATTTGGTGTTCGTTTGATAACTCTCACAGCTTTGGTTCTAATTCATGTTTGTCGATGGTTTTAGATAATTTGATCACCTTTTGGGTTGTTGGTCAATATAATCAGAACCGTGTAGCATATCATCGTCTTTGGGAATATACATGAAAGGTAGTTTCTGATTTTGGAGGTTTTATCTAGTTTGTGTTTTGACAACTTTCCAGTGACCTTTCCTATAATGGACCACAAAAAATTTTCTTTGGTGTAAAAAAGATGTATTTGATCTAATCGGTGTAGTGCCTATCTTTTCTTTTTAAATCTATAAATTTTTTGTTATATTTTAATATTATAAAAGCTTTAATAAATTATATTTTTGTTTTAATTTTGTTTATTAATAAAGCAAAAGCGGTTGATACGTGAAAAAAATAGTAATTACTAGTGTTAAATCAGATGAGAATCCCTAATTTGTTGTGTTACGTGATGGGTTAATGGAGATGCTGTGTCCATTGAGTTACGTAGTGGGGCAAATAATCAACTCAGCATCACACACACTCACGGTGACGTGTATGCATTTCTTTTCAATCTTTTTCCTGTCCTGCCTTCATTTCTATGTGCTGCTGCGTGGGAATCGGCCCAACCACTGAGTTGACTATTGCAACAGAATCTGAGTCTCCTCAACTAAAAAAACTGGGTTAATATACAAATTGGTATCTACATTATACTTACATCTTTCACAGGTCGGTACTTTTAACTTTTTTCTTATCACAATCGGTACATAAATTTCATTTTTTGTTTACATTGACACTCTTTAGTCACCCAATCGTTAGTCAACAATAATCAATGGTTACGTTGCTTAACAATTGAGTGACATGTGAGAATGCTTACATTATTTTTCGTGTCACTTGACAAATTCTTATTGATAATAACGAAACTCTATATTTATATAATTAAAAACAAATTTTTAAACAACAAAAATAGTAATATAATTTAAAGTAATTCATTGATATTTTTATTTTGGGAGACAATTTTATTAAAAGGAATAGTCACGGACATCAAATATAAATCATAAAAATATATACATAAATAAATCATTTTTATAAGCTAACATTTGTGTCTCTTTTTTTCTTCTCTTATTTCATGGGGTAAATTTAGTCTCTAAAAGAAGTGGTCTCAGTCATAATTGCCAAACACACTTTAAGAATAAAACTTTGATTTTATAATTTTAAAGAATAAAATGAATCGAATCGAATCAAATCAAAATAAATTAAGTTTTTGTATGTTAAAAATGTTGACGTAAGTAAAAGAATTGAAAGACAAGAGGGGTGTAATGGGGTTGGAAAGTTGATGAAATTGTGAAACAAAAGGTTAAAGTGAAAGGAGAAAAAGAAAATTACCCACCACCACAAACATGCCACTCATCACTTTGGAATATGAGAGAGACCCATTAAATATCTCTATAAAATAATTATTTTTATGAATTGAATTTAGTTTAGTTGATTTATCGTTGGCATACTATACAGGATATGAAATCGAACATATTTAAGCATTCAACATTATTCGCTTTATAAGTGAATAGGAATTTTGATAATATAAACATTGTATAAAACTTTATTACTTCTAAGTTAATATATAGAGGTAAAAGTGTTCCAGCAGTCCTTATACTACATCTCAGATTATATTTTGGTCCTCTATTAAAAATAGACAAATTAATCCTGTACATTTTAAAAATGTGCAAAATGGTCTTTCCCTTAAACAATCATCATTCTTTTATTAAATGTTGAAGTGAAAATTATAAAAAAGTAAAATTACTTTTTAGTTCTTTACATTTACATTTTTATCAATTGAGCCCATAATCAATAATAATACATAAAAAGTCAAAAAAATATTTTAATGTAAAATATTTAAAAATGTAAATTTTATTTTTTGAAGGAAAAGTGTAAAAGTTATTAAAAATACAGTTTTTGTCATCTATGTTTATGACTTTTTATCAATTTGGTCAGTAATCGTTAAAAAATCAGATTAATATTTGTATATTTTTGTAATTAAAAATAGTTTTAATTAAATAATAACTTAGACTAAAATCGATTCGATCATATAAAATTATTGTATCTCTAATTAGTTTATGCACAGTCCAAATTCATGAATCAAACGTATAACTTGAATTTTGAATGACCCCTAATTCAATATAAGATCGATTATTGAACACAAATGTAAATATCAATATGATTGTGACACAATGATCCCATTAATCTGTTCATTTAATTAAGAAACTTGCATAAATAATTACTCTATTATAATTTTAATTAAAATATAATTTTTTTAATAATTAAGTAAAAAATTAATTTAAAAATTATAAATACAAAGGAGTAAAAAACAAATTTATTATTTTTATAATTATCACGTCAACAATTAAGGAAAAATATTATTTTAACAGAGAATCATTCTACAATTTTTAAAACGTATATATATTAATTTATTTTTTTCAGTAAAAATATTAAAATACAATCCAAAATATAATATAAAGATTGATATAATGCTATTAGAAGAGATATACTAATTAACTTAATGATTAAAAATATTTATATTATTTTATTTTGTATATGTTTAAAAAGATATGAGAATATAATATTTTTATTTAATAAAAAATAATATTACCCTTTAAAAAATAGTATAGAAGAATAGAGGTGTAAAAGTGTTTGATTTGATGTGTGCATTTATGTTGTTGTGGCCTTTTCAATTCCTTTTTGTACAAAATACGAATGGACAGTCTCCTCTCCTACCCCATATATGACCTCCCGAATCTTTTCTCTATTTCTCTTTCTCATAACACTTGACTCATTTTTAGTCAAATTTTACATTATTTTATTCATGTCTATAATAATTCAAAGCATTTTTTATATTTCCATCCCATCAATCATCCATATTAAAAACCTTTTTATATCTTGTATTTTTTTAAAAAATCTTAATATTGATATATTCAATTCTAGGCCAAATACATCTTAAATTTTGAACCCTAGTTATATGAGTGGTTTTAGACATATACAATACGAACAATTATATATGATTCTTAAAAGAAGAGAGTTCATAATGAGTTAAGTTAAATGCAGGGAAGAAGCAATGATTTAGGGGTGAGGAGGGGTAAAACATAAGTTTTGAAAGGTAGGGGGTAAATTTACAATTATACCATTTTTTTAAAAAAATATAAAGGATCAAAGAGTAAAAAAATTTCCCTCAGTCAGGGGGCAACAACCCCTCCCAGGAGCTTAATAGCTCCGTCCCTGGTTAAATGCTTGCAAGTGAAAAATAAAATATTAGTTCTGGACCAGTGATAAAGTACATAAGCGAAGTAAAACGATGTTGTACTTCATAGATTTTAAGTCTTGTTAGACTCATTTTATTCAGAATTTGGTGTACTAAGTGCACAACAAGTCAAATTACATTAAATTTTTTAAACTAATGGTCTATTTTAATAAAGGTTTTGTCTAACATATGCATAGGTTAAGGGTTATTTAAAAGCTTAGATTAAATATAAGATTCTATTGAAAAAATTTTATCATTCAATGTATTACAAAACTATAAAAGATTCTATTAAAAAAACTCTCATTTAATGTATTACTAAACCCTAAACCTTAAAATCCTAAATCCTAAACTCATAAAACTTAAACCCTAAATCATAAACACTAATACATTAAATGAAAGTTTTGTTCAATTGAATCTTTTAGGGTTTTGTAATACATTAAATAATAGAGTTTTTTTAGTGAAATTTTGTATTTAATCCAAACTCTTAAATGACCCTTAACCTATACACGTATGCATAGGTTAGATAAAGCCTTTAATAAATTGCGCACGATCCCTTTAATCTTTAAATCACCTCTATCTAATTATGGTTCCGGTGAATGTGGATTAAACATTTTTCATATATAATTTGAATTTGAGTAGTGATATATTTAGGGTACGTGAATTTGATAAAATGATACAGAGGATTGCTACAATATTTTTTGTTTAGCCATTGGTTGATTATTCGTATCGGACACTACATATGCCTATTATGGGAGCGATCCTCACAATTAAATTGCTTTACTCACAATGTTAATATCAAATTTACGATCTTATTTAAGAGATTTAGTATCTTACCTCACTAAACCTATTGCTTGTTGGTGGATTGTTACAAATTTTTAACATGGCAAAGGAATAAAAATTAGATGAATAATAGAAAAGGAAAGTAAGAGAACTTGTTCGATTATATGGAGCTAATGGCATAGGGACAGTCCCTTTCGCATATAATTTTGATACCATATAGTCTCTCAAGTTGGAAGAGAAAGAGGCACAGTCTTGTCCCAATGCCCACCGTTGTTTGATAATCAAAATCCCTAAAAAGGGCATAGAAAAGAAATCTTGATAGTGAAATATGGAAATCAAAAGCTAAGAGAAGAATCTTTGGACACCCATTTAAGATCTTTCTAGGGTTTTAGAATCAACCCCCCTAATTCATTGATTAATTGTATTAACATAAATGTGTTGAAAAAAGCAATAATTGTATTAACATAGCAATTTGCATATCGATAAATATTTTTATCGTATAGATTCATTTCATAATTCATGCTTAAAGTTAATCATTATCTCTTCCAATAATATCGTTTTCAAATTTTAAACTTAAACATTCTTCTTAAAAAATGTATTTTTTTTTACTTTTTTTCTCTCTCAAACTTTTAATCAATAATTCTATTCGATTTCATTCGACTGTCACTGTTGACGATAACACTAATAATTTTTTTTAAAAAATTTTTAAAAGAAAAAAAAGTAAAAATAAAAAAGAAGAAAGAGAAAAGGAAGAAGAAAAAAAAAGAAAAAAAAAGAAAAAAAAGTTTTTTTAGTAGTAAACATTTTAGTTATTTTATATAAAGCTCTTTAGATAAAATGATTAAAAAAACAAAACATCTTATAATAATATTTAAACTTATAGCAGAAAGTGGTTCATGAACTTGTCAACTTTGATCAAATTAATCTCTAAATATTATTTTTAGTCAAATTATCCCATAATTTTTTCAAATTGGCTATTGAAGTTTTTTAGGTCAATTTGGCCACTAAACTTTTTGACTAAACTTATTAAGTTCAAAGGTCAGTTTGATTTTCACAATTTTATGAGCTAATTTGATCAAACTTGCTAAATTAGATGCATTTTATTAAGCCTAATATTTATTACTGTTAAAATAAATAATTTTAATTTAGTTAGTAAAAAATTTAATATAAGATGACAGTAATTTTTAAGTATATCTCATTAAATTTATGATTATATATGTTGAATTAATAACTACCACAGCCACAGACAGAAAATTAGCAACTAAAGAGGCGAAGGAAGTTGGTATTATTCCAAAATCTTCAAGGTTGCTTCTTTAGGGAACATAAACTATATCAAAATCTAGATTAAATGATCCATGCATTTGTATCGTATTTATATATCTTGTTAAGATTATAATTGTATTTAAATAGTTTAAATTCATATGAATTACTGATAAATAACAAAATCATACAAGAATTTTTTTTAATGTGTAATGTTATATATGGAATTTGATTATATACAATTATAGACACAAAATATTGATTTAATTGTACATATAACATTTTAATTTTGATTCAATTATATATATTTAAAAATATTTATTTATTTTTTTATGTTTGATAAATATATCATATTACTGTGTTTGTGAAGGGAAAAAGAAAAAAGAAAGAAATGTGAACATTCCTCGCACTTTACAGTTGAAAAACTGCTTTGTAGCACCTTAAATGAATTTATTCTCGAAAAGGAAGTGATTGGATTTGAGTTTTGACTTTTATTTTTTTTATAAAAATAACTAATTTTATTAAAAAGGGAAAATATTCAAAATTATAAAAGAATGTTTACTATTATAATTGTAAACTAAATATTTAATTTGGATAATTTTTTTATAACCGTAAACTAGCTATTTGAAATCATACAAGGACCTTACAAAAAAAAAAGATTAAACAACCCAACCAAGAGATTCGAACAAATGATAGATATAAATAAATTTAAATATATCGGCAAACGAACCACAAAAGAGATGAAACTATTGAAAGACCACCGACAACCGCAAGTAAAAGATGAGCATCGAGAGAAAACTATTCACGAGTGCAAATTACATATCAAAATCTAATTTGAGAGTTCAAAGCAGGAAAGATCAACATAATAATAAATATGTGTCATTTTAATCAGTCGAGACGACGTTAAATCCAACCTTAAAAAATAAATAAACGAAAATAACGGTCAAATGATCGATAAAAAAACTTAAAAATATGACATAAAAAAGTGTCATATAGACAAAATATTTTTATTAAAATTTTAAAAAATAAAAATAAAAAAATAAAGGAAAAATAAAGAATATCGACGGCGACCAACGCTAGTTGCCGACCACCCTCCAAAATAAAAAGTGAAGCAAGCCGCGCAGAGAACTAACCTAAGCGACTAGGTTAAGAAAAAAAATGAAGACTGTAATTTACGCAATTCTTTTGACTTTTAATTTTTTAATCATATAAAATTATAATATGTAAATTTTCAATTCAGATTTATTTTGAATTTATTTTTTTAACAGTCTAAAAGTAATGAGACGGTAATATCTGTTCATACATATTCTTAATCCTTTAACAATAAATATACACATTGTAGACAAATCGATTAAACTCGTGTCTCTTAAGATGAACATCATCTGCTTTTTCAATGGTACACTTGTTGGGTTTATTTTGAATTTAATTTTTATTAAATAAGAGTTTTGTCTAAAATTATTTTAATTTAGATTTAAATTTATTTCATTATCAATTCGTTCTTTTGTACATTTTATATTCCAAGAGTTTGAATTTGGTTCGTACCTATCGCATTTCTTAAATTTCTATCGTGTTACAAATGCTTAAAGGTAAGTGATGATAATAACATAAGATCAATAATTTCATGGCCAAGAATCATTTGAGCAATAGTGATATTCCTTTTACATTTAAATTCACTTTAATTTCATCATATACCTTTTAACATTTTGTGGCAAAATATTCACCAAAACTTTTTTTTAAGTATAATGATTGTATGCCTTTATTGATGCCGAAACATACAATATAAAACATAGATGTGAGCCTCGTTAAAAAAAAACTCCCTAAAATTAAATGGAAGAAAAAGAGTGCACTACATCTATGCCAAGATCAAATACAATCGAGGATATCGACCATTCGAGAGCAACCAAGAAATAGCTACACTCAATCAACTATAGGCAACACAAAGTATAGGTAAAACAACATAGCACAATGCCAAGCCAAAATCGACATTAATGGCCCTGCCTTCGCACACCGAGCCAACTAACATCTTTCCCGTGCTCAAGGCACAACGACCAAATTCCAATAAAATGAGCATATCCCCTAGTGCTCACCTGAGTGAAGCAGAACCCAGCAACATAGCAGTCCAAATAATGTACTAGACCAAACAGCTTTGGCTGAAACTTATCCGGGATAAAAAATAATCATATCCTTTGCACGAGCAATGCCTTGTTTGGCTAAGAAGTCTGCAGTAGAGTTAGCTTCTCTTGGAACATGCAATGCACACCACTCAAACTTTTCACAAGCATTCAGACATTCTTGGATAATTGGTTTAAACACATTAGGGGCTTTTAAGGGATGGAGAAGCCAACCAACAGCCATGCAACTATCAGATTCGAGAATAAGTTTGGAAGATGAAGACCAGACCCAAGAGATAAATAAGATACAAGCCTCTCTCAAGGCTAGCAATTCGGCAGGCATAGCATCTATAGTGCCAACAGATTTAGAAAATGAAATTAGAGTCGAATTATGAGAAGATCGAAGAATGCCCCCAATACCTGCATTGCCAAAGCTCCCATTGACTGCACCATCAACATTAAATTTGCGATAACCTTCGGGAGGAGGGATCCATTCACAGGGGCGAAGGATGAGTCGCTGAAAACAAGCATTCTAAATAACTCTAGGCATCGAAAGAGATCATTAGCGCTAGAAACAACTAAGGGCCATTTTGCTTTGCTCCACCTGTTGGAGTATGCCCAAAGATCAATTATAAGATGATTGTAAATGACATTTGTTTTTACCTTGTTTATTAACACATAGGCATTGCCATTATTATTTTCAGTTACTATTCTACGTGCATAAATAAGCTGAATTATAATAAAGTCCTTAAAATAATATGGTTATTCTTAAATGTCCTTAGTCAAGTATTATTGTGGGCATGAACAATAATAATGCATTAAGACTAATATGTAGTGGTCATTGACATGGAGATTTCAAAATCAATATCTAAGTACGTGTTAGAGAACAACATACTGGACTGACCCACTATGAGCATGTTTCTTGGGCTATTATGTGACAGTCACAACATTGCTCATAGTGATAACTACATGTATGATCCTCAGACTTGAGATCATCATTATTTCAACATCGTGAGTGACATATTTTGATATAGTCAAACATGTGTCGTAACTGACTACACTATAAATACTTATATTGGATATGTCACAATATATGTAGTGGGATATGGTTGATCAAGATAGGATTTGTCCCTCCTGCATAATGGGAGTAATATCGTAGGTCACTTGATTGAGTGAGACTAGAAATGCATGGTCATGCTCGAATAAGTTGATATGAGATATCATAGTTATTCGTTTATAATAGTCTACTCAAGATATCAAGAAATATTAGTGTACTATACAAGTGTAATTGTTCCATGACTTATGTCCAATCTAGATATAAAGGACAAAAAGGATGTAATACATGAAAATAGTTAATCACGAAGAGGTTATATTGAATCATGATTTCTTGTAACTTAGGTGACAATGACATATTGCTAGATGTCACTTATTGTTTGTAATATTAGAAATGTTCTAATATTTACTACTAACGTTACAAAGAACCTATAGGGTCACCTACGGTTGAAATGAGCATATATTAAATGAACTATATATGTACAAATTTGTTGTACACGAATTTAGTTAAATTAATACATATTTGATATATATAATTTAACTATTGGATAAATATTAAAAGAAAATAATTATTGTAATTATGACTCTTTTAATATATAAATAATATTGAAATCCTAATTAAGTTGAATTGGGATTATATATATTAATATAGATATATATTGAAATCCTAATTAAGTTGAATTGAGATTATATATATATTTAATATATATATTAAAATCCTAATTAAGTTGAATTGAGATTACATATATTTAATATATATATATATATATATATATATTGAAATTCTAGTATGAGTTGAACTAGGATTGCAAATGCTATATAAAGACATGAGAGATCTAGCAGGCATTAATGCTTTTTTGGAAAAACCCTCTAAATAGTTTAGAGAGTTTTATATGCTCGTTTCAACCGAGTGAACTATGTAGAGGTCGGAGCATTATCGTTGCGGCTTAAGAATCGACATCATGGAATCGTTATTTGATATTTGTCTCCTCCAAATTCAGAATTCCATATTTTAAACAGGTAATTCTTCACCCTTATTCATCCCGATTCGTTCCTCGTACATGGATCTCTAGTGGTGATCACCGAATATTTTTTTCGTTGTGCTACGGGGTGTACCGGCGTGACCCAACAGCGGTATCAGAGCCACTTATACAATACATATTTAAGTTTTAATTACTTGAGTGATATAATTGTATGAGATACATGTTATTTTTCAATTTATTTAGCGAATATATGATATTTGTACGAGCAAATAAATTCAATCACGGTTAATCTGTTAATCCAGTTAAAAGATGTTCTTAAGATCAATGATTAAGAGTTAATCATCGGGATCTTTGGCGATATGGTTAGAATTATTACATCTTAATTATTAACATATTCAATATGGAATTTTAGGGTTTTAAATGTTAAGTGTTAACATACACATGTTATAATTATATATTAGACTAATGGTTAGTCTATAGATTTCGTGCGAGGAAAATAACAAGAGTTATTTCAGTAAAAATATCATGGATTTTAAAATCCTGAAAAATACGATAATGTTGATAAAAGTTATCAAATCGTGAGGTTTTTACATAACAATTAAGATGTTAATCTTTAAAAATTCCCCTGCCGTTAACCGGGCAGCGACACACCCGTCGGTAGCCCCACAGCCGACAGACCCCCGTAAGGGGCTTCTCCCCTTGACCCATGTGTAGGAACAATCTGGTAAGATCTTAATAACAAACCGCGTCGTTATTATGTTTGATATGCACGGTGTTTGAAATGCATTGTTATAGCCCAATAGCCCGTTTAATTTTATTTATAAGATTTTATAAATACGGCCTGCGTGTCGTGCCTTTTTCTACTTTTATTGTAATTCTCTTCTCATCTTACTCCCTTATATGTAAAACGAGTTTCTAAAATTGTAATCTATACGAAGAATCATGGACCAGAGGAACATAAGTATGAGTTTACAGAAAGATGCTTGAGAAGTGATTTTATCCTTAGAATTATTTGGTTCTCCCATTGGCTTGGGACGGGCCACCTTAGGATATGGGCTATAACTATTGCATTCATATTTACTGTTTTTCATGTATATGATAAAATGAATGTATAAGATGCATGCTAGTTAATTGATAAGATCAAATGTTAAATGGTAAGATAATATTCACAAAAACCCTCAATAAAATATTAAGTCTTTTATTGCTTCCTAATGTTAACCCTCGTTAAAGTCTAGATCGATACAATGTAGGTACAGCTAAAGCGAGGTACTTTTATCTATCTTGGCCAAACGCGAAGAATAAGCAAGTGATATTCGTTAGTTGTAATATTGGTTAAAGACTTAACTGGGTTACTCTAATAGGATTAGAAACTTAAAGGCTAATTATTTGGATAATCATAAGATGATTATGAACAAGAGTTGTTCACCAAATGAATGAGTTACATAAGATGTAATTAGCAAATGTTGCTTAACTAGATAAACCATAATCTTAAGAGAAACGCCAAAGCTGACTTAAGAGAATGTGAAATTTGGATCCTTATCCACTAGAAAAACTTTACAGAAAGTATTTTTGACATTAATATTTGAGGGTTATTAATTTTAATAAAAGTAGTGGGAGTATAAAGTCCTATTATAATCAAACTTGGTAAACGTACTCAAAAAATCATATTTTATTGTTGTAGACTTATTATGGTAAATACAAATTCGTTATCATTGTGATCGGTCCTTGAGAAGGACAAGTTGAACGACATGAACTTTCTTAACATGTCACTGAAAGAAAAATGTTTTCATTATAATAAGACATGCCATTGGAAGAAGGACTGCCCCATTTATCTTGAAAAAGTCAAGAATGCAAATGAAAGCGGAGCGTCTATCTCAGATATTTATGTTATTGATATTAATTTATCAACATCTACTTCTTGAGTATTGGATACCGGTTGTGGTTCTCATATTTGTACATCTGTACAAGGACTACAAACGAGTAGAAATCTGAAAAAAAAAAGATGTGGACCTACAGGTTGGTAATGGAGCAACAGTTCTTGCATTAGCTATAGGAACATATACTTTATCGTTGCCTAGTGGACTTATTTATGTTTAGAGGATTGTTATTTTGTGCCTAGTTTGACTGAAATCATCATTTTGATTTCTTTTTTAAACAATATTGGTTTTGAGATAATTATTAAGAATAATTTTTGTTCTTTTATATCGATAATGTTTTCTATGGTGTGACACAATTAATAAATGGCCTCTATATTTTGGATCAAGAGAATTCCATTTACAACATAAATATGAAAAGATCAAAAACAAATGACTCTAATCAAACTTATCTTTGGCATTGTCGCTCGGGTCACGTAAGTGAAAAACACATTTCAAAACTTCATAAAGATGGATTTTTGGATTTATTTGTTTTCGAACAATTTAATGTATGCAAGCCTTGCTTATTTGGAAAGATGACCAAAGCTCCTTTAATGGTAAAAGTGAGCGAGCAAGTGATTTATTGGGATTAATACATAGTGATGTATGTGGACCAATGAATACACAAGCCAGATGAGGGTTTTAATACTTTATTACTTTCACAGATGACTTCAGTAGATATGGGTACATTTACCTAAAGCATCATAAATCTGAAGCCCTTAAAAAGTTCAAAAAATTAAAAATGAAGTGCAAAACCAACTGAGAAAAAGAATTAAGACTCTTCGATCAGATCGAGGAGGAGAATACTTAAGTTTAGAGTTTGGTGACCTTCTTAAGGAATGTGGGATTGTCTCACAACTTACACCTCATGGTACTCCACAATGGAATGGAGTTTCTGAAAGAAGAAATCGAATACTGTTGAACATGGTTCAATCAATGATGAGTCGCGTTGATCTTTCAGTTTCTTTTGGGGGACATGCTCTAAAAACAGCTGCTTTCACACTAAATCGTGTTCCATCTAAATTAGTTCAAAAGACACCATATGAGATATGGACATGGAAACGTCTTAGTATGTCTTTTATGAAAATTTGAGGAAGCGAAGCTTATATTAAACATCAGATGTCTACAAAGCTTGAACCCAAATTTCATAAATATAATTTTGTAGGTTATCCTAAAGAAACTGAAGGATATTATTTCTCCAATCCTATCGAGAACAAAGTGTTTGTTGCTCGAGCATGAATATTCCTAAAAAGAGAATTTGTTTTCAGAAAAGAAAGTGGGAGAAATATTGAACTCAATGAAATTCGAGATCAACCACAAATCTTTGAAGCAGAGATTGAACCACAACAAGTTCCACAAGTTGTTGAGGAACATTTAACTATTTTGGAAACACAATCACTGCAAAGATCCTTGAGAGAACGCAATGCGCATAAGAAATGTGGATTTCTTGTCACATTGCATGGTGATGTTCTCTTCGTGGATCAAGATGAGTCTAGGACTTATCAAGAAGCAGTGACGAGCTCAGACTCTTAGAAATGGCTAGATGCCATAAAATTCGAGATGGATTTCATGTCAGAAAACTAAGTTTGGACCTTGGTTGACCCACCTCTAGGGGTTAAGCCCATAAGGTGCAAGTGAGTTTTTAAAAAGAAAACCGACATGGATAGTAATGTACAAACATACAAAGGGCGATTAGTCGCTAAGAGTTTTCGTCAAATATATGGTATAGACTATGATGAAACAATTTTTCTTGTTTCTATGTTTTCATCAAATTTATGGTGTAGACTATAATGCAGAGCGAATTTCTTCCATGGTAAAAGGTTTCTCAAGAGAAGTAGCCGAGACAAGACTTAAGGAAGGCCGCAATCAAAGGCTTTCACCGGAATAGTTCGAACAACACTGTAAATATTCTTAAAATGCTCCTCCAGAGTAGATTTAACATCCACCGGCTTTCTGAAGATAGCATCGCCCATTCTAATAGAAGAAATACTGTTATGTCTTCTTCGAGTTGAAGCTACCATGTGGAAGAATTTAAAACTCCGATCTCCCACCTCGAACCATTTTAAATGAGACTTTTAGAGCCATTCGCGCTCTTCTCTATATAAGCAATCCCAAATTTTAGCTCGAACAGCTGCGAGCTGGGAGTGCAGCTTGGGGTTAGTGTCACCACCTGATATGGCTTTTTCAATCTCAAAGCACTGTTTTTCCAAAGCCTGGATGGAAACCTTGTCACTTGAGTTCCTGGACGTAACCCAATCTTTTGAGAAAAGTTTGCAATCTCTGAGAATAGCTCCAATACCACCCCATTTCCTTTAGCACACACTATTTTAATGTTTTCGACATAACTCGTATCGTCTGCCCAATATTCAAACCATTTAAATGGTTTTGGTCCCCATTGCATATCAAAGAGGGACAGGGTGATCGGATTATTATTAGTATATTTAGGAATAAAGTTATTGTTGCCTATATGAAAAATTTGATACAACTTTATTAGTATAATTATTGATATTCGATTTATTTATTAATTATTTCGGATCGAGTATTGCATATGTTTATTGTGAGGCGATTTTATTAGTCTAATTTATTCCATTCACAACGTTAAAAAATAAAACTCCTAAAATTATTTAAAATATATAGCACACCATCTCGTTAAACTAACCAATGGTTAATTTTGATACCAATTGATGTGGGATTAATCTATTTTTTTTCAAATAATTAATGCATATTTCATCAAATCATTGATATTAAACGAAAGGTTTTTGCATATTTTAATGGAAAATGAGTCGAATATGTTCAACGTTATGCCAACACCATAGTTGAATTATTGCTTTAGCACCCATTAATTGTCGCATAAATGGATATAAGATAAGACTTCACTCTTTCTTTTCTGTTTTTTCTTCTCTTTTTTCTTATACTTCTATTGTTAGTATAATATACAAGAGAACGTGAATCAAGTATGTTTAAGCGTTCAGTATAATATACAAGAGAACGTGAATCAAGTATGTTTAAGCGTTCAATGTCATATGATTTATGAGTAGAGAGAGGTACTAATTCAAATCGAATACCGAAATACATTATAATAACGATGTCTCAATTCAATTTACTCAATTACATGTAAATTGCACGTGAATTTTATCAAGAATTAAAAATAAAACAAATACTACTAATTATCCGCGTTAAGAATAAGTGAAGCAAATATCACGGTATATAGATTTAAAAATCTATCCAATGGAGGTTGGTCCAAGTGGTAAGCAAGTTGGTATCACTTAAGTAGGTCTCAAGTTTGAAGCGTTGTGTATGTAGAAAATTCCCACTAGGAGACTCACCCACCAAAACCAAATTTACAACGCAGGTCAATTTAGATTAGTCAGGGCAAAGCCTTGGAAACCGAAAAGGCAACAATTTTTTTTTTTAAAGAGTAACGCTAAACTTAGTTGCACTTTGGATGCAATTCATTTCCATTTTGTTATATGAGGTCATTAACCATAATCTAATCACTCGGATTTAGTTCACGTCATTAAGATTTGACATAGATGTTAAATTTAATGTAATCTTCTACAAATATATTTATCTTTTTCTATAAATTTTTTATACAAATAGTGTATAGCATGAAAAATATTTTTAAAAAATAATAGAAAATACTTTGTAAACAGCAAAGGGGAACGAAGACAAGACACCAATACACATGGTAAAATCTTGCAAAGGCCCCCCTTCCTTTACAGGGAGGGCACTCACCCCACTTTCAGTATATGACATCAGTCCCACAAAAATCGAATAAATACGAGTGCAACTTGGTACATGAATTTCATTTCTTGGTTCAATTCGGTATTGGAATTTAATTTTTTTAGTAAAAAAGTTTAGATACAAAATCGAACCTTGAGGTCAGGTACCTAATTGGATAAAAAGAAGCTTGAGTACCAAATTAAACCTTAAGACAAAACTCAAGTACCAAAGCGTATATTTACCCTTAAAGATAAATATATAACACAACAAATAAGAATGTTTTAATTGCATAGACATCCTTAAGTTATGATTTAAATTCCATATAAATTCCCAAATTCCAAAAGGTTCTAATTGTGTCCTTAGAGTATTAGTTCTGTATAGATCATGTCTTTCCGTCAATCTAGCCATTAGTTTTGACATTAAATGCTAGCTAAAATTTAATGCAGAACATATTTAAAATACGTGAAATAAATATTAAATACATATATATTTCTTGTATGGTCAACTTAGACTGATATACATATTTGATAGAATTAACCCTAACGACTAACAATCATATTTACTTACAACTTCCGATAGCTTTTTCCCATGTTAACATTTTTTTGAGCAATTCTTAAACATTAAACCCGTAACTGATTATGCTCAAATAAAAATATATATTTAAGTTCACTCGAACCTGCAACCTCTAAGAGATTGTTGTATACAAACAATATGCTATATGAAAAAATGAAAATGAAATTTCAACTAGTGTTCATATAACCGAACTTGATGGGGATGTGCAATACTTGATTGGTAGTATGTCATACGTGTGGCCTTTGTCTAAAGGTGAGAATGATGAATGATTAGTTCCCATGAACTGTGGAGCAAGTTGTTCTTTATTTCTAAAGAAGAAGCAATGATAAAGATTTAGAAGAAAACAAAATAGAAAAGGTGAACATTAACAAATCAATGAAAATGGTGGTCTAATAGTAAATGATAGTGTATTCAGGGACGAAATCAGAATTTGAAGTTGAGGGGTAAAATATAAATGTTGAAAGGTGAGAGAAAAATTCATAATTTATCTATTTAAAAAAAATCCTGCGCTCAGGGAGCAAGAGCCCCTCCCAAGGGAAAGGTGGGTTCGTCCCTGTTTCATTTAAGTGATTCGATTTCGATTAATTTTGTATACATGTGTACGTGAGTTTATCTAAATTTAAAATCAAATATAAATATTTTTTTTACTCGAATAGAATTAAAAAAATATTGTGATAGCGGGATTTTTACCTTTGATTTTACCCTAAGTAGGGAGTTCTATTTGTGTGCTAGTGGAACTTTGTTATCTCTAATTAGCAATTCCATTACTCTAATAGCTCCATGACTTTGACAAATTTGTCAACTATCATATAATATAACAAAACAACAAATAGGAAGTCCACTAGTTATTGAAATCACATGTCAATAGTTTAGAATTATTGAAATCACAACATATTTTTATTTGTTTTTATACACGCATTTATATAAAAATATTAAGATAAAATTAAATGGGAGATGAGTGTTTTATTTTGCTATTATTTTATCGTTAATTACTCCTTGTTGATTTTTTGATGTTGCTGATTTGAGTTGTTTTTATTCGTTTTCGCACATGACTTCAATTTTCAGAAAACATCATTAAAAGAGCATGTTCTACAGTTTTTTCTGTAATCAAGGCTGTACACATGGGCACGACGTTTTCTGACGTGGCAGAATCTGGCGATCCAGTCAGCAAAAGTTTCTAGAAGGCAGTCCAGTCAACACCTTCTAGAAGATAAATGGACGAAATTATCTTAAGAATTTAAGCTGGATTTAAATTATCTTAAGATTTTAATTTGAATTTATTTTCTTTTAAATAATATTATCTTTAGGACAAATAATATTACCTTTAGGATATATTTTATATTATCTTCAGGATATATTATATTTTAGATAATATTATTTTTAGGATTTATCTCTTTATTATATTTAGAATTTATCTTTCATTAGAATTTATCTTTCTTTAGGATTTATCTTTTATTATCTTTAGGGTTTTTAGAAGATTATAAATACCCTTTGGGGTAAAGCTTGAGATGTATTTTTTTCACTTTTCTCCTCATTAATAAAAGTTTTCTCAGGTTTTGTCTTTTATTTTTCTTTCAACTTTTCTTTACTTTTTTACTTTGTTTTTTTAAAAATGCTAAGTATGATTTCTATCATACTTAGCTAAACTTTTTATTAGTCGATGGCCTAGCGATGACTCAATTCGTTTTGTGAGAATTGAAAAGTACTTAATATCTTCGGAAGCGCGCGTTGGTGTGAATGTTGTTCTAATTTACTGTTGGGAGGAAGAGTCGTCTGGTAGCAAATTCAACTTCCTGTGAACACACTTGGTGACAGTCCGCTAAGGGAAATTGAGATCGAGTTCGATTTTCGTTGAGACAACATAACTCGAGTCGGGCTTTTCCAACGCTTAAACTGCTTTGGTGCTAACGGCGATAGACGTGGTTAGTCCAACAAGGACTGAATTTCGGAAGTAGACTTGGGAATATCGGCTTATCGGAGAGAAAGGTAAGTTACAAGGGTCGGGCCTTGTAGACTGTAACCAGCATGAATGCTGAAGTAAAATCTCTTTCGATGATCGAAACGAATTGAGGCGAAGCGAAGCTTGAGGCTATATTTCTACCATCTTTATTTTTATCTATTTACTTTCATTTTTTTATCACAATTTTTAGATTTAATTTATTTTTATTTTTTATATTACAAAACCCCTTTTATTACTTATCGTTTTTCTTTGGATCAGGATCAAAACAAAGATGACATTGAAAATTCCTTAGTCCTTGCGGGTCGACCCTATTTCTTTTTACTACATTCATCTTTACTTTATTTTGAGAATTAGGCATAATTTATTTGACAATTACAACGCTTGTCAATGGGTATGAAACATCTCATAAGTATGGTATTGTTTTCCAACTCTACAACGAACCTAACGAATTTATAGATCTCAATAGGAGTTGTATTCTGACTCTGCAAAAAAAATTAGTGGGCTCATAGATTTGAGAGACGAAGCCTCGTCGAATTTCAAAAACCCGCCAAAGACTCTTTGCACTTCATCGAGCCGGAAAACAATACCATACTTGTGTTATGTTATATAAACCGTTTTGAAATTGTTTATTCTTTGTAATTGAAACATTTTCTAGTTTGGAAGTGAATAATTGAGAAGATTGTGTAAGAAAATATAGACAATATCTTACAGGAAAAAGGATAATTGATTTATTCTGTCTTGAAGATTGTATAAGAAAATATAGACAATATCTTACAGGAAAAGGACGTTTGGGTTCATAATTGAGAATTACCAAGATTATGTTCCAAGATCTAATGTTGAGACAAATGAAAGAAGGCAAGTATTGAATATAGACATTGAAAAAATCCATAGACAAATGATACAATTCTAGTTCTACTTGCAAGTTTAAATTTCACATGGAAACAACTATTGTTATTACAAAATTGCTATTTTATAGTACTTAGAACTGTAAATATTATAATTATTTAGAAGGTCGAATTCTTCTATTAGTCCTTATTGTATGTGTAAATTGTGGATTTAGTTATTGTGATATAATTTGACCAATTTTATTCCATGTATTTTTCCAAACTTTGAAATTTCACTCTTGTCCCAAATATCAACTGTTAAAACTGCTAAGTCAAAAGCTACTATGTATAAGTTGTTGATTTAGTTCGTATTAGCCAATTTGATCTTTTTTAAGTTTCGTAATTTAGTCACATTGTCCAATTATTGTTAGGGTCTGAACATAAATTTCAAAATTAAAAAAAATATAGGACTAAAATTGATCAAATTAGAGTGCATGGACTAAATTCGTAACTTATGCATAGTACATGGACTACTAGTAAATTTAACTCTTTTGGAATCAGTCACAATTACATATTTTTAAAGTTAAAAACAGAGAGTAGAAAACTAGGTTACTTTGGGGCCTTATAGCCCATAATTAAAGTTAGTGAGGCAGCATTCAAATCAATTTGGGTAGCTTTTAGCCCAAAAAACAACCAAGAACCAACCCAAGAAAGTTTCATTTTTATGAAAAAGTCCTTGATATCTTTGGGTCCTTTTGATTTAGAATAAATTGATTTATACTAAATTCGTTGAATAAAAGAATAAATGGATCAATTATTGAATTATATTCGAGTTCGCGTATAAAAAATATTCTATCAACTTTTAAATGAAATCAAAAATAATATGATAAAGTATACATGATCACTAAATTAAGTTAAAAAATGGCAACCGAAGTTTTAAAATTATAAAATGTCATTAAAATTATTGAACTGTTACAAAATGGTTACTAAAACTTATCAAACTATCACAAAATGATCATGAGAACTTATCAAACCATTATAAAATGATCCTTAAATTTATTGAAATTTATCACTATTTTATAACGTGTAGTGATCATTCTGTAATAATTCGATAAATTTAATCACCATTTTATAATTTCTAAAACCTGTAAATAAGAAATTTTAAAAATATGCATTAATCTATATGTATGCTTCCTTATCCTATGCTTTTCAAGATTTGTATCAACAAAATTGAAAAATTATTCAATGATTAATATATGATTATCTATAAACCAATATAGGAATATAATTTTCTTGTTTGTTATGTGTTTTTATTGTAATTATAAGTATGATAATTATAACTGGTCCGTACTTATATTTAAAATAAATTATTAACTCGTAAAATATCTGAAATTGGATGAGATTTAAATCTATGATCTTAAAATTCTTAGACTTCGAAATATTATATTCGAAAGATAAATTTTTATTTAGAAAAAAATGGAAAAGATAAATAAATAAATTGAAAAGGAAAAGAACTTGACATGAAAGATAGGGTCATGTGGGCTAATTAAAGCATCCATGCTTTGGTTCATCATCAACTTGTCTTCTCCAACGTTACCCCATTATGTTGCGTCACATAATATTCTTAGGTAATTTTATCTTTATTACATTAATGTCTTGTTCTATGAATTGTCTCCAAAAACATGAATTTTCTTTTAATTTATTGTCAGGTAATATTAAAAAAATGTTATTACATCATTTTTATTGGAGAATAGTAATTATCATTACCTAACATATGTCCAAAAAGTTTTGTTAGTCTTAATTTTCTCATTTCACATTGAAAATGGGATTTTGAAAACCTTCACTTTCCCTCTTTGAAAAAATGTTACAAAATAATGTTTTGTCGTTCAGTTTTGTCTTTCAACTTTTATAGTTTAATTATATTTTTAGTTCGTATCAATTTTCTCTTTCTTAGATCGTGGGTTTTAGACCAAATAAAAACAAATTTTCTTTTTCTCTCCCATAGGAATTGTTCAAAAAGTGTGTATCAATTTTAAAATTAGATAAATTATATTTTAGTCCCTATTTTTTGTTTAAATACTTGTTAACACTCTATCATTTTCAAAGTTATGTAATTTGCCTCCCAATAAATTTATTCTTTTTTTTATGAATCCCAATAAATTTATTCTAATTTGTCCATGCTTATTCATACCATATTTCAAATAAAACTTGTAACTTGTACATTTATAATCTTAAAACCCATCTTTATTGAACCCAACAAGGGTCTCAGAGGAAAAAGCGGATAATGTTTATCCTATGAGACACTATTCAAATCTCTTTGTCTACAAGGTGTATGTACATTGTCAAAGGGTTAAGAATATGTATAAACAGATACTACCTTGTAATCACCTTTAGACTATTTAAAATCCATCTTTATTTGAAATCCACCATCTAAAGAAGACTAATCAATCATTTAAGCTAAGTACTAGATTTAATGCCACATTATTATAAAATTAGATTTTATCTATTAAAGTTTTTTTTGAACATTCAATATACAATACTTATACTATCCAAACTCTACTTCACCCATAGGAAAATTTTAAACGTTTAAATATATTCGATCATACGCCCTCTTATATATTGTACTAACAATAATTCTAATTAAACTATACTCAATCTGCTATCCATTAAAGTCATAGAAAAGAAATTTGACCAACCTCTTAGCCAGCCAGTATTGGTTTAGATGGGCACTAATGAGTTGGATTTTTGGCCGAACATATTGTCCTATATTGGACCAACTCACCTACTATATAATTCAACACCCTTTTCTTAGGTTGGAACTTCCGTTATCTTGTCTAATTTAGTGACACGTGAAAATTCAAACACATTTATTCAAACCCTATTTTAGTTTGGCTTAAGGGTCAATAAGCCCCTAAACTTTTGCAAAAAAATAATTAAATTTCTAATTTTTTTACACTCAATTAAGCCCTTAAACTCAAGGAAAAATAAATTTGGCCATTCGACCAACGTTAACTGTTAATTTTAACCATTTTTTCTAATTTTTTTGACACATGAAGCAACATAATAATGCCACTTGTCTTTTCAAGAAATTTTTTAAATTTAAAATATATAAAAACAAAAAAATTATAAAAAATTAAAAATTATGGAAAATTCTAAAAATTATTTTAAAAATATAAAATATATTTTTAATTTCAAAACTTATTTAAAAATAATAAATAATAAGTTTTCAAAATATTAAATATTTTGAAAAATTACAAATTAAAAATATTAAAAACATTAAATATTAGTATACAAGTATAAAAATAACTAGAAAAAATAATTTTAATATATTTTAAAAATCAAAATAAATTTTATTGTTTTATATTTTTCATATTTTTTATATTTGTATATTATTTTTTATTTTTAATTAATTTTTATTTTTAAAATATTTTGACTTTTGAAAAATTATTATTTTTTAAAAAAATTTGAAATTAAAAAAATATTTTTTATATTTAAAAAATATATATTTTTAGAATTTTCCATAATTTTTGAAAAAATATATTTTTTTCTATTTTTTAGATATTTTTTTTAAAATTAAAAATTCTTAAAAATGACAACTGACATTATCCTGTTATAACAGTGTCAAAAAAATATTAAAGTAACGGTTAACGTTGGCCAAAGGGTCAAATTGCTAGAGTATAATGTAAATACATTAAAATAAATAACCGATAGGTCCCCACACCAAATAATCAATTGCTAGGGTATAATGTATGTACATTAAAATCGATCCGAATTTCGATTTAAGATAAAAATCAAACAATGTGAACTCATTTAGTTAATACTTGATTATTGTTTATACCCTTTATATTTGATTTCATATTTCTCAATTAATCAAACATGTCTTACTTTTTACAAAATCTAAAAGATTTCATTACCATTCATAAATTGATTTGTCCTAAGAATATAAATTATAATTTGAAAAAAAAAGTATAAATGCACTTAAAATTTTCTATAAAGAAGGAAGAAAATGTCTCTTTTCTTTGTTTGGAAGCTTTCTTTTTAAGTTGAAAATTTGATAAATTCAAATTTTAAACTTTGATTATGACACTTTATATTTTTCTATAAAAACAGTATTTTTAAACTACTTTTCGATAAAAAAAATAATTCTCCATATTTAATTTCTATATAAAATTATGAAAGTATATAAAGAAAAAGAGTACAAATTCTCCAAGGTAAAAAGTAGGGAAAATAAAAGGTGGGCAATGTATACATTATGGTCCCCTAAATGACCACTTGACTTTCAAAATATATATTATATTTAAATAATTATCTAAATATATTATGTTGAAATTTTCATTTCATAAATGATTTTAATTTATTATCATTGATATACATTTATATGTACGTTGATAGAATAATACGTAATGTTGTTTAAGGTCAAATATTTAAATTTTAATATTGTAAATAAAAAAAATTGTTGAAAAGATCGTCCCCATAATAAATATTTAAAATATATAATTTAAACTAATCATCTGATAATCAAATATCAATAATTATATCAAAAAATATAAAAACACATATGAATACAATTTATATAAAAAAAGTATTATATTCCTCCATAAAAATAACACCCCCTTACAAACAGACTTCACATTAAAAAAAAATTCTCCATAAAACTATTGTTTTTATCAAGTTTAATTGCAATTAAAAACTCTAATGTGATGTTTAATCTTTAAAAATGTGATTAAAATTGGGTCCCACAAACCAAATTGAAAACCCCACTTAAACCCTTTGTCAGCCTCTCCCTCTTTTCAAAGTTGGTAAGAGAAAACATCTCTCTCTTTGGTTTAAGTTTCACAACAAAGAAAGAAAAAACATAACATGCAGAAGCTTAGACATGGTATTCTGTTCATGTCGTTTTCCACTTTTGACCCTCGAAAACCACTTGATTTCCATTCTTACAACACCTAAACACGCCAGAAAAACTCGGGAGAGGTAAAGAGAGGGAGAGGGAGCTGTTGTTTTTTGGAGTTTTATTTTCATGGAGGCCAGCTTCGAAGTTGAAGCTGTGATTGCGTTCTTGAGGAAAAATGGCTTGAGAGAAGCTGTCAAAGCTCTCGAACAAGACATGGTGGAGAAAAACGAAGAAGATAAGGTGGGTGCTTTTGATTTCGAGAAGTTCTTGTTCCCGATGCCGCCGCCGGTGAGGATTCCGGCGACAATCCGACGATTGGGGGAGGAAGAGAAAGTGAAGTCCGGTGATGGGTCGGGCTCCGATGACGATGAATTTGTCAGCTTGAGGTCTTCTTCTAGTGATGTTTGCTCTTCAGGTAAGATGAAATCATGAAAATAACTCATTTTTAAAAAATACTGATTGAATTTAAGTAGATGCTAATCATATTTAAACAAAATTTGTTCTTGTTTTATGCTTAATGACGAACTTTTGCTATTGTGATTGTCAATTTTAGTTTTAGGTGATTTAAGCAATAGGCAAATCTTGGATCAAATGCTGGTTAAGCAACAGGGTTTCGGGTTCGAATCTCGTAGTAAATAAAGTTGAATGAAGCCTTTTTGATTGTTTGCTGGGTTCATAGTAAGTTTAGACACTGTTATAATTTTAATGGATTTTATAACTGATATTTCTATCTTATTATTCGGCATCCGTATCCGACACATATTCATACATATATACGAAGATGTGGCTCTCCATTGATCCTCTAAATTCATCGGACACTCATGTCCTAGTCCAAGTAATATAGGGTTTCACTGGCATTGTGTTTATGCTGTGGTGGTTCATGAAATTTCATACATTTTGTTTGTTACTTCGGCTTTATTTTCATCAATGGCATGTCTATATCACTACCAAGTGTACTCATAAGTCCTTTTGTAGCATTAAAAATGCCAACAAAAACTCTTACATGTTCCAGTTCATTTTAAGGTAATTTGTAACACTGAAATAGATGTTGTTTTTTTTTGTGTGTGTTTTTGCTGTATTTTCAATATCTAGGTAGCTGCTGGGGGTGAATGTTAGTTAATAGTGGCATAAGAGCAGTGCAACTGTTTTTTTTTTCTTCATTTTTGCAGACTTTGTGAATCCATATGGACTTCACTCTGCATCTCAGGCTAATTCCGATACTTCCTCGGATCGATTATCTCAATTCAGGACGGCACGCGATTATCTTGATTTTGAAATGCAGAATGATTTGTTTTGGCATGACGACAAAGATGAAGACCACTTCTTGACTCCGTGCTTTGCTGGATCGGATTTCTATAGCTGCCCGAGTCAGGATAAGTTTGTCACAACTTTGGAGACCGAGATGCGACGTGATAATACACTGATTTCATATGAAAAATCCAATGGATTTCAAACCGAAGATGGCATTGATTACTTGGACAAGCCATGCCTTTTTAATATGGCCAGCATAAATGGAGAAACCAATGTTCGAGTTATGGATTATTATCATTTTGATAAATGTAATAGGCTTGAAGGTGACATTGTATCCGGGTTGAAGAACTGTTCTTATGAGTCTGAGGGACCAGGTCTTTATGATTAAAATCCGCTGAACTTAGGCTATATAGGCTCTAAAGGAACAGATTTTGATGATTTTCAGCTAAAGGTTGCTGGAGACATTGATGTGGATCATAATGGAGATTCCGAACATATATCAAAAACGAACCTTTACTCGATCCAAAGGGGTTCACGTGATATGATTGATGGGTTTGGAGGTGATTCTCACTTAGTGAACAAGATTTCCGAGAAAAAATTATTACCCTATACAATTGACGGTAATGAAGTTGAAGATGGAGAACTCGGTGAACTTCAGGATGCTGCAAACGAAGAGGGTGACGCTACGGATGAACTTCAAATGTACTCTAATGAGGATGAATATGAAGTATTCGATTTGCGAATCATTCACAGGAAAAACAGGTTAGCTTTATACTATTTTCCTGTCTCGTACGTTTAAGTACAGAGTTTGAATATTTCTTTATAGATATTTCAAGACATTGTACTGCAGGTTAATACATCTTGCTTATGCTTAATCTGTAAAACTTGGGTTTTGTGCCATGTGCAGGACTGGATTCGAAGAAAACAAGGACCTGCCGATTGTACTAAATAGTATCATTGCTGGAAGGTATTATGTAACCGAATACCTAGGTTTGGCTGTATTTAGTAAGGTTGTTCAAGCGCGTGATCTTCTCACGGGGATCGATGTTTGCCTGAAGATCATAAAAAACGACAAAGATTTTTTTGACCAGAGTTTGGATGAAATTAAGCTTCTAAAGCTTGTTAATAAGCATGATCCCGGAGATAAGTGCCACATTTTTCTTCTCTACGATATCACCAGGTACGTTTGTGAAATGGCTATCACCACCTCTCTCGTTCTGAGTTTCTCGGAAAAACCATATGCCAATGATTTCTTTATGACTCGTGCAAAATCGGTCCAGGAGCACCTCTTCATTGTCTGTGAACTGCTTCGAGCAAATTTGTATGAATTTCAGAAATTCAATAAAGAATTGGGTGAAGAAGCTTATTTTACACTAAGCAGGTTGCAGGTTCGTTCGAACGGCTACTGGCTTGCCTGCACAATTCTTTTAGTTCTTTGTTTCTCTCTATTGCATTTACTTATATGTTTACAAACTATAACTCTTTATCTTGGATAGTTTATAAGCAATAACTCGAATAATTTGCTGTTGATGTTCTCTTGGACAGGTCATAACTCGTCAGTGTTTGGAGGCACTTGATTACTTGCATGAGTTGGGAATTATTCACTGCGATCTAAAACCTGAGAATAATCTCATAAAAAGTTACAGAAGATGCGAGATAAAGATTATCGATCTTGGAAGCAGTTGCTTCCGGTCTGACAATCTTTGCCTATATCTCAATCTCGCTCCTATAGAGCCCCAGAAGTCATCCTTGGCCTGCCATATGACCAGAAGATTGACATTTGGTCTCTTGGATGTATCCTTGCCGAGCTATGTTCTGGGGAAGTATGTCTAAGTTTATCATAGTTTTGCAATGTCTTGAATTTCGAGTTTCTTATAATCGTGATGCTTTATTTTTGTGGCTTTTAGTTTTGCGATGTCTTTTTATAGGTGTTGTTCCCAAATGATGCAGTCGTGATGATCCTTGCGCGGATGGTTGGAATGTTCGGTCCTTTCGATATGGAGATGTTGGAGAATGGGCAAGAGACAAACAAGTATTTCACAGAAGAATATGATTTGTACCACATAAACGAGGTTTGTTTGCAGTTTGCTTGTATCGATATAAGTTGTCTAAACTTCGATATTTCTGCAATTTTCAGGAGTCTGAAGTACCACAACAGATAGTTCAATTTAATTGCAGTACTTTGGTTGTTTTCACGGTTAAAAGGAATTTTTATTGGACCACAAAATCTTTTCACCACTATCGTCCTCGATCTGTTATGTTTCATGTTTAAAACCGTAGAAGAACTCATACAGTTTCTTTTCCCATCCAGGAGACGGACCAACTTGAATACATTATTTCGGAGGAGTCTTCCTTGGAGAATCGTCTTCAAGTATTCGATGTATTGTTCAGCGATTTCGTTAGACATTTGCTTCAGATGAATCCTGAAAGGCGTCCAACTGCGAAGGAGGCATTAGAACACCCATGGCTTTCCTACTCATACTAAACCGGAACACCGAATCGCTGGCGGAACAACACTTTCTGTGAGTATATCACACATTCATTGAGCAGTATCTTATGTGTCGAGCATATTTTCGATTTCAATTTTGGTTTTATGTATAGCAACAAAATCGGATCATACTTGATATTTATTCACATTTTTTTTCTTGTACAAAACTCTTCCCCCAAGTTTTTCCCACCACCTACTTTGTTTCGAGTGACAACAAGGATACAGAAAAATCCTTCATTCATTGATTAAAACTCTTAATGCCAGTGACTATACATACATATACGTATTGTTTTTCAATTTGTTTGCATTAGAATCGATACTTACTCGAGTTATCGTGCATGTTTCTCGGAACTTCATGTGTTACACCTCGAAAAAAAGAGGGAGTTTTATTTTTAGTATATCCTTCATCATTAAGCTCTGATACCAATGTTTAACTTGTCTGCATGCATCTCATCAAGTAACAAAGGCGGATTGAAATGGTCCGCTATTAACTTTAGCTTTCAAGAATAGTTGTTTTCTTTAAGCGAATCTTCGACAACGTTACCCGAATTCATCAATGTTACGATTAGTTAAAACAAATATAAAAAATCACATGTTATTTATACAAGTAAGATTCGAAACCAGAATTTTGAAATTTCTAGGATCTCAATGTTAGGATTAGTTAAAATTTTCAGTATTTACAAGAAAAATAGGATAAAAACATCTAATCCTTTTGAAACTTGGACAACTTGTCACTTAGATTGTATCCCTTAAATATATGTTAATAGGGACATCAAAAGGTCATCATTCATTTAAGCAAAGCATCATGTTCATGTTGGTTTCTTAGGACAAAGATTTGACAAAAGCTATTTTTGATTAATATTAAATTCGGAAAATAAAATCATATATATAAAAAATAATGGCTGAAATTTGACCAACCCAAATTACAAGTAGACAAGTTTGATTCATATACACATAAAAAAACAAAAGTATTTGTAAATTAAGAGATGGAAGTTCATGAATATTGTTCAAGAAAATAAATAAATTTAATTATCAATCATTGATATTATAAAGAACAAAGCAGTGCAACAATGATTTTCCATTAAAATCAAAGCTCACGTCCAAAAAGAGATGTTGAAGCATATTCTAATGTAAATTTGTCTTCTCAATTAAGAGACAAAATTATGAGAATATTGTAATTGAAAAGAAATAGGGGTCAATTTTTACAAAATAATCTCAAATTTTGAAATTCTTAACACCCTAAAACTTAAATTTCGATTTGACCTGATTTCGCCGTCGAGTGCCACACCGCCGCCCATCACATTCGTCGCCAGGCTATCACGACCATTTATCTCATTATCTCGTCGTCGAAAATCAACTGGCGCTGTGGGAAACGTCGAATAGTTTATTCGAATGATTCACAACGATCGGCGAAATAACGGACGATGTACGGTGTGTAGGTCGTTCGCCAGAAACACAACCAACGCTGGTGGGAGTGGCTGGATTTGAGGTTTAGGGATTTGGAGACTATTTTGGGATTATTTGAAAATTTTAGGATATTTAAAAAAATAATTTATTTTAAAAAAAATTCAGAAAATGTTTAATATTGTCACGTGTTCGGTTTTATTGGATAACGGAAAAATTAACGTTCGTCACGGCCAAACCTTAAATGGGTCACGGAATGAAACGTTAGACACTTATTTGGCTCAAAATATAATTTGGACACTTATATAGAGAAAAAAATATAGTTTAGACACTTATTTAACGGTTAAACCTAATATGTACTATGCTTGAAGTTAAGTTCTGGGGAGCTTCTGAGGGATTTTGTTGCGAACGATGAGTCATTTTCGAGATAGATAATTTGAAGGCGGTGCATTTAATTCAAAACACGAGACATATACACATATGTATTACAATTTTATAGTCAAAATTTCCTCAAGTAATTTTACTTAATATCTTTCATGTCTGTTTTATAGTTCAGGTTTTGAGTACAATTTGAATTTTAAGGTTTAAACATTTTTTTTTGGGAATACAATTTACCTGATCACTACACCCAATATTTGATGGTTTAATTTTTAAATACCCCAAATTAATTCATTTTATTAACAGTTAAATATTTCTATTTATATGAAGCAAAGGGTCTAATTTCAAATTCAACCCAAAATGATTGATCCCAAATTATACGATGAGAAGAGAAATGAAAGAACTCGTTACTCGCTTGTATAAGCGCGTGGGTAAACATCACTCTCTGATCAAAAACTGCTTAGCGAAGAGAAAGAATGTAACCAAATAAGGAGCAAAAGCCTCCATCTTTCTTAATGGTCTAACCGTATTTAACGAACCGGTTCCCGTTCCGGTTAACTGCGCGCACTCTAGCAATTCCCTGCGCACGATAAGCCCTCCCCCCTTCCTCACCTCGTGTGAATCGTTCGGTTTTTTATTCTCGAAATGGCTGAGTTGACTCGGGCCGAGGTGTATACGCCTCGGTCGATGCAAGTATGGAGAGCGCTTTTGAATTGGCTCGCCTTTTTCGTTCAGATCTTTGCTCAGATCGTCAGAGTCGTAGGTCAATATCCTTTGCTTTCTTCGTCGTCGTCGACGGAGACTGCATCTTCTACGCACCGTTTTAAGCCCTTGCCGGTCGTTGACTCGACCGAGATTGAGTCCCCCGCTACGGTGGAGATCGCTGCCGTTTTGGACTCTTCTGTTCCTGCCGGCGATGGCCGCATCGAAAAACTCACGGTAGGAATTTTTTCAAAATGTGTTCTTCCTTTTTATTCCTATTAGATTATATGTTCTTTAAATTAAGCAATCAAAATGCAATCACATCAGTTTTTATTTAAAATTTTTCATATCAAATGAGTTTATAGAATTTCATTACTTTTAAATTTTAGAAATTAAAATTATGGACTAAAAGCTTAAGCTTGAGTGATACTGTAAATTAGGCTGAAGAAACTGTTTTAAATTCGTTTTTTTATTTATTTATTTTGAAAGTATAAAACAAAAGATAGCCTATATCAAGAGCTTTGATTGGTCTACAATTGCTTTTGCAGGTAGTTCTGGACTTGGATGAAACTCTCGTGTGTGCATACGAGACGTCTAGTCTTCCACCGGCCCTTTGCGGTCAAGCAACGGATGCCGGATTGAAGTGGTTTGAACTGGAATGTGTGTCTTCAGATAAGGTTTCATATGAACAATCCAATTCTCTATTCTAAACGATGTGGTATTTATGTAAGAACTTTGTCATTTGGGTGCTTTGATCCTTGAAGGAACTCGAAGGAAAACCAAAGGTCAGTTATGTTACGGTGTTTGAGCGCCCCGGGTTGCAAGAATTCTTGAATCAGCTTAGTGAATTTGCTGAACTTGTGCTATTTACTGCTGGCCTTGAAGGTTTGCTCGTTATTAGACATTGTTTTATTCTTAACTATCACTTCATCATTCATTGCTCGTGAATTTTATTAATGGCTGCACACAGGCTATGCAAGACCGCTTGTTGACAGAATTGATAAAGAAAATCGATTTAGTCTTCGACTTTATAGGCCTTCCACGATTTGTATGTAAGTACTGCTTCCTCTCTATGCTGATATAATCTTCCAGCCTGCTTACTCTTTGTATTTGTAGATGGAAAAAGATGAATTCCTTCTGTATTTTGTCTGGGGAATTATACTTATTCTGGTTCTTCATATCTCATTGCCTGTTATAGCCTGGTCTAACCTTCTATCCTATGCTAAACTGACATCGATCATGATACTTTCTGGGGTTTCTTCTCCTTGGAAATCAATGAGGGCCAAAATCTATACATGTTGAATATTTTTCTTACCTTGAATCGAAAGCTGTTTCTTGAGCTACATTTATAAATATCTTTTTCCGGTTTTTCTTGACGTGAGATGATCATTGATTCAACTTGAATCTTCAAAAATGTAAAAGGAAAAAGAGATTCTTTTTGAGTTTTATGTAGGATTTCATGTACATATGGAATGCATTGATAAGTTTTAGAACCAGTTCTCAATTTGGTTTGGGTGAGGCTTTAGATGTTTTAGGGCAATCTTGTGCTTCCTTCGTGTTGTATGTGCAAGCACTTGACTTCTTGATGATTATTTGTTGTTAACCTTCTAACATAATAGCGAGTATCGGGAGCATGTGAAAGACCTCTCGTGCCTATCGAAGAACTTATGCCGAACTGTTATTGTAGACAACAATCCTTTCAGTTTCTTGTTGCAACCACTAAATGGGATTCCATGCATTCCATTTTCCGCAGGGCAACCACATGATACACAGGTACTGGGGATTCACATTATCTTAAACTCGTTATTCATTTGATACCGATTCATTATAGCATGTCTTTTTATTTACGATGTTTACGTTTGGTTTTTACGTTGAAAAGCTTCTGGATGTACTTCTTCCTCTTCTCAAGCATCTTTCTCTGCAAAACGACGTGAGACCGTTTCTTTACGATAGGTTCCGCATGCCTGAATGGTTTCAAAAGCAGGGTATCCCTGCTTCTGGTTGGTCAGTATAGGAGAAAGATCACATGCAAGGCCTTCGGTTCTTCCGTGTACTTTCTTTCCGTTTCCGACTTACCGATATTTGTCCAAAGACATCATAAATTTTATAGATACCATCCGAATTCTGGACGCGTCGATGAGAGCCAGTGAAGTCTATCAAACAGATTAATCGGATGCTATCTCGTATTTGTATGAGGTGATCCATTTATGTATTTAGATTCACACACACAAAAATTCTTGATTCTTAGTGTAACTCTGTTTATAGGCTTGCAATCATGTTGGATGTTTATATAGCTTTTGGAATTTTGTTAATTTTCTTCTCAATCAATGATTATTTTTAGATTGCCTATCCTTCATCACTATTGATCACATGAAGGAGGGATGGTTTTGGTCTAGTTTCAGAACAAATTATGTTTTAAAATTGATTCCAAGCCCCGACAGAATGTTACAAACGTAAAGCACTGAGATTTATAACAGCTTTCTCTGTCGCAAAAAGCTTAGATATAAGTCCCCAAAAGCAGCCTAAAAGCTTCTATGCATACATATATGAAGTGACAAGAACATGAGAATCTCTTTGCCTTCTACTCTTAATTCCCTTTTTGTTTCCTTTATACATAATTGTGGCGACATTAATTATTAATCGAAAATCGAATCGAAATGGTTTTTGTGTAGCATCAATATTAAGTTCGGGTCATCAAGGCTTCAAAGGTGAGGTCGATTTGAATTGATCCGGCTTATTAATTTTTAAACCTCTTATATGGTTCTTCCATAAAATTACGTCGGTTAATTTTTTAGAATTTGAGTCAAATTATATAAAGGTAAAACTTGAGGGTTAATTATGTTTTTATAACAATATATATTAACTATCATGTTATCGTTTGTTAAAAATTAATGGCAACAGATTAATTTATTAATTTTTTAAAATTGAATATCATTTTATAACTTTTAATAGTCGAGAGACTCAACAAAAAATTTTCTTATAATCAAAAGACTATTCATATAGTTGACCTTAAAATTTAAATTCTTGACCGACTTATATCATCATTCTAGTTAGTAAAAGAAAATACTAAATATTTAAATGCTATGATCACAATGTCTTCTGTTTTTTTTTTGTACTTTTTGAGAAGACCATTTTTTTCTTGCGTTATTTTTTTTGGTTTAATCACTGATTTTTAATTCACTGACTGATTAATTCTGATCGAGTTTTGTAGAGGTTCGTTATATAGATGACTCTCACAATCTAATTTTTTTCATTCATAATATTAGGGTTCGAACACTTGACATTGTTTAAAGAATATAGTATCTCATTCCCTAGACCAACTGAATTTTTTTTTTTTGAAAAAGAAAGGCATGATTTTTATTAATATACTCATATAAAAACAAAACAATGACATGAATTTCGTTAAACCCCCCCCCGAAACCTTAATGGAGGAAAAATAACGTAACATAATAAGACAGAATACAATCACACACTAACACTGTTCACACGCTTACAAATCGAGGCTGCCAAAAAAACCCACAAAACACATAAAGAAGAAGACGAGTACCCGAATCAAAGGAAAACCCACACCTAAACATCCAATTCACATTCCCTGCAAAGACAAACCTCCACAGTAGGAGACCAGAAACAAACACTGAATCGTGTAAAATCAGAATCAACACTCAGAACACACCAATGTACTTGCAGGGTCACAAGACACTCCCGAAACTCAACACAACATGCAAGTATATCACATACTGGAGTAACTGGACAACCCAGGCAATATAAATATCAAATCATTAGGTCGATTAATACCCTTCTTCTTCTTCTTGACAAAAGATTAACACCCCTCTTCGCCTGTAACGACCCAATTTTCGAATTGATCATCCGGAGTTTGGTTTCGGGTCGAATATTTAATTCAAGTATTAAATTAAAGGAATGCTGTTTTAAAGGATTATTTTTTAAGTAAGTGATCGTGTAAGGATTGAAGGTTGAAGATTTATAGTGCGAATATACCGTTATGTTTTGGATGATGATGTTTTGAATTAAAAGGTGGGAAAGAGAGGGAGAAAAGTCAGATTTTTAATTCCTTTCTTCTTCTTTTTTCACTCTTTTTTTCTCTCTTTTCTCTCTTCCTCTTCAATCTTTAAACTGTGATCTACTGAGATTCAGTCGGCCGTTGTCGACACTTCCACCGTCATTGTATTTATCTCAACGAGATGAGTTCATCGGTACCAGCGGCACTACCATCGGAGTCGCCGTCGGAGGGAATAAGAGAAAGGAAGTTTTGGGTTGTTGAGTTAGGATGGTTCGAGTGCTCAAAACGAAGAACGGAGGCCACCATCGTGTTCACTGGCGTCAAGACAGCTGATTTGGGCCTTTGAAGTCATCGTCCTGCCACCAAAAATCGTCGTACGCACCGCACTCGCATGGGCGACGTCTGGCCGAGGATGGGCAGCTATATCCAGCTGCTGGGCCTTGGGCAAGTCGTTGTGTCAGTTGTTAGAGCCGGTCTGTTGTGCCGAGATACAGGCTTAACGAGCGGCCTGCCAGGCAAGCCAGCCGCCGTCGTTGACTGCCGTCGTCGTCGGCGTTGACCTTTAACCAACGTTGACTTTTTTCAAAGGACCCTACCTGGGGGTTTCTCGACGTTCTGAGTTTGTTTCGCCAAATTCGAACCCAGTAAGCTATTTTTACAATTTTTATCCCCTAAAGTAGTCCGATAATGTGAAATGACTTATGTAATATTTGTTTTACGAGGGTTTTGTGGACTCAAGTATTGGGTTTAAAGAGTTGAGTAGATGAGCTTTGATGGGGATTTATCGTTTTGGCTTAAGGTTAGTACACCTCAAACTCCGAATGCTTCATGAGCATCGTAAATATGATTGCTTTGTGTGTTAGTATCTGTAAAATAGGTAGACGATGAATAAGCATGTTTGGAAACCGATAGTATGGGACTTGATATATGTGTGATGCATGATGATGTTTCGAATTTGAAGTGACTCATTGAGACTTTAGAGACTGTGTAGGGTCGTTCGAGATGCTCGTATAAACTTAATAAATGTTTGATTGATTGGTAATTGTGATGCCTTGTATGTTTGTTCGAATAGATTGACGTGATTTGATGTAAACTATGCTTAAGGGATAAATACTCGATTAAATGATTATGAAGCTGGTAATTAATATTAATTGATTGGATGCGTTAGTAAACAAACCCTAATGACTTTCATAGGCTTTAGGGATCGAATAAAGTGTTGTAATATCGTAATTCGAGGAATTTGTGCGAATTCGTGAGTGGGGTATCTCTACGGGATTCGACCGTAACGGTACACGTTTGGAGTTGTATCGGTATGGGTCAACCCGTACCGGTACTTCTGGAAATTAAGGATTTCTAGTAAGCTATGCTATATCGGTACGCGTGTAAGTACCAATATTTAGGGGTTTCGTACCGATACTCGTGTTAATGAGATAATAATGAGATAATGCTAATAAAAAGATGGAAACTGACGTGGGATAATAATGAGATAATGCAGATTAATGAGATAATTAATAAGGATAACTAATGTACACTTTCATAATGTATTATAAGTTGGTAAACTTAATCGGGTGACTTGATAATTGATAGAAACCATAGAGTTATGACAATCGTGTCAATGTTGTGTGATGTTTGGTAATCATGTCAATGTTGTGTGCAGTTTGGACACTTGGTTGGTTGAGTCACTTTCGGTTGATAGGATCCGGATACCTAGAGAGAGTGTGTGTTGCAACACCATGGTTAGAGATGCCGAATGTATGTTCCTGAGGCTATGTGACACTGGGCCTCATTCGAAGATACTCGAAGAGAGATTCTGAGTATGTGTGTACATTCCTGAGGCTATGTGACACCGAGCTTTCACCTAGAGTGTGTACGTTCCCGAGGCTATGTGACATTGGGCCTCACTCAGAGTGTACGTTCCCGAGGTTATGTGACACCGAGCCTCACTCCAGGTTTATGGTTATGACTTTGTGTGTTTTTGCTCAAATGATCTGGTGAGATCCCAAGTATGGTTGGGCCTTGTATGCCATGTATGATGCTTTGCATGATGAGAACATGTGTTTAGGCGGATAGTGGTAGCACCACGTGTTAATTTGTCTCTCCTTATTGCTCATACTAGCTTGCATGCTTATGTTTATGATTAGCATGAAGTATAGTAGAGCAGATGTGTACCACTGAGCTTTGTAAGCTCGGCGCTCGAAATCGTTGTTTTCGTGCGTAGGTTGATCGTCGGACCGTGGAATCGAGGAGCACTATCAGTACGAGATTTCAGCATGTGGTGATTTCTAGGGTACAATACTTGTTTTTAGTGGGTTGTGTATTTATAGGACCTTACATGGTGGAGTCTGTAATTCTTACTTTTGAAATTGTATTAATCAAATTGGATGTTCAAATGTTTTAAATTAAATTGGAGCTCCTTTGTAACGTTTTGATTATTTATTTATATTTTGAACTGTTGGCTTTAAATGTTTTGGGGAAATACTTTGTTGGGCTAAACCAAGTTTGAGAAATTATATGGTAATAGGTTGGGCTTAAGGCCCAAATATGATATTCAGATATAGGGTGTTACATCGCCAAATTGTCTGCAAGGCCATTCAAATTTAATTTACACATAACTTATTTTTCTAAATATTTATCAAAAAATCGAATTCTATTTGATATAAAATCTAATAACAAGTTTAACCTTCAGAACATCTATGATTACTATTAACATGTTTTTAATAGTCTTAAGGTGATTACAAGATAATATCTATTCATAGATATTCTTAGCCATTTGGCAATACACATACACTTTGGGTCTCCTAGGATGAACATCATCCTATTTTCTATTGACACAACTTGTTGGGTTCAATTAGTTCTTTATTCGATATACTATAAAATTAACATATGTTATGAATATATATTAGTGAATGAAATTATACATGATATATATCTTTTATGTGACCACAATTTAACTCATATTAACATATCAAATTTTATATAAATATTACTTGTTTTAAAGTCAAATTTATTATGGGTTTAAATTTGATACACAAGCTGTGTAAAATTTATTTTACACAAGCATGTTTATTTCTACTATAAATCAAAATTAAACCTAAACCCTAAAAAACTAAACCCTAAACCCTAAATTCTAAATACTAACCTTAGATTCTAAACCCTACAACCCAAATCCCTAAACTATAAACCCTAAACTAAACCCCTAAAACTAAAAGGTATGTGTAAACTAAAGTTTACACAGACTATGTATTGAAGTTTTTCCCATTTATTAGTTAGTATCTGTATTATGTATAAATTGTTGATTTAGGCTTTATACACTAATTTGGTTAAATTTTAGTCTGTGTACTTTTTAACTTTAAAATATTAATCCTAACTCAAACACACACGAACAATATAACAAAATTACATGACTTAAATTGTCAAATTGAAGAATATAAACTAAATCTACATAGAGACTAATAATATAATTTAAGTTAACAACTTTTACAACTATAGTTAGGATATGACTGATATTTCAAAATCTGAAAAATACAATGATTAAAAATACCAAATTAAAGTATAAAGTTTAAATTCATAACTTATGTACAATATAAGTTCTGAACATATATAGAATTTGACATATTTTATACAAGTTTTTTATATTATAAATATAAAAACAACAAAATCTTCCAAAAATAATCTTCAAAATTTAAAGTCGTGTTTGATAAATTATTGAAAATTTAAAAAATTTAGTATTTATTTTTTAATTGTGTTTGATAATCATATTAATTTATTCTTTAATAAAAAATTCATCTAAAAAGTATTGAATATGATAATAGTAAAAATGAAAGATTAAATTATTATATTTAATTTTCATTTAAATTATTCAAAATAATATAAAATATTAATGAGGTTGAGATTATGAAGTAGAAAATTTTCAAAAATCATTATTTACTATTGCCAAACAAATATAATTAATTTTGATTGATATACCAAACAATTTTATAATATAAATTCAGTACTTATAAAATTCAATACTTAATTTTTCAACAGTTATTTTTTTAGTTTATCAAACAATATCTGAATCTTTTTAATAAAAATTTCTAAGCTAAATATTATTTTAATTTTTTAAAAAGTTTTATAATGTATAACTTATGTTTGCTTTGGATATTATATGCATGCATATTTTATAAGATATTGTTTGATAAACTAAAAAAGATTAAGATATTGTTTTAAACTAAATATTATTTTAATTTTAATATAAAATTCAGAGCCAAAAGTTTATCTAATCTTTGGCTCTGAAATCTTTAAACTAAATATTATTTTAATTTTAATATAAAATTCTAAACTACATATTATATATCAAAAGATGGAACGCTCTGAGGTAAGTTTTCGCCGTCGTCGTCCAAGATTTCCGGTTTTCATCGATAACGTTAGTAAGAGGATCTATCAGTCGACGCTGCGAGAAGCCTTTTTGGCCTATGGGTCTGTAGTAGATGTTTTCATAGCTCTCAATAATCGCAAGAGGTTACACAAATCTCCATGTTCTCCTTTATTAGGTTTAGTAGTTATGTGGGTACTAAGGTGGCCATTGAGAAAGCAAATGGGAGATTGATGGATGGGTTCAATATTAGGGTTTTCTTTGCGGAGCAAATCACGCATAAACCAGCCACGGCCAAGAGTGAGCCTGCTCGTCTTGCCAAGAACCTTTGGTCTCTTAAGGATTCTAGATCCTTCAAAGATGCTCAGCTGGGAACTGGTAAAAAGGATGTTGGTTTTTTTGAGACTAGCTCCATTGCTAAGGCTGGAGAGCGTCGATCTGCCCAGGCCAATGAAACAGTAGTCAGTTTTGAGGATGATCTAGTTAATGCTGGAGTGTCCTTGGGTGCTGGTTTCCTAAAATTTATTGCACTTCCACACTCCGATATGGAATGGCGAAGCAGCAGTTTAGTGGGCAATATCTAGGAAGTACGGGTACGGCAACTCTATGCCGTTTCAAGTACCCGAAACGTCTTTGGTACGGGTACGGTCGGGGTACGTACCGGGGACGTCCGACGTGGATGGGGTACGGTTGAAAGTGATCGGGGACGGCCTTTGGCCTTCTCATGCGTCCCCAGCATAGTTACTGGAACGTGAACCAAACGGCGACAACAGACGGTCTTGATGTCGTTCCTCGCAAACGAGAACAGTGAAAGAGAACTGATGCGAGGGATTTGGTAGCGAAGGGACAACAATCACAATGGAAGAGGCGGTGAATAAAACGGAAACGAAAAGTGGTTGATTGAAGTTTTGTCGGAAAATGACATGAAAGATTGAAAGTAAAGTTTGAAGAAATGAGAGGCACAGCGGCAGATTGTGAGGGTTGGCTGTTGCTGTTAGGGATTAGGTTTAGTGTTCCCTTAGATTAGTCAAGAGTGATTTAATTTTTCGGCTCACTGGGCCAGGGGTTAAATAGGATATGGACTGAATTTAAGTGGGTTAACATGTGATGGATCTTGGATTTAATAAATATGTAAATAGATTATATTTGTATACTTGACTTTATTTTTATGTTTATTTATAAATATTTTATATATTAATTGTTATATTATTATTAATATACTTATATTATTACTAATATATTTATTAGTATGAACTTTAATTAATATTATGATTTTTATATCTATTTAAAATTTTAAAAATTATTTTATATGACATACCTTTATCGTACCTGCATTTTTTAATTTTAAAAATTATTGTTTTTCGTCTTCGTCTCTATACCTGTATTCGTCTCCGTATTCATATCAGTGCGCATTATCAAGAGAATGTATAATGTCGATATTGTTCAAGACGCTTTGGTTTCAAACGGTTTCCAAGCTACAGTCTACCCACGGTCTGGTTTACTGCTTGTAATCTGCTTTCCTTGCAAAGTAGAAAGAAGACGTTGCTGGGAGTCGCAAAATAATTTTCTCAAGATGTGGTTCGAGTATTTAGAATTTTTAGAGGGGTTTGATGGGAAAAGAAAGATAAAGATTTGGGTTAGCCTTTTTGACGTACCCCTTCAGGTGTGGACTCCATCGTTTTTTCGCGGGTCAGTATTATCTATCGATGAAGAAACCACAAAATTGAAGCACTTTGATGTGGGTAGGATGTTGGTGCAAACCCAGAAAGCATCGTTAATACCGGACAGAGTCTCTCTAATCATAGGCCTGTAATATTGAAAGAAGATAAGGATTGGGATGGTCTTTGACCATTCAAGTGGTTTACACACTGGGGGGAACAATCTGATCTGGTAAAGACTGTTAAAGATGTGGTGTCTTTGTTCTGACGAAAAGATGTTGGGGCTACATTGAAAACAATTAAAGGTGCTGTGAAAGAGTGGGTTAAAGATTTCAGAGCCAAAGAGATAATCTCTACAGAAGTCATAGAAAAGGAAATTACAGCTCTAGAAGATAAATTATGTGTTGAAGGCTACAAGGCTGGGATTGCGTCTGAAATCCAAAAACTACAATCGATTCTGTGGGTAAGATATAAGAGAGAGGAAAAGGAGTGGTTCCAAAAATCCAGAGTAAAGTGGTTCGTTGAAGGGGACAAAAATACGAAAATTTTCCATTTAACTGCATCTTTAAGGAAAAGCTGCAACATTTTGCAGTGGAAGATCGAAAATTTGGTTTTCCTATATCCCATCAGCAGTTTGCCGATGACTTAATTCTGTTCGGCAAAGCTAACATTGACAACGTGCTTAATATCAAGCGAATCTTAAGAATTTTTGAAGCAACGTCCAGATTTTGACTTAATATATCCAAGACAAAACTATTTGGAGTTAATGTGAATGATGGTGAAGTAAGGGACTGGGCAAGAATGTTGAAATGCAGCATGGACTCCTTTCCCTTAACATACTTAGGGTTGCCTTTAGGCTATCCGAGGAATTCCATGGCTCTCTGAAAACCTATAATTGACAAATTTCGAAGGCTGGAAGGGTAAGTTTTTGTCATTTGATGGTCGAACCACTCTAGTGAAGTCGATCCTCAGTAATCTTCCAGTTTACTACCTCTCCTTGTTCAGTTGCGAATACACTAAACAAATATATTGCCAATTTTTTTGGGGATCAAAGTCAGCAAGGTCAATACATTGGGTTAAATGGAAAATATCTGCAAGCCTAAAGACTTTGGCGGGTTAGGATTTGTTGATATGCAATTAAAAAATCGTGCTTTGTTAAATAAAAGGGTGTGGAGGTTCGGGAGCGAGCCTAAGTTTCTATAGCTCCAAGTGATAGAGGCCAAATATGGCTATGACAGTTGTAGTTTGGTTCCTAGAGTTAGTAACGACAGAAAAGTATCGTGGCTTTGGAAGAACATAACTGTTCCTTTGGCTAACTCTAAGGATATGCTCACTCACAATATCAGATACGTGTTGGGGATGGTAATCGCATTAACTTCTGGAATGATTGGTGGACTGAAGTTCTCTCTCTAAAAATTGCATTCCCTAGACTTTATGCAGTAGCTATTGTCACGGCCAACACATTTGGGTCCGAGACAGATGCGCAACCAACAACCCAAGAGGTTTTAGGCTTGCCGAGAAGACCACTTGACTTGGTCCGATCGTTGGAGACTGAAAGAAAGCCCAAATACATTGAGTCTGGTGAATTAATAAATGGCAACTTACCAGGGAATATTCCAAGGGATAAGAATATCTCTCAATGTAAACACAAACTTAAGGAAAGAATTTCATAGTGATAGAGTTTCCTTAGTTTGTGTAGATTTGGTAGGTGGCTTTCGATCTGAGCCATTAGTGTGATTCGATCTCGTCCGTTCATTGTATGTGGATTCAACTATAAATAGAGGCCTCCCCACCTCAATTGCAATCATCCATCATTTGAGTAATACACTTAGCATTTACTCTAAAACATTCTGTAGTGTTCTTCGCGTTCTTGAGCGTTCTTTCTTTTGTTCTTGTTGCCTTTCTCTTTTGTTCGGTTCCTCTTGGAACGATCTTGTGTTTGTGTGCATTGGAAGTATTCGATCTTCCGGAGAAGGATTTCAGGCTTACTTAGTCGTTTGTCTAAGAACATCGACTAAGGCCGCACGTTGGGCTGGTTCAGAAGTCTAGCCCCGTGACAGTTGGTATCAGAGCGAGTGTTCGAGCGCAAACACTGATTGGAGATGGCAAAGAAAGGAGGGAATGTGGCAGCACAAAAGGGTGCAGAGACCCAGGCTGACGATGGAAAGCGAGATAGTTCGAGTAACACTGTGCCTACGCTGGAAGAAAGGGTGGGAAAGCTCGAAGGATCCATGAAGGATGCTCGAGAGGAGATTGACGTTGTGAGAGTACGTCTTGACGAGCTGGACTCTTCGGGAGAGGAGCTCGAAAGTAGTATGCAGGATCTAAAGAACAATGTGCAAGACCTTGACCAGTGTGCCGACAGTGCGAATAGACGGAGTGATGCACTCGAAGCCGAGCTAAAGGCTTTGAAGGCGAAGATGATGGAGGAAATTAAGGGGCTCAAGGGAGAGCTTCAAGTTTACTAAGTTGCCGTGACTGGTATGTTAAACACGGCAACAATCAGACCAAAGTTAGACGTGCCAAAGCCGAAGGAGTTTAGTGGAACTAGATCGGCCCAGGACGTGGAGAACTTTGTGTGGAGCATGGAGCAATACTTTCGTGCTGTAGGCATCAAGGATGATGCGGATAAGGTAAACATTGCTTCTGTTTACTTAACTGACGTTGCACTTTTATGGTGGCGACGCAGATGCTCTGAGGAGAAGAGCAAGGATATTCCCATCGGGACTTGGGAAGAGTTTCAGGCTGAGTTCAAAGAACAATTCTACCCAACAGAAGGCTCGGGAGAAGCTGCACGAACTCAAGCATGAAGGTTCCATCCTGGAGTATGTCAGACGGTTCACTGAACTCAAACTCCAAATCACAGACATCACTGAAGCCGAAGGTCTCTTTATCTTCAAAAACGGGCTTAAGCGATGGGCCAAAATGGAGCTGAAGAGGATGAGAGTCGAGGAACTCTCCAAGGCTATGGCCGCAGCTGAATCCATAGCCGAGTTCGAGATGGCGGAGTCCCTCAAGCCCCGAGGCAAGGGCTATGGTGGGGGAGTCAAAGATGGGGAAGGTCTTGTGTGCTGTATCTGCGGAGGGAAGCACATGATGAAAGATTGCCCTCAGAATGATCGTCTTAATGTTGTCAAAGGCGATGAGTCCGAGGAGTCGGACGAAGAAGTGACGAGACTTGGTGCGATTACGAGTGTCAAAGCGATCAAGCCGAGGGTAGAGAAACAACTAAAGTGCTATCAATGTAAGGGGCCACACAAGTTGCGAGCATGCCCACATCGAGTCAAGCCATCCAAGGGGGTGGACGAGCCCGAACAGAGCGAGGCTGCGAGACTTGGTTCGATGATACTGAGTTCTGCTAAGGCGAGAGTACGCAAGCAGAAAGGGTTGATGTTTGTCGACATCAACATTGCGGGACGATCGAGGAGTGCTCTAGTGGACACCGGAGCAACCGATCTATTCATGTCCAAGAAGGCTGCCAACAAACTTGGTCTTAGAGTTGTGGGTTCAACTGGAAAGATCAAGACTGTGAATGCTAAAGAAGTTCCAATTGTTGGAACGGCACGGAAGGTTGAGCTGCAGATTGGTGAATGGAAGGGCAAGGAAGACATCAAGGTAATTGATTTAGATGACTTTGATTTTGTTTTGGGACTAAGCTTCCTTGACCGTATAGATGCTCTCATCGTTCCTTGTGCTGACGTCATCTGTGTTTTGGATCGCAAACAACGTTGCGTTGTGCCCACATACCGAGACAAGGGTAAAGGAACCAAGACGCTGACTGCCATTCAGCTTGCCGAGAATGCTCCAAGCCAAGGAGACATCGCTTTGGGGGCTACTGTTGGAGGGACTACTTTAGTGGGGCAAGAGCTGCTCGAGTCAGCTAACGACATGAGGCCCTTGGAAAAAGCACCTTTGGGCAAGGTGGAAGAAGCATTGAACTTCAAGTGTGAAGAAGGGTCAATGCGGGAAAAGTTGCCAATGGGCAACGAGGCACCAAACTTCACGAGGGAAGGGTTGATGCTGGTTAGAGTGAATGCCACGGAAGAGGTGCATCTCAAACTTCATCGAGATGTGCGTAATGATGCGGAGCGAGGAAAAGTTACATGGTGGAAGGAACCAAGGCGAGCAGTCTGTATGGGAAGACAATCTAGTCCGAGTCGAGCGTTCCTTATGGGGGAGTCGTTCTTATGGGGGAACACCATTGCCCGATTCTGAGTTGGGAGCAAGCCAAGGTACCATGGAAGATCCAAGATCAACCAAGCGAAGTCCTTTCTGAGACAGCGATGAGGGCATCGCCGGATTTGGTGGAGGAGAATGTCACGGCCCGCACATTTGGGTCCGAGACAGATGCGCAACCAACAACCCAAGAGGTTCTAGGCTTGCCGAGAAGACCACCTGACTTGGTCCGATCGTTGGAGACTGAAAGAAAGCCCAAATACATTGAGCCTGGTGAATTAATAGATGACAACTTACCAGGGAATATTCCAAGGGATAAGAATATCTCTCAATGTAAACACAAACTTAAGGAAAGAATTTCATAGTGATAGAGTTTCCTTAGTTAGTGTAGATTTGGTAGGTGGCTTTCAATCTGAGCCGTTAGTGTGATTCGATCTCGTCCGTTCATTGTATGTGGATTCAACTATAAATAGAGGCCTCCCCACCTCAATTGTAATCATCCATCATTTGAGTAATACACTTGGCATTTACTCTAAAAACACTCTGTAGTGTTCTTCGCGTTCTTTCTTTTGTTCTTGCTGCCTTTCTCTTTTGTTCGGTTCCTCTTGGAACGATCTTGTGTTTGTGTGCATTGGACGTATTCGATCTTCCGGAGAAAGATTTCAGGCTTACTTAGTCGTTTGTCTAAGAACATCGACTAAGGCCGCACGTTGGGCTGGTTCAGAAGTCTAGCCCCGTGACACTATCCTCAAATCTGGGAAGGTGAAGGAGTTTGGCTCAAAATCCTTGGGTATTTGGGTGTGAAAAATTAAGAAGAGTTCTGCTCGACTGCGAACTTGAACTGTTGGAGGCTTTTGTTCAGATTCTGGATCATGCTGCGAAATGGTCTGGGTCGACTGACTGCATCAAGTAGTGCGCTGATTCTTCTGGTATTTATAATGCAAAGTCTTTTTGTGCCAAGGCCTCTACTTTTGGAGCTGTAGGGGATCCTATTTGGAGACTAATATGGCCAAACTTAGCTCCTCAAAGGTGGAAGCATTTGTTTGGAAAGCAGTCCAAGGATGAATTCCAACATTCGAAGAACTTGCTAAGCGTGAAGTCTCACCTCCGAACCCAGGTACATGTGTGCTTTGCTCTAATCATCCTGAAATTGTGAACCATTTATTATTTCAACGTGATATTGCTTGGAGAGTCTGGCAAAGCTGGTGCGTGTTATGGAATATTCGTATAGTTGTGCCATTTGATTTTAAATCCTTCATTTTGATACGAGAGGCTCAGCCGATTGCATTGAAGGCTAAACTAGTGTGAAGGATTACATTTTTGGGGGATTGTTTGGACTATATGATTGTGTAGAAACAAAATTGTTTTCAATGGAAAAATTTGCAGTGCAGCCCTCGTATTTGATTTGGCTATGTCTAGACTCAGGTTCTGGTATAAAAGCAGATTGTCAGATAGTGCTTTGACAATATCAGACTTTATTTGAAATCCTAATCTGTTTTAGGTTTCAGCAGATAACATAGACCAAGTATAGGTTCTCGGATCACTCCCCATGTTGGCTTTCTAAAATTCAATGTGGACGCGTCAGTTAGAGAAAGTTTTGGTGAAGTTGGTATTTTGCATAATCATCTTGGCTCTCCGCTGATGAAATGTTCATTATCCAGTGTCGAACCCGACCGGCGTTAAATTAAAAGCTATCCTTAAAGCTTGCCAACTGTTTGAAGCTTCAAGGTGGAAGGACTCGCACTCTTTAATCATAGAATCGGATAGTTAATTGGATTTCCTGAGATGAACAAATCCCCCATATTTTTGCTGAAATTGTGGGGAAATACAGGCTCTATTTCTCCAGCCTTCAAAGGGAAATTTGTTTTACATTTAGGGAAGCCAACAGTGCAGCCCATGTCCTTGCTAGGCAGGTTGTTCTTAGGGATACTTTTTTTATTTGGGAAGCAGAGTAATCTTTCGTATCCGCGTGTGATAGTATGAGTCAGTTGCCATATTGCAACCGGATGGTGTAGTTGTATTTTCTTTTTCACTGGTATAGTCTCAATCATGTATTTTTCAGGATCAATAAAATTGAGCACTTTTCCCCTAATTTAAGTTAGAGGAATTTTTTAATGAGGTCTGCTTCTTTTCAAAAAAAAAAAAATGCATGCATATTTTATAATATTTGTCTATTGCTTTCTTAATAAAATAAAAGTAAATTATTAACATTTTGAATTTGGGGTATGAAGGTGCTTTACCTTTGTAATCAACAATACCTAATCTAGTTTATCCTTGAAATGTAAATGCATGATCAAAGGTGGTGGTTAGTATTTTGAACTATACAAGGGTAAACAACATAGTTGGTCCCTGAGCTTTTTAGATGTTTGCATTTTGCCAATCCAACTTTTTAAACTTTTATTATAGCCACTCAACTTAAAATTTGCTTACCACTTATGTTACTTGTCGATAATACAATGCCATTTTTCTTAATAAATTAATACCCTCAAAATAAGATGGTGACATGTGTCATCATCTTTTGGAGGCCCGAGGGTATTGATTTAGTGAGGAAAATGACATGTGGGCATGCCACACATACAATATTTGTATTAAAAGTGAATTAAAAATCAGTTATGATAATGTAAGATGAGTTGGTTTTATATGTTAATTGATATTATTTTAGTTCTTTTCAATTTTAGGGTTTAGGGTATATAATTTAAGGTTTATGGTTAGAATTTAGAGTTTAGGGGTTATAGTTTAAAGTTTAGGTTTTAGAGTGGTAGGACTTAGAATTTAGGTTTTAATTTTTATAAAAAGGTTGTGCAATTTTTTTTACACAGCTTATGTATTAAAATATAATCCTTATTTTAATGATAATTTTTTCATTGTATATAATGATTTTTATATACTTTTAAATCATTAATAAAAGTTAAATAATAAAATTAAAAAACACAACTTAAAGATCACACACATAATTTACTAATTTTTATACAATCGCTTTACCATTCCACCTTATTAATTTATAAAATATTTTTTGTGATAAATATGTTTTTGTATTATATAATTTCTTTCGCCTGACGCACGTATAACAAAATCTAGTATTACATAAAAGCAGGCTTAATACTAAAATAATTATTCAAACTAAATATTTTTTTTGAATTATGTGCTCAAGTTTTTTAATCAAAGTATGTACATAAAAAGACTTTAAAACGATTTAAATATAAAACATTAGACACATATTTCAGTAAAGAAATATGATATAGTTTGAACACCTTATTTCAGTATTAAAGCTATAAAAATTATAAAAAAAACACCTTTTAACTTTTTACAGTGTCTCTAACGTCTTTGACTGAAATGATAAAAATAAATAAATTATTAACCTTTTTAGGGAAAAAAACATGAAAAATAATAAAAAGAAGTTTACAAGTACCTTCCATCATTTTCCACTAAAAGGCAGCCCTAAATTTTATGGTTTTGACTGAGTAAATTAGACTTTGATTTGCCTTTGAAAAATTTTAAACATGAAACATAGTTTGCTCTTCATTAGTAATGGTAGAATGATTGTTTTTTGTTTCTTCTCAGCTTTACTAGTTTAGTTGTTTTAATTTTTTTTTACCCTCCCGATTTTTCAGGGCTTTGTCCCGACTAATTCGGATCGACCTCATCGCACGCCTAACTTTGGTGGATGAGTTTGTCAGTAAAGATTTTATGCACAGACAACGCTCTCGAGACATGCTTAACCGATACCAAACTACTTACCACTTGGACTAACCTCGTTGGTAAGTTGTTTTAGTCTTTGAAATTCTATTATATTCCTTTTACTTTTCGTACTTTTATTTCTTTTCAAATTAATTCAAATGTAACGAAACAATGATCGTGTTTACACCAACTATTATGTCATTTTATACCATATCATATTTTTCTAACTTTTTTGAAAATTAATTAGTTTATCCTTATTGAAATATTGATATCAAATTTTCAAATTATAAATTTTAATATTCTTTAATGATGTGTAAAAAAAAAATAATTGAAGATGACATTTCAACAAAGACAAAATAACGTTTGGATCAATTATACCAAAACCAAAAGTTCGAGAGTCAAAAGAAAATAAGGACGAAACTACAAGTCTACAACACAGTAAAACTTCACAAAAGTTTTATCCAATGACAATTATAGTCCTTGTTAGTTTGAATACTCGTAAAATTAAACCTTATCGCTCCTAAATTTTGAATTAAATATTTATAAAAAATATTAATTTTAAAATTAATAAACTTTACCTCTCTTATTATCTAATTGTGACTCCATCTAGAAATAGAAATAAACAAAATTTCTTTTATAAATTTTTTGTCCTGCTTATCATTACCCCCAATGCTTCATTTGAAGTATAACAAAGAATATTTCACATTAAATAAAAATATCAAAGTAAACAAATTAAATATTATGTTCAAACTCTTTTTTAATTGTCACAAGATAATTATAAAATAATATTTGTTATATTTTTTAATCCTTTAATAATATATTTTACATATAAAATTATTTAAATATAAATTTTTAAAATGAATATCATCATTTTTTTATTGGAATCACTCATTTAATTCACATAGAGTATAAATTTTTACATTTAAACCACATTCTATTTCCTTTAATACTGAAGTAGCAAATTTCCTTTCGACAAATGCATGCCTTAGAAATAAAGACAAATTTGGTCAAAACTCAAAATTAGGTAGCATGTTTCAATTATATAGTAATACATGTCCATGTGTCGACTATTCAAGCGTGTAATTTTCACGGCCTAGGCGCGTGAGAGTATTTTGTCTTGTAACACGTGGTAGGTTCTCTATGCGAGAATAAAAGAAATATTCTTGTTTTACAAATTTAAAATTATTTGAAATATATATAAAGCATATAAAAGAAATATTCTTATGAGTTTCAAATTTTAAATTTAAAGGTATTTAATATTATATATACATTATAAAGTATATAAAAGAGCTTGATAAAAAAAATAAAGTATATAAAAGAAGAATAAAAACTACTTTAGAATTTTAATTTGAAAAAAGTTGAAGAATTCAAATTTAAATTCCAAGAATATATATAGATAGATGAAAAAAAAGTAGGTAGAGCATCGAATCCCGAACATAGATTATAAAATGAACATGTATTTTACCAAAAAAGATAGATGAAAAAAATAAAAATAAAAGGTTATTCATTTAAAGGTAAATATAATTGATTGAACTAACTGAAGTCTAGCGAGATGAAGTATCATGTTATTTATGTAAGATAGATTCAAATACTTACGTTGTAATGGAGCAAATCGGATGAGAAAATCGCTTATATAACAAGTTTTTGAAGTATCCAATCAAAATTAATCAACGAATAAATCAAACACTATATATATATAAAAAATTAAGATTATTCTTAACATTCGAAAATATTTCAAAAAACAAATCTATGATTTAAAATCTTGTTACATATTATTATATTTTTAAAAAATAATTGAAAACCAAATCTAAAGCTAAGTTTTAGATCTCAAAGTTCATCGCAATATTACTCAAAAATCTTATAATTATGTGGATCTAGTTTAACTCAATTAACATACAATAGATACAATGTATGAATATGACACGTTGAAATAAAAGGTTATCGACTTGAAAACTATGTAAAAGAATAACGTAGCAATGAATCTAAATTTAATGATAAATCTTAACGACGTTAACAATTAAAGTTAAATTTTTAGATTTTAAAAATAAAAAATTGGAAATATAAATAAAAAACTATATTTCAATTATTCGAAGGATAGATAAATCTAAATATATATTTTAACCGGCAACTTTACCAAAATATGGTATCTATTTTTTTCATAATTATAGTACCTCTCAAATTATTTCTAAAGATATTGTACTTTCTACAGTAAAAATAAAGTCGAATTGAAAGGGTTTTGACTTTGAACAGTGTTTGTATTTTATACTGAAGTCGGATTATATTTTATACTGAAGTCGGATTATATTCTTACCGTCTTTAATATTTTTCAGTTAAAAAAATAACATAAACAGTAAAATTGAATTATATTCCTTACTTCTACTGTAATAAATATTATAAATAAAAAATAAAATAATAATACCATATTTCTGAAAAAAAAATCAGCGGACATATTCACGGCGTTTCCCCTATTTTAAGCATAAAAATAAATCGTTGTCTTCGAAATATGGCAAGTAAAAAATGGCGGTTGCATGTAATTAATTAATGGGTAAACTACATAAAATCATTGAATATTTAGGACTCTTACATTTTAGTCATAAAACTTTTAAAATATTCAATAAAGTCATTAAATTGCTAATTTACTTTCATTAAGATTACTATCGTCAATTGTCGTTAAGAAATGTTGGCATGACACGTTAGAATCATTTTCTTCCCATGAACTCATAAATTTCTCAAACTAATAGCAGTTGCTAGCCTCTTTCTGTCTACACCAACACCGTTCCACGTTCTAATTTGTGTAGCCTGACATTAAATTTTTGTTGTTACATCTTTTCATTCAATCAAAATTTTTACTTTGATAAATTTTGTTGCAAAAAAATAAAAATTACAATAATTTAATGGGGTTTGAATGGTGAGGGAGTTTTGGATGTGTTTGAAACTTAAATGAAATGACAGTGAAGGTCTTAAATACAATTGATGTTGAGTTTAGAAGCGACAACGATCAAAAGAACGTCGGACAATGATAGTGCATCTGAAATGAGATTGGAGGCTGCTATTATTTTTTGAGGAAAAAAAATGACCCTAATGTGCCATGTTAATTTTATTAACGAAAACTGATGGCAGTGATCATGATGAAAACGAATTAAAAATTTAATGACTTTATTACAAGTGTTAAAAGTTCAGTGACCAAAATATAAGCATCTAAAAGTTTGGTGACTATTTGATGTAGTTTAGCCTTAGTTAATTATTATTCTGTGGTCCCCAAACGTAGCCTCTCTTTCCCTTTTCTTCTTAAAACACACTTAAAAACTGAAACTTTCTTTTACTTTCTCTCTCTAAAAACTTTTGATTTTGATTTTGATTTTGATTTTGATTTTGATTTTCATTTTCATTTTCAAAGGTCTTTCCTTTCTTTTTCTCCCTTATTTCTTCTCACCAAATGAAGCTGACAGGCGGAAACGCCACCTCCTCCGCCGTTAAGCTCGATTCTTTTAGATGACGAAACTAAGCCTCCTTCTTCTTTCTGCCGTTAGTTTCCTCAATGTTTTCTTATTCCCGACGTTAACTCATGCATTGGGTTCCGGCTCGACGCTCGCCGTCGTCTACGGAACTGCCACCGTGTGCGCCATCGTAGCCGCGGAGCCGAACCAACGTATTATCTGCTACAGAGCCGGAGGCGTGTCCTCCTCCAACGTCATCCCCATCCAACCTAACGTCTCTTACTCATCTGTCGCCGGTGGCCGAACCAACTTCTGCGCCCTCCGTTCCGGAGGTTACAGCCTACTGTGTTGGGACACAAACATCCCAAATTTTCCCATTAAACGCATATACAATAACAACACCGCCCTCCTTCGATCACTCTCCATCGGCGATGAACGGGTTTGCGCGACGGCGTCGAACAGTACATCGCCGGTAAACTGCTGGAGAACCGACGGGAACAATAGGAATAACAGCGGAGAATTACCCAACGTTGATCTCGCAATGGGTAAAATCACATCCGGGTTCGGGTTTTCTTGCGGGATCGTACCGAGTCAAAACAACAGAGTAACGTGTTGGGGTAACTCAGTTGGGGAAGAAATAGAAAGGCAGTTCGGGAACATGTCAATGGAGAACATCGAAGCTGGGGCTTCCCATGTTTGTGGAGTTAACTCAGCTGGTGAGTTAGTTTGTAGAGGGAATAACTCGGCGGGTCAACTCGATGTTCCTTTGAACAAAGGATTGAATTTTGCTTCAGGATTAGCTCTCGGTGATGGTTTTAGCTGTGGAATTAGGAGATTGATTGGGACAGTTGTTTGTTGGGGTTCAATGAATGAGAGTGCTGTTGAAGGAATCGAATTCGAATCCATTGTTGCTGGTTTGAATTTCACTTGTGGATTGATTACCAGGAATTTCTCAATACTTTGTTGGGGTCCCGGTTGGCCTCGGAACAACCGGTCGAATTCCTCCATTGACGAGTTGCCTTTGAGAGCTGAGATATTACCAGGTCCTTGCCTTGATTCTCCTTGTAATGAATGTGGTTTATATCCTCAATCAAGTAGGCTTTGTTTTGGTTCTGGTAACATTTGTAGACCATCACCCTGTTTTAACTTCACCTACTCATCCCTGCCGCCGTTGTCTCCACCGCCTCCGACGGAGGTTCCGAGTCGGTCTACGTCCTCTCGAGAATTGAGGAGAGGGTTATTGGCTTATGCTATAGTTGGATCAGTTGGAGGCTTTATGGGAATTTGTACTATTGTTTATTGTTTATGGACTGGTGTTTGTTTTGTGAAAAAGAAGGTTCATAATTCGGTTCAGCCAACGATTACAAGAGCCGGTTCGAATGGCAGTCCCGGATCATACAACGGTCCGCCGTCGAGGTCGTTGACGGTCAGACGTCAGGGTTCGAGATCAATGAGTCGACAAAGAAGTGGGACATCATCAAAACATGCTGACAGAGCTGAGGAATTCAGCTTGGCCGATCTTGCAGCCGCTACTAATAATTTTTCGCTTGAAAACAAGATCGGTGCCGGGAGCTTCGGCGTCGTTTACCGGGGAAAGTTTTTAGATGGGCGCGAGGTAGCGATCAAACGAGGCGAAACGGGCCAGCAGACGAAGAAATACCAAGAGAAAGAGACTGCATTCGATTCGGAACTGGCATTCTTATCCAGGCTTCATCACAAGCATTTGGTTAGGCTTGTTGGGTATTGTGAAGAAAGGGATGAAAGGCTTCTGGTTTATGAACACATGAAGAACGGTGCGCTTTATGATCATTTACACTACAAGAACAACATCGAAAACGCCAGTAGTTTGGTGAAATCATGGAAAATGAGGATCAAGATCGCGTTGGATGCGGCTCGGGGGATCGAATACCTTCACAAATACGCAGTTCCATCAATAATCCACAGGGATATAAAGTCTTCCAACATATTACTGGATTCAAACTGGACAGCAAGGGTTTCCGATTTCGGACTTTCGATGATGGGGCCGGAATATGGCCAAGATTACAGACCAATGAAAGCAGCCGGAACAGTCGGTTACATCGATCCGGAATACTACGGCCTAAACATACTAACAACAAAGAGCGATGTCTATGGTCTTGGAGTCGTAATGTTGGAGCTTCTAACGGGGAAGAGAGCTATATTCAAGAATGAAGGAAATGGAGGGAACCCAATGAGCTTGGTGGATTTTGCAGTGCCTGCGATAATGGCAGGCGAATTGGCTAAGGTTTTGGATATTCGAGTCGGCCCGCCGGAGCTGAACGAAGCCGAAGCGTTGGAGCTGATGGCATACACTGCAATGCATTGCGTGAATTTGGAAGGGAAAGAGAGGCCAACGATTAGTGACATTGTTTGTAATTTGGAAAGGGCAGTGAGGGTTTGTCATGGCAGCCATGTGAGCATCTCTAGTGGTGGATTCGAAATTGTTTCAGAGTGAAAAAATGTTCACTCATAATAGTAATTTTTTTTTTACCATCTATATGATTTATCCAAGTTGTAAAGATTTTTACAAAATTTTATCTCCCCATCATCTAACAGCAAGGTAAAATTATTAAATGATTTATTCATATTGCCTCTTTTTTACCATTTATCATTGTGTTAAATTTTGTTATTATGCGTAAATTATAGATTTAATCTTGGACTTTAATTTGATAATTTTTACTCTTTACATTTTTTGAATTTCTGAAATTTTAATATTAACTTAAACAGTAGTTATATTTGTTACGTTAAATTTGTTTAAATTTTAATATTAACTTAAACGGTAGTTATGTTTGTTACATTAAATACTATTTGTTTTACAATTTAATCATTGTATTCTCAGAATTTAATGGTTTATGTTTATGATTGGATTGAATATTTAATATTTTGAAAGTTTTAATTCAAATTAGAGAACACGGACTAAATCCACGATTTATATATAGTACAAGGACTAATAATAAAATTTGACCAATTCTTTATAACTCTTTTTTGCTAGGGTAAAATATATATACTTCGGAACATGAACTTATAAGATTTGATTTGATATTTAAGTTTTTCTTGGTCCAATTCTGGTTCATGGTTCAAATAAATTATTTACCATAAGTATCAATTTGGATAAAAAAAACTAGATTTATGTACCAATTTGAACTAAGAAACCAAGTTTATACCTAATCAGACCTAAAACAATTTATATACTAAATTGAACATTAAAATGAAATTCATGTACCAAAAAAATATATTCACCCATTTTGGTATGATGATTCAAATTTGACCATTTTGGTTCAACATGAGTTTCTCATCCATTATTTCAACGTTTAGTGTTTTAGATCCCATGTCTTTCTGTATATTGTACCAACGATAATACTAATGAAACTATACTCAATCGACTTTTTTTATGTTCATTTATTGAGTTCGAATATGTATTGAAATAAGAGTGATGGGTGTTAGATACAAACATATTTAAGAAAAGTATAACAAAGTATTGAGTTGTTAGGGCATAAGGGGTAACTTGACAATGGGGCATGTGGTTTGCAAGTTGCATATACATTGGCATCATCAGCCATGAGGCTTCGAGGTTGTTTCAGTGGAAATTTCAGCCCAATTAATGCTGAATGGTCATGGGGGTACAGAAATTTTGTCAAAATCTATTCACTGAAAAATGATCCTACAAAACTAAGATCTATATGTATGTTAGAAACTAAAAAATATACTTAATACGAATATAAACCTAAGATCTATATGTATGTCAAATCATTAAGAACAAAACTAGATTTGCGGAAGCGTACCTGAATTTATTTATGGGGATTTTCCAGAGGATTTGATCTTCCAAGATGATAGATTACTTCTTGCCACATAACTCTCTGACGGGGAAAAGAGATGCAAGTTAACCTATATATTGGGGATCATTACTCTCTCTATAATTTGAATTAAAATAATTTATTAATATTTACAACTCTGCCCCTCATTGAGTTATAAATCTAACTTATGGTATCTACATTTTTAATTCCACGACAATTTAGTACCTATAACACGTGTAACATAATTGGTCACTTAATTACGTGTTAAACTTTATAATAACAGCGTACATTATACATATGTGCTCACTATTATTGAATTTTAATCCAACAGTAAACTCATGGTCTGGCGCGGCGTCGCTTCTGCCGCTCTTGGGTGCATTCGTTGGTGATTCCTTTCTTGAACGATTCAGCAACATCATTATTGCTTCCCTTCTTTACGTTTTGGTAAAACGAGGTTTTTTTTTTTTCAATTGAAACTAGGAAAATTCACTACTTTGCCAAGAGATATATTTATAATAGAGCAAGTAGACATATGCAGTCATAAAATGTAGGAAAAAAGGATTTGTTGAAATTAAATTGTAAATGAGATGTTTGTATTCGTATGTTATAAGGTTTTATCGAAAAATAAAATTGGATTAGAAGTCCTGAAAAATTGGAGGTGTTCTCCTACAACTAGAAGTCTTAATTGGTGTACACCAAACTCGATTAGGATTCTAAATCTAACTAGTTCTGGAAATCACAATCCTCCTAGGAGTTGATATATTTTTACGTTATATATAATCCTGTCTTTGGTTTTGCATATTGTATCATCTTAAAACCTCCTGTTTTAGCTTTCCTGTTGATTTTCTTAATTTCTTCTCAGATTTAGCGTTAATCTATGACTGACGCAGAGGCAAGTCTCCCTTTAAAGCCACAAGAAGTGGCTGCTGTGTTTGTGGACCAATATTATTTGGTGCTCCGCGATTTCCCGCAAGAGATTTACGGATTTTATCAAGAATCAAGCATGGTTAGCGGGTCGGGACCTGATGATGTCGTGATCACTTTCACAACCATTGAAGATATTCAAAAACACATTCTTTCCTCTTTCCATTGCAAGCAATATCATATCGTTTCCTGTGATTCGCAATGGACGTTTAATCAGAGTCTCTTTGTTGTGGTTACCGGTTCTTTTACTACAGAAAACGATCAGGTTGTCAAATTTAATCAGTCCTTTATCCTGGCACCAATGGAAACGATCCATGGTTATTTTATATCCAATGATATTTTGAAATTTATCGACGAAGAAGAAAGGATTCCGACGGCTGTTTCGAGATCGATACAATGCGATGTGTCAACTCTTCACATCAAAGATGTTTCGAGTGTTGTTTCAAATTTAACAGAAGACGATGTGTCAACTGTTTATATCGAGCCCGATGTTCATGAAGAAGATGTTCCGGTCCCTCTTCCAAGTTCAACTCTTTGTATCGAAGATGTTTCAAATTTGACAGAAGACGATGTGTCAAGTGTTTGCATTGAACCTGATGTGCCTAGTCTTGAAGAAGATGTTCCGGTCGCTCTTTCAAGTTCAAGTCTTTGTACTGAAGATGTTCCGAGTGATGTTTTCAGTCTCACACAACATGATGTGCCATCTCTTCATATCGAAGATATGTCTACTGCTGTTCCAGCAATTACTCGAACTCCGATTGTTGTTTCGAGCACAACCGAACATGATGGGCCAACTTTTTGTATGGAAGATTTTCCAGCTATTGCTTCAAGTTCTGCACAATATGTTCCAACCAAGTCCAACCATCTTCCCAATAAGAGTTTCTAGTCGATGGTGCATGGTCTGAATGAAAACAAAGCTCCATTCAAACCGCCGCCGGCGAGAAAACATACCGAAATATCACCTGAGTCGAAGAAAAGTGGACCCGAAGGGAAGAATAAGACTGTGAAAGTGGAGAATGTTAAAGGCTATGGAACATCTATATTTGTTGGGAACTTAGCTGTGGGTTCGAAACCTGAACAACTTTACCAAGCTTTCAAAAGTTTTGGACGAATTAAACCTAATGGCGTTCAAATCAAACTAGATAGGCTGTGCAGAAATTATGCTTTCATTCAATTCGAGTCTTCAAGTTCTGCAAAAGCTGAAATCCAAGCTTCGTTTATCAAAATTGGAGACCGAAAGTTAAATATCAAAGAGAAGAAACGGAATTAAAAAAATAATAATAATAATCACACATACTAATTTTTTAGAGAAAATAATAATCTGACTGCAACTAAATAACTGATTTTTCTATTTGTTTCAATAATTAACTAATTAGTGTTGGAAAATATAACTTGAAATTAAAAAAACGAAATATAGGCGAACCGTACATGGTAAACACCACTATCTTAGAAACAGATTCGCCTCAACCTTAGAAACAGATTCTCAACCAGTTACAGGTAGATTGTCCCCCAAAATTAGCACAGACTCTCTGAAAGTTTGTACACGCAAATTTCAGAGTGGAGATTAGTGGTATTGCTCTTCTTGAAAAAAAACTCCGGACTTAAAAAAACTTGTAGAAACACTTTTAGGAATCAGAGAGTATTGAAAAAGCAAAGTTGTTTTTTGCCAATGAGTGAGTAGAAATGCTCAAGATCATTCGGTATTTATAGGCTTAGAAACGGAGCTAAAAAAGTCAATACACATAATGATTTTAATACCAAAAAGCTGTAGAAACATGACATTTAATGTCTTAAAATCTGATTAAAAATTTGCCAATCAATTGCGTCAATAAAGGGCCGTTTCAATCTGCCACTTGATTTGTTATAGAAATTGGCAATAAAACAAATTGCCAGCTACACAATTTCAATTAGCCGCCCGTTATGCAATATTAATCGACATTTACGCAATTTCAATTAGCATTTAAACCAGTTATAGTTATCCGAATTTAAAATAAACCTCTAAAATATTCAGAATCATCTATAAATACAGGAGATCAAATTTTTCCGGAGTTTAAAACTTCAATAAAAAATTCTTTCGTATTTTTCACAAAAATATAATAGGTGCGGTGTTATCACAAATCGAGCCGAGCTAGCGGCAACAATGCGCACGTGTGAGGGACTGATATGCCTTAGGCCCTTGAGCATTACCTACATTCCCCCACAAAATGCGAAAGAATTTATTTTTTTAAAATAAAAATTGAGAAATTTAGAAGTTTAAAATATAAGAAGAGCAATAGCAAAATTAGTTGCTTAAGTACTAGTGAACGTATCTGGAACTAGTACATAGTGGAATGAGTGATTCTTCTCTTAGATAAGTGAACGAATATGGAACTTTTTAAGATAGTGGTGAACTCATAACACACAACTAATCAATTCATCCACCGAAATCCTATATGTGTTAGAAAATATACAAATGTATATAACTATACAGATGTAAACAAGTGTAGCCATATGACCTCAAGATTTTAGTAAGTGTACTAGAAAAACAGCACAATGTTTTCCATAGAAGGTGGCTAATCCTTCTCACTTACATAGGTTATTTCATTAGGTTTATCTACACATAAACCACTCAAATAAGAGCTATGAAATAATTAAGAGCCTTTTCATCAAGCTCATCATCTCTAATAAATAAGTGAATTCTTTAAGTTTATTTATAAAATGAACCACCCAAACTCTGGGATAAGAATTCATTAAGAATAAAAACTCGACCTCTTTGATCGGTGAATTCAATAAGTTCTTCTCAATAGAACAACCCAAACTCTTGGGATTGAATTCATTAAGAGTTATATAACTCATCATGTCTAGCAGTAAGTTCATTCAGTTCTTCGCGATAGGACTACCCACTCAACACTGGCTATGAACTTATTAAAAGTGGTTATTCAACCAAAATCAATAAATTCATCAAGTCTTTCTCACTAAGACCACTCAAAACCTGGGCTATGAATTTATTAAGAGTAGTTAAACTCAACCTAGGCATGTACATTATTTGTCATATGGATAGGTTATAAAATGTACACTATGAGTACTCTTCTTTGTTTCATTTGACCGCATTGAACTTAGATAACTAAGTTGGGTATCCACCATAAATTCCTCAACCAATGGGCTTTAGACCCATCCCCTTCGACGAATCTAGAACCAATTTCTGACTTAACCCTTTGGTAAGCGGATCAGCTAGGTTCCTTTCTGACTTCACATACTCTAAAGAGAGTACTCCATTCTTTATTAAATGTCTCACTGATTCATGTCTTATGCGAATGTGTCTCTTCTTACCATTGTAAGCTTGGCTCTTCGCCACACATATCGCTGCTTATGAATCACACAACAAAGACACAAGAGGTGTCGGTTTTCCCCCACAAAGGAATTTTTGCTAATAGATTTTTAAACCATTCAGCTTCTTGCCCAGCTAAGTCAAGATCAATAAACTCTGACTCCATGGTAGAGTGTGCGATACAAGTCTGCTTAGCAGACTTCCATGAAATCATTGCACTACCTAAGGTAAAGACATATTCACTCGTAGAGCTTACTTCATCATTATCGGTAACTCAATTGACGTCACAGTATCCTTCTAAAATAGAAAGAAAACCAACAAACTTGAGTTGCCAATCAATAGTACCCTTAAGATACTTAAGTAAACGCTTGAGTGCAATCAAGTGTTCACCACTAGGATTATGAGTATATCTACTTAACCTATTCACAACATAGACAATATCAAGTCGAGTATAGTTCATTAAGAACATAAGGCTTCCAATAATTTTAGTATACTCTTCCTGGGAAACACTACTTCATTTATTCTTAAAGAGATGCATACTAGAGTCATAAGAAGTTCGAACATGGCTGACATTAAAACTGTCAAATTTCTTTAACACATTCTCAATATAGTGTGTTTGATTTAAAGAAAAACCTTTATTAGTTTTGGTAACTTTTACTCCTAAGATTACGTCAACCTCTCCCAAATCAGTCATCTTAAATTTAGTAGACAAGGAATTTTTTTGTCTTGTTAATGGATTCAATGTTAGTACTGAAAATCAACATGTCACCCACATATAAGCTTATGATGACACAATCAGTACCAAACATTTTCAAATACACGCATGCATCCACTCCATTAACAATAAAACCAAAACTCAAAATGGTTTTATGGAATTTATCGTACCACTTCTTAGGAGCTTGTTTAAGGCCATAGAGTGACTTTTTAAGTCTACATACTTTGTCATCCATACTAGGTGTCTCAAAACCTTTTGGTTGCTCCATATAGATCTCATCGTCTAGATCTTTATTAAAAAATGTAGTCTTTATATCCATTTGATGTATATGCAACTTATGAATGGATGTGATCGCAAACAAGGCACGAATCGTTGAGATTTTTGTCACAAGAGAGTACATATCAAAAAGTCAATACCAAACTTCTGAGTGAACCCTTTGACAACTAGTCTTGCCTTATACTTATGGATTGACCCATCTGGTCTTAGTTTCTTTCTAAAGACCCATTTACTACTGATAGGTTTAGATCCTCTAGGCAAGTCAACCAACTCCCAAGTGTGATTAGACTTAATTGATTCTAGTTCATCATTAATGACACTTCTCCAAAAACTAGCATCAATTGAACTTATAGCTTCATTATATGTTTTAGGATCTTCATCTAAAAGGAAATATTGAGCTATAGGTTCATTTATATAGTCTAGATCACTTATTTCTGTTATAAAAGAAGTTAAGAAATCTGGTCCAAAGGTAGTAGCTACCTTTTGTCTTTTACTTCTTTCTAGGCTCTAATTCAAACTCTATAGTCTTCTTGGCATGACTACTAGAAGAAGCAAGAACATGACTTTCTCGTTGTTTCTCAACATTTAATCTAAGGTTTTTAAGAGGAAAAGAGTCCTAAAAAAATACTGCATCCCTAGATTCACAAATTGAGAAGTCACTTAAAGACATAAATCTGTATGCGACACTATTCGTAGCATACCCTATAAACACTGCATCAATGGTTTTAAAACCGTTAGTGGTCTTATTAAAGTCAGGCAAACCAACTTTTGCCAAACACCCCTACACTTTCAGGTATTGTAAATTTGGTGCATAACATTTCCACAATTCGTATGGGGTACAATCTAATTTTTTATGAGGCACTCGATTCAATAAATGATTGGCCGAGAGAATGGCTTCCACCCACATATTATCTGATAACCCAAAACTTATTAACAAAGAGTTCATCATCTCTTTTAAAGTTCTATTTTTCCTCTTGACAATGCCATTCTGTTGAGGAAAATAAGGAGCAGAGGTCTAATGTATTATGACATTCTTCTCACACACCTCTTTCAGAAAATTAGATCCATATTTATCACCCCTATCGGATCTAACATGTTTTATTCTCCTATCAAGCTGATTCTCAACTTCTGCCTTATAAATAAAGAAGTAGTTTTTAGCTTCATCTTTAGTTCTAAGAAGATAAACCTTTATATATCTAGAGAAATCATCTACAAAGGTGGTGTAATCGTGTTTTACTCCCCTACTTTTACAGTCTTTAAAATCTGCTAGATCAGTATGAATAAGCTCTAGAAGTTCAGATCTACGTTTAGAGACTGTCTTAAAGGTAGATTTTGTATGCTTAGCTTCTACACAATTTTCACATTTGTTAAAGCTATTATCTTATAGATTAGGTATTAAATTTATTTTTATGAGTTTTTAAGTGATTGTAGGTTCACATGTCCTAATCTAGCATGCCACATATCAAGAGTCTCAACAATATAAGCAGAAGTAGTGGCTTCATTATTCTCATAAAACTGGGTTTCGATTGCAAATAAACCATTTTGTAAAAAACCTTTTCCTATATGATTTCTATTAATAGTTTAAAAACTAGTTTACGCCTGTCTTATTCAATAATCCACCAAAATTAATTTTCTTTCTTAAGGCGGGTACATACAAGACTCTTATCACAGGCCATTATTCAAAAACAATCCGATAGGACCACTAATTAAATTTATCCCAAGACCTCCATTTTTCTTTTCGATGTGGGATTAATGACATTGCGTGACATTCTCCCCACTCAAAAGTTTTCCGCCTCGTGATGGACCACCTTTGTGACTGATTGTCAACCCTTCCTACCCCACTTGCCAAAGATAAAATCGGGCGATCAAATGGTCGCCTGAGTACCACTTGTTGGGCCATTACCCTCTTCCCAAAAGACATGTCCGATAGGATGTCTACCACCGTATTTATATCCCAAGACCTTCATTTTCCTTTTCTTTTTGGTGTGGGATTAATGACTTGAATCTTCTCAAGCGCTTAAAGTTAAAGTTTTACTCGAGGTCGGTTTGAGCAAAACTTTCCCCTTTCCAAGCACGTCGGTGTTGTTTTCCATATAAACTTCTCTCCTTTGTCCACCCAAAAACATCTTCCTTTTGGCGCATAAATGACAAGCATTGTTCACGACCCATTCGGTGTTGTTCTTGTAGATTCATTTTGGCGATCATACCCACTTGTTGACATCATTAGCATTTTAACGTTGAGTTTGGTTGACCAGCGCTGCCCACATACATAACAATTAGGCTTTATGACTTTGCACATGGGCCTTGTCCTTTACTCCGGGCCTTGTCCTTTTTTGAAGTTGGTAGCCTTCTTGGGTTTAGTTTTCTTTTTTTGTTTTACCTTTTTGTTTAGTTTAAATTTAAAACTTGAGGCACCAACAGATTCAACTAGGTTAGCTCTTAAAGAAAATTGACTAGAGTTGGAAACCTTATCTTTTAACCGGTTTTTCTCCTCTATTTTTATTTATGAGCCACCAATTCCACAATCGTCATATCTATCTTTTTGTGTTTGAGAGAATTGCGGTAGTCGGACCAAGATTATGGGTAATTTCTCGATCAGGACGTTGGCTTGCAAGACTTTGCACATCTTCATTCCTTCAGAAAGAATATCGGACACTAGATTCTCGTAATCATGAACTTGCTCCATGATTGGCTTTTCATCCGTTATTTTGAAATTTTAGCCATTCACCGACCATATACTTTTTGATTCCAGTGTCGTCGGCTCCGTACTTCATCTCGAGAGTATCCCAAATCAGCTTGACACTATTTTTTTGTGAAACATATCAAACAATTTGTTTGACATATGGCTCAGCATGTGTCATTGCATGATCTTATTATCTTTCTGGAATTTGTAGTTGGACACTTGGACGGCTGCAAGGTCATCGTTGGTAATAAGTACATCAGCCATATTAGAAATTGGCTGGGTTGGTTTTGGATTGATCAACACGTAATCCAGGTCCAATTGTTCAAAAAATATCATGATTCTCTAGGACCATCTTTAGTAGTTAAATTTGTCTAGTGCATCGAGCTTGGATAGGTCTGAAACTAACTTGTTCGATTGGTTCGACATTTTGCAGTAAAGAATTTGTTTCTAAATTGTTGGAAAATATACTGCAAAACCAGGGCGTTATCACTGACAGAGAACTAAAAGAAAAAACCATAATGTAACTTGAACCGTGTCATGGTAAACACCATTGCCTTAGAAACAAATTCGCCCCAACCGGTGTAGTTGCTGCTACAAGCGGATCGTCCCCAAAAGTTAGCATGGACTCTCTGAAAGTTTATATACGCAAACTTCAAAGTGAAAATTGACGGTATTATCCTTCTTGAAAAAGAACTCCGAACTTAAAAAAACTTGTAGAAACACTTTTAGGAATCAGAGAGTATTGAAAAAGCAAAGTTGTTTTCTGCCAATGAGTGAGTAGAAATGCTCAAGATCATTCGGTATTTATAGGCTTAGAAACGGGGCTAAAAAAGTCAATACACATATTGATTTTAATACCAAAAAGCTGTAAAAACATGACATTTAATATGTCATAAAATCTGATAAAAAATTTGCCAATCAATTGCGTCAATAAAGGGCCGTTTCAATCTGCTATTGAAAAAGGTAATAAAACAAATGTTGTGTCACTTAATTTGTTATAGAAATTGGCAATAAAACAAATTGCCAGCTACACAATTTCAATTAGCCGCCCGTTATGCAATATTAATCGACATTTACGCAATTTCAATTAGCATTTAAACCAGTTATCGTTATCCGAATTTAAAATAAACCTCTAAAATATTCGGAGCCATCTATAAATACTAGAGATCAAAATTTTCCGGAATTCAACTTTAACAAAATTTTTTTTGTATTTTTCACAAAAATATAATACGTGCGGTGTTATCACAAATCGAGCCGAGCTAGCGACAACAATGCGCACGTGCGAGGGACTGATATGCCTTACGCCTTTGAGCATTACCTACAATTAGTTATTTTATAGTCTATTATTTTGGTAGGGTAAATTCCAAGGACGGAATTATAAGAGGGGATGAAACTAGGATGTCCTTTCGGGAGGGGTCAAATTGCTTATCTTTGATTAAAAAAAATAAGCCCCTAAAAGACAACCGTAAAAATAAAGAGGCTTGAGGTTTAATTTCACTAATTTTAAAATTGGCATATTTTAAAATTTAATTTAACAAGAAAATTTGACAAAAGTTAATTAAATCAACCTCAAAACAGATAGAGTATTAAAAAATATCATAACAATTTTGAGAGGAAACAAAATTTAATGTTAATAATTTCAAACTTTTAAAAATTAAAAATACAATTAAATCATAAAAACTTGAGGTGGTCTAAGTCCCCTTAGGCCCACTGATGTTCTGCCCACACAAACATCACACTTAGAAGTAATGCTAACCATAGGTTTTTTATGAGTTTTTCTTTAAATAGTTTAAAGGTGAGTATAAGATAATATCTGTTCATATATATTTTTAACTTTTAACAGTACGCATATACCTTATAGACAGAGTTATTTAAAACTTGTATTTCCTGACTAAACATTTTTTTTAAATCACTTGTTGAGTTTAGATTTTGTATGATTTTTAAAACATTGGGAAGACTACATAATAATGCCTTCACTTTCGCCCCCCCCCCCTCCCTATTCATATTAGTCTTCGACCTAAAGACATCGGTTTAATCCATGTCCCAACTAATACCAAATGAAATCTACAAATCTATAATAAACACTACCTGCCTAAAATAATATTTAACACAATAAAATAAATCTAAAATTTTTCATTTTATTAAAATAAAAAACATAGACAATTTAGGAATAAATTTGGGGAATAATTTAAATAAAAGTTAATATTTAGAATAGGGATGGCAAACGGGCGGGTGCATATACCCCCTCCCCCATCCCTATACTCACCTAAAATTTTCATATCCACCACCTACCCACCACCCACGGCGAGTACAATTTTCAAATCCACACCCCCCATGTGGGTACATTCTCAAATCCATCCCCACACCCATTACCTAACTAGACATCCACCACCCAACTCGTATTCGCCTACAAACAACCACTAATATCGAATTATGTAAAAATAAGCCATTTACTTTTGTAAAGAAGAGTACAACTTTGCATACTTTATTGATTGATCAAGTGTATATATATAATACATTTACACCGGTATAAATTTAACTACAGCTAACTAACGATCGCCAACTTAACTAAAGCGAATTTTTACCCGTATAAATTCTACTTAACTACAACTAACTAATTAACTATAGCTAACTTAATTAAAACATATTTACACTTGTATAAATTCTACTTAACCACACATATTACAAAATTACAACATGATTGATTCAAGCTCGATCTTAAACAATGAATACAAGCTCGATTATAAACCATCATTTTTTTCAAACTAAATTAATTGAGTTCAAAGTCTACAAACTTAAGGATTAACTTATATCTTAAAGCAAACCAATATCTTAGTACATAAAATACCATAATAAAAGGCATAATCAAAGTTTACAAACATAAATGGTCCAAAATTCATATGGTGGGTAGTTAGTGGGCGGGTGGGCGGATGCGGGGCGGGCGGATACTGTGCGGGTAAGGTCTCAAACCCACCACCTACCCACTACCCACGATGGGTATAACTTTTTACATCCACACCCGCCCACTACCCACCAAACTCATACCAATCCCCACCCTAACTGGGGCGGGTGCGGTGCGAAATCCGCTAAACTATCCCATCTGCCATCCCTAATTTGGAATACAGGGGATGTTGGAGATATTTGGAGATATAGGTCATTTTCTACAGTGCAAGGAGAAGACGCCACCTTTTATTTTTTAAAATATTTTTCTCCAAAAATGTCACTTACAGGTAGCATTTTTTTAATATTAAAAATAAGGAGGATGCCACTTGCAGGTGGCGTCTTTGGAAAAAAATATTAAAAAATGAAACACTGTAGAGAATTTTTAATGTCTAATATTGGATTTTTTGTTGCAGGTTTTACTGTCTAATATTTAGCCTATATATCCTTCAAAACCACAATTTATCCTTCATTTTTGGATTTTTTTATGAGTTAATTGCACCATACGTCCCCAAATTATGACACTCATTTTAAATTGGTCCTTGAACTTTAAAGCATTCTAATTTCATCCTCAAACTATGACCTTCATTCTAAATTGGTCCCTAAACTTTTGAGCATTCTAGTTTCATCCTTAAACTTTGACTCTCGTTCTAAATTGGTCCTCAAACTTTTTGAACGTTCTAATTTCATCCTCAAATTATCAATATATGCTAATCATATCTTTTGTTAATAAAACCGTTACGAAAATTTTTAATTGTCATGAAACACTTATGTATATTATGTAATAATATGATGTGATATAAACGATAATTTGATGATAAAATTAGAACATTCAAAAAGTTCAGGGACCAATTTAAAATGAGGTCATAGTTTGGGGACGTGTGGTGCAATTAACTCTTTTTTATTGCCGGTTTTACCTTCTAATATTTAAAATTCATAATCACTCTTCACAAATAATATTGTCTTTAAAATTTGAACCTAAATATTTTATTTAAGACTGTAACGTGCTTATCATAATTTTTAATGTCTACGTTATAATGTTATATATAGTTATAGTTTTATTTTTTATGTAACATAAATTATATAATATGTAAAAATAAGATAATATGTCCTCAAATTTACCCCACCAATCATAAATATTATTTATGATAAAAAAAAACCAGATAAAAATTGAAAAGGAGAAAAACAACGATACATACAAATTTATTCGATGCATTGCAAGAACATTTGTTGCAATAACAAAGGCTGTAAGAGTAATTATTAGTTGAAGAAGTTTAGAGTAATTACAATGCTTATCATTACAACTACAGCTGTTGGCGCATTGAAAGAAATCACAATAACTTCTACAGTCTACAGTCTGCAACAGTTTCACAATGACCAATTTCGCGACTAATAATCCTAGTTTTCATCTTTTTTATAAGGATTAAAGAAAGTGTAATTGAGGTGTTCTAATTACACTCAATTTGGGAAAACCACTATTTTTTTGTAAAAAAAAAAAAGGAAAACCACTAATTACGATGGTTATAAAAATGAAATGACTTTCTATTTACACGAAAATATAATATTTTATTATAAAAAAATCGAATGAATGAAATGATTTAGTGACTAAAGACACTCATATTATTCTATCTTGAATAAACTCGAATCACGACATGAAAATATAATACTTTTTTGTTTAATAGAAAAAAATTGACTGAATGGTAAAAATTGTAGTGGAAAATAACATGGAATAGCTCTTTCGAGGATTTTGTAATGATTCTTAAGCACTGCGAATACTACATCATAAAGCCTTCACTTTTGCTCCATGTTCATTTTAGTCCTCGCTCCAAAAAAATCAATTTTTCTTTCAGTTCAATCCATGACCCAATTAATACCGAATAAAATCTACAAATCTAAAATAAATTCTACGCGCCCAACAAAGCATATGTCTCATTAATCAAACCTCCGATTCCTTTTTATTGAATTTCTAGCATGAAACATCGTTTTGTTTTGGCTTTGAGAAAATTCTAGCTACGTTGTATTGATACGGATACAAATATAGATATGGATACAGGTATGAGGTACAAAAAAAGGATGAAAAATAATAATTTTTAAAATTACAGGGTATGAGCACGGCAAAAATATGGTAAATATAAAATAAATTTTAATTTTTAAAAAATGTAAAAAAAGGTAAAAAAAAATCATGTAAGCATGGTACCACACATACTTGTATATTTATAGTTTGAAACATGTACCCAAGCCGTCTACCATCTCTATGTTTTTCACTTCATTATCACCACTCTCCTTTCTTCTTTGGCATGTTTAGGGAAATGGTGTTTATCGTCCACTGACACGGTTTTCTCCGACTCGTCGTCGCCTTTAATTTTACGGCCTTTGCTCATCTCGAATTCGATTGAGTGAACCAAGACCAATGAGAATACAACCAAATTAATCTTCGTCATCTTGCTCTTGAATGATAAGCTAAAAGAGGGAAGGGTTATTTGTTAGTCATGTACGAGGATGGAAATGAGACGGAATTTAGATGGTTTATGATGAGGTATTTGCGGTAAAATTTATGCATGACCGATTGAGTGTTGATTGATCTAGTACTTAATAGCCATACACGAGTAACACGAAGATGATTTCTCTCAATATTTTTAAACACGTCGTTCTTCTCAATAATTTGTTTTATTTCAGGATGACATTGTTGATAAAAAAATTTATTTAAAATTTTTAGACTACACATTTTTTTCCGTTTTAAGGTTTAGGGTTTAAGGTTTTATTTTATAAAGTTTAAAGGATTTTACTTTGTAAGATTTAAAATTTAAAGTTTATGATCTGAATTTAAGGTTTAAATTTTAGAGTTATGAATTTATATTTTAGTTTTTAAAAAATAAATATGCATATATTTATATACTCTTTTACATAGTAGATGTATTAAAAAATTACTCTATAAACAAATCTCGTTTTAAGGGGGAAAATTGTAAAGGGTTAATTAATCGTTGATACATGAACTATACCGAATTCTCGGTTTCATGCATAATGTTTTAAAATTTTTAATTTCATACATAAATTTTTTTACCGTTAACGGGTTTACCCACTTTCATGACGAAATCTAACGTGTACCCTTTAGTCATGTCAGACAGATGACATTTAAAAAAATAAAGTTTACATTTACTTAAGGTATAATCACATGATTAGTCGTCAACGTTTTAAAAATTTTGATTTCACCCTTAAATTTTTATTTCCATTTATTTAACATAAATAAACCAATTAGAATTTTGACACGTGTTAGAAAATTTAAAAATCTAAATTATTTTTAAGGTTTTTCATTTCAAAACTACTAACCCAAATTTTAGGTTTTAATATTTTTTAAAAAAATTCTATTAATCTCCCTTCTTCTGTAATTATCTTCGTCTAAAATCTAAATCACCATCACCGTTAAAACCACTATCTTGTTCCACCATTATCATTCCACCATCGTTGTTTGTAATATCTTCCTCCGATCTAACTGTAAAATCGAAGCTATAAAACTTTAAATCAAAATAAGTTTAACGAAAAAGAAACAACCCCCAATACCAGAATAAAGAGACTCAAATTCAAGTCTTTCTTCCATTTGCTTCTTCCCCATCTCTTTTGAAAACCCATATATGTTTCTCTCTTGTTTTCATCGATTTTCACTTCTAATGGTTCGACTTTGAAGGCTACGATATAGTTGAAGAAGATGTTGAAAAATCGACCCCCTTGTTTTCGTCAAAAGCCAACAACCTCTTTTCGTCAAAAGCCAACAACTTTCGAGTATTATGGTGAGGATGAATTTGAAGGCTTACCCATTGTTCACGTATGTCCACAGACCAATTATAAGATGATTGTAAAAGACGTACTTATTTATCTTGTTTATTAATATAAAGCCATTATTATTATAAACTGAATTATAATAAAGTTCTTAGAATAATATGGTTATTCTTAAATGTCCTTAGTCGAGTATTATTGTGGGCATGAACAACAATATTACATTATGGCTAATATTTAGTTGATTGATGACAAAGTGTTGTCATTGACATAGAGATGTTAAAATTAATACATAAGTACGTGTTAGAGAACGACATACTGGACTGACCCGCTATGAGCATGTTTCTTGGATTATTACGTGACAGTCACAACATTGCTCACAATAATAACTATATGTATGATCCCCAGACTTGAGATCATCATTATTTCAACATTGTGAGTGATATATTTTGATACAATCAAACGTGTGTCGTAACTGACTATACTATAAAGACTGATATTAGATATGTTATAATCTATATAGTGAGATATGGTTGATCAAGATAGGATTTGTCTCTCCTACATAATAGAAGTAATATCATAGGCCACTTGATTAAGTGAGACTAGAAATGCATGGCCATGCTCGAATAAATTAATATGAGATATTATAGTTATTCGTTTATAATAGTCTACTCAAGATATCAAGAAATATTAGACGGACCATACAAATGTGACTATTCCATGACTTGTGTCCAATCTAGATATAAAGACAAAAGAATGTAATACATGAAAAGAGTTAATCACGAAGAGGTTATGTCGAACCACGACTTCCTTTAACTTAGGTAGCAATGATGTATTGCTAGATGCCACTCATTACTTGTAATATTAGAATTATTCTAGATATTACTGCTAACGTTACACGAACCTACAAGGGTCACACCATATGATTGAAACGAACATATATCGACTAGATAGCATTTGTACAAACATGTTGTACACGAAATTAGTTAAAATAAATATATATGTAAATATATTTGATTTTATTAAAAAACCTAAATTATTATAATTATTGTAATTATATAATTTCATTTATATAAATATTTAATACTAGATAATTATTGTAATTATCAAACACTATTAAAATATATATCCCTAAAGAAACATAATTGAAGTAGAATTAGATTCTACATATTTAATTATATTCGGTTAAATATATTGTATATTTAATAAATCCGAATTTATTTAGGATTAGGTTTTTTAATACTATATAAAGGCATAAGAAATATATGCCTAATGCTAAAAATCTCTCTAACACTTAGAGAAGTAAAATATGGTTCGTTTTATTCGGGTGGAATGCGTAGAGGTCGGAATGCTGTTGTGACGACTAGGATTCAACATCGTGCTGAAAGAATTGGATTCTCCCACGTCCCTACTATTATCAGATTTAATTAATGTAACGTTTCATCCTTTTTCATCTTGGATTCGTTCCTAATAAATGGATCACTAGTGGAATTCGCCGGATAATTTTTTCGTTGCGCCATGGGGTGTATTGGCATCCCTACATCGAGTAATCGTCGCTAGAGCCTTCAATAAACTCGTCTTCATAACGAATCAACCTGCTGAATTTGAAACAAATAAGGCTTCTATTTTTCACCTATTTTCATTTTGACACAGAATTTCATCCTACTTTCAGCCCTCAATCTGCAGAAACAATGGATAACTCGAATCCCATCTTTGATTTTTGAAGACGATATGATGAGGGAGAGATGGATTTTAGATGGGGCATAGAACCCTAACTTCCTAATTTCTTCATAAGTAAATCGTGAGGGAGAGAGTTTTGATGTTTAAAATGATAGTAAAAAATGAAATTAAAATTATGCCACGTGAGGAATAGAAGAATAAAAATAAATATTTTTAATTTCTAATATTCTGACACGTGTTAGCTAGTGATTGGTTTGAATTTTTTATAATTATTATAATTGTTTTTTTTATTTTAAAAGATTAAGGATGAGATTGAAAATTCAATAAAATTTAAAGGACTAATCATGCATGTGATTATACCTTAAGTAAATGTGAAATTTGTTTTAAAATGCCACGTGTTAATTCCCGACTGGACTAAAGGGTCCACGTTAGATTCCGTCACGGAAATAAGTAAACCCGTTAACGTTGAAAAACCACATGTATGAAACTAAAAATTTAAAATGTTATGCATGAAACTGAAAATTCGTATAGTTCATGTACCAACATATAATTAACCCAATTGTAAATAGTATAGTAATTTTGTTAGTCATGACACCAAAAATATTAAAAATTAAAAAATACTATGATAAAAAATGCATTTTAACTTTCCGAAACAATATAATTCATTGTTTGACCTCTCTAAATTTAAAGTTTTTTAAATAACCCCTTAATAAATAATGTTGAGTTATATCACTATTTCCTCGTATTTCTTAAAATAAGATACAGGGCGCGGAATGCCATTAATGCTAATTTATAATTCTATTAGAAAAACTAATTTATAATTGGACAATCATAGAATTTTGTAGCCTTTTCCAAACAAAAAAACCTAGTTTATGCAAATGATATAAATATCTTTCAACTCCCTGTAAATTTAAAAAATAATAAATTAATCCCTATCTAAAAAACAATTTAATCCCTATACTTTTTCAAAAACGAGAAAATGTGTAGTTGTTAATAATTCTTTTGTTGTGTAATGAATAACATAAATTTACATTTCATACAAATCCAAAAGTACACTTTGAAACCTCAAAACGGTGATGCATATTTCGAACAACATTATGTATTTTTAAAGACTTGGAAGCACTAGCCGCCCTTTTTTCCTCTCCACCATCCGTAACCTTTTCCTTTCTTTTTATCTTTACGCGTTCAATAACGACATCAATTTTAATGGCGGTGATCGACAGTCAATAATCTTTTTTTTGTTTTATTATTTATTATTTAATTTTTAAATTTAATAATTTTGTCTTTGTGGTATGCTTTTTTTACATTTTAGTACGTATTTTCTGTCTTTTGACAAGCTTTTCTTTTTTTAATCGATCGCTTGACCGCTTGTTTTTTATTTGATTTTCTATCAGTGTTAAATTTGATGTCGCCGCAACTTATCAAGAAGATGCTCTTTTAATTATTCTGTTGAACTTCTTGTTTTGGACACTCAAGCTGAATTGGATACGAGCTCACAATCATCGCTCTTGTTTTCGATTGAGCTATGGTTATGACCGTGTTATCAACGCGTCTTATTATTGTAATATGTATTTTTTAATGTTGTTGGTTATTGGTTTTTACCTTTCATCGTCTAGTTTTGATATTATTTGTCACAAATTTCGTCTCACGTTGACTTTTCATGTAGTTTTAGAAAGAAAAAATTTATATGAGATTTGTGATATAAAGCAATTAAAATGATAATTTATCCTTAAGTTTTTGTTAGGATATTAAAAAGAGTAGAAAAGGAATTGTGACTTGTAAAAGTTGTTGAATTTTTTAATGAGATAATTTTAATATGACAATTTTAAAATATAAAGGGTTAAATTTAGTGAGACGGGGGAGTATTTTGTTTCAAGCCTTTGAGTTAGGCTTTTACTTTTATTTTGTATGATCCAATTTATGATCTAAAACGTCAATTTTAATGTTTTTAGAAATATATTCGGAATATCTAAGTTGTAAATTTTTATTATAATTTTATTTTTTTCTTTTAATAAAACTAATGCTCGTATTAGAAAAACTTGGTAGCAAGCTAAGAAATATGGATGTAGCATTTATTTCACCCGAAATGGAAGCTCCGATGATTAGGCTTTTTATGAGAAAATCAATAAATTTTACTCATTTATGATAGTGGTTATGTGAAACTTTGAAAGCAAAAGCAACCTTGTTGTTTGGGTATAATTTCTTAATTACAGGAGGAATTTTTTTAAACAAATTCTAATTCTAATCCTACTTAAAGGTAGGGATGAAGCTATTAAGCTCCTGGAAAGGGCTGCTGTCCCCCGACTGGAAATTTATTTTTTACTTTTTGGTTCTTTATTTTTTTTCGAAAAAAATAGTATAATTGTGAATTTGCCTCCCCTTCCCCCCAGTTTTAAAACTTATGTTTTGCCTCCCTCACCCCTAAATTCTGGCTCCGTCCCTGCTTAGAGGGAAGGGAGAGGGAAAACTCTAGGGGAAGGAAGGGGGTGCTCCTATCAGGTCTAGAACCCATAACTTAAGAGAATGTGAGGGAATAAAGATGAACAGCTTGACCAACTGACCAAATGTGTTTGAGTAGAAATCATATTAGAATCCTGATTACAATCGATAATGCAATTTAGGATTTAATAAGAGTAGAAATCAATGCGTGAGAGCGAAGCTGTTTTGGGTTATTTTAGAATCCTTTCCTCTAGTTTTTCTTTCAAGGTTGTCTACACAAATCTACATAGGCTTAAAAGTCATAAAGGTATCTACACAAATCTACATAGGCTGAAAACCCATCATCCTGTCGTCGAAAATCGAAGATTAAACCGTTGACGAACATCCAACAATGAAAAAAAGAGAGACTAATTTATCGAGGCTTAACAACTTTTCGAAAAAAGAAAGAAAAAAGAGGTCAATTGGATTTTTGACCGACGACTAGAGGATGGAGGATGTCGAACGGTGAGGTACGCAACGTTTGGACTATGAACAGTGGACCACCGACGTGTGGGGGATGTTCGACGATGAGGGATGTGAATTGAGGGTTTGATTGAAAGAAATTAAAACTTTGGGTTTTTTTGAAAAAAAATCATATTTTAAAGAAATTTAGAAATTAAATAAATAAAAAAAACTAGGCTACGTGTCATGTTATAATTGGATGACATAATTTTTTTTAACAGACATCGAAAGAAAATCATGATTTGAGTTACGAAAGTAAACTTAGGCATCAATTTGACATAGGCCGGATGTTTTAGTAAAAGTGCAAATGTGTCTCTAAATTGACCTAAGATATAAACAAAGATTCCAACTTTTAAGAAAGTGCAAACACATGTAAATTTTAACGTCTTGTCAATAAAAGATCCAACTTTTTATTTGTTGAATTGTTGGCTCGAAAATGATGTTATTTTGGGCTCCGAGCATATCACGTACCCTTTAGATTTCTTAATACATTACAGATGCGATTAGAGCTCATGTTTAAGCTTAGTAATATCAACCTTCGGATCTTCATGTTTCCGAGCTTTTTCATAGGCTTCGGCGAGCGCTGATTCGAGATCTGGCGTTAGCGTCTTTCCCCCGGCTGGGAACAGTTTGTTGTACACGATGCGATCCAAAAATCTCGAATTCACCATCTCTTGCATGATGTTGAGGAAGGTTGCAACGAAAACTGCTTTCTGGTTATCTTCTTTGCTCTTAGCCTCTTCAAAGGCCTGATGGAAATCCACCTTGCTAAGGTCACTCTTCAAATCGCTGCGTTCAAAGTATCCGGCCTTTTCCATCTGGTCGAGAGCAATCCCGACGCCTAGATAGAACGCTTGTTCTTCGTCCATCGGTGTGGCCGGGGCCCCTGCATCTTGACCTGCAACCCCTACATCGTGACCGGAAATAAATTGGATTGAGAGGACCAGGGCTAAGAATACAACCAAAGCAATCTTCGTCATCTTTTTTTCAAAGGGTGAGCTATGACTATGAGCTTGTGGTGCATATGGATGGAATGAGATGCAATTTAAATAGTTTGTGGTGAGGTACTTGCGGCGAATTTATGGCCATTTTTTAGTGTTAATTGGTCTGGTGCCCAACAACTATACATGTGTGCGATAGAGATAATTTCTCTTTTAACATTTTCAGATATTGAGCTTTTCTTCGAGAATATAAATTTCTCTCTTTTTAGTGTCTTTATTTATGTTTGTCATATTAAAAGTTAAGTTTAAGATTTAAGATTAAGGTTAGAGTTTATGAATAGGGTTTAGGGAATTAGAGGTAGGGTATATTTTTTAAAGTTTAAGGTTTAGAGTTTAAAATTTAAAAATTAAGGTTAAAACTTAAAATTTAATTTTTTTAATGTTGACATAAAAAAAGACACTGAAAATGGATAGAAAATTTTTGCTCCTTTTGTAACTATCAATTTTCTTTTACTTTGATTTGTTTTACATCATAATAACTTGGGTGACTGGAAACTTATTTAAAAAAAAAGTTATATAGAATCCAACGAGCAGTCTAAGTGTAAAAGAGGATGATGTTTATCCTTAGAGAACAGGGTTCAAGTATCTTTTTTGCAAGGTGTATATCTTATCAAAGAGTTAAGAAAAAATATGAACAAATACTACATTATAATCACCTTAAAGACTATTAAAAAAATTGTTACATGGGGTATAATTATTTTTGGCTTAAAAGTATCTAAATTATACATTTTTTCTGTTCTAGCTACCCAAAGTTTTTTTTATCAAACTAAGTGACTAACGATTTCCATTCCGTTATATTGAAGTGTATTTCATTCCATTAATATTTTATAATTGATCCGTTATCATCCAGTCAGATATGTGGTTGGATTTTTATTATCTTTCTATTTTTTAAGTTCAATTTATAATATACAACTTCTTCAATCCTTGATAATGACTTTAATTATATCTTTTATTTTATAAAGGATTACTACTTTTTGTAAATAAAGGATTACGTGAAAGTTAAGTAGTATGACTTCCATCCCAAGTTTTGTTATAGATAATTGCTATTAATTAGGGTTTAAACTTTCTTAAGTGTTAATTAAATTAATCCCCAATGTTAATTAACCGCCTATCTAATATATATACACACACACAAACTCCTAGTCGTACCTATTATATTGTTAGCTTCATGGGAAACACATGCATTGGATTTGGATCCCTTACGGGAAAATTTTGTTGCGAAGGCAGCCGCAATATTGTTGATCAGATCGGCCAGGACGAGTATTGTTACTGTTCTTTTCCCCAGAATCTTACAGTTTTCTCTCTTGTTTTTCCCTGGAAACCGATCATTGGTGGTACTGGTTCTGTTTTTGGACTATGAAACTCCCGATATTCATCACTTTTTCACTTTTGGTTGTGAATTAGGTCAGGGAAATTCTGGGATTACTTCCGTTAGTACCGAGATTGCCACCAGCATCAAATTCGCATGTAAGTCGATACTGAAAACAAGATTAAAACACAAACAGCAAGTCAAGGAAGTTAAGAGGGAGATTAAGGTACTGCAACATTTGTCTGGTCTGTATTATGTAGCTCCGGAGATACTTCTAAACATCGGTCATGGACCGGAAGTTGATATTTGGTCCGTTGGGGTTATACTGTTTATACTCCTCAGCGATGGCAATCTACTGTTTAAAGCAGGTACAATATTGCCAATTATGTTCTGATCCTAATATAATACCAAAGCAAGATTAGTAAATGAAATACATTAGTTCTTTTTGGATTTTATCTTTGTGTACTTCAGAAACAGCAACGGGAATGTTAGACTCGATATTGGGAAGACAAATGGATTTCGAATCAGAACCATGGCCGCAAAGATCTGACGGTGCAAAAGACCTTGTTCGGAAGATGCTATGCACTCAACCGTCGGAACGCTTGACTCCGGACGAAGTGCTGAGTATGTATCCTACATTTGATGGTACAATAATGTTCATCTGGAAAGGTTTTCGGTTTCGACTTACCGGTTTTGCTTTTGTTTTGTTTTAGGTCATCCTTGGATTTGCTAACATGGATCCCTGGATAAGGCTCTACTTCTTAAACCAAGCAACGTTTCTGGCCAATATCAAATTGAAGAAGCAAATACAAGACTAAGAAGATGAAATCATATATATATATATGTGTGTGTGTGTGTCCTGTAAAGCTGATGTAAACACCAGAATTTAATGCTTCAATGTATCAAGTTTGATGCTTTCATCTGTCATTTCCATTGTATCAGCATCAAATTTGATACAGTGAAGCAATCGTAGTGTCGTATTGCAACCGCAATTTGAACTATGTTGTTCGACTCATTTGACAATTGTGTTCGGTCCATGAACTTGAAATTTGAATATATTTGTATCCGACACATTTTCGTATCCTCCAGTTAGATTAGAATGCAAATAACATGGTATTCAAATAACTGGCTAATAGCCTTCCAGTAAAAGCTATTTTAGAACCATTAAACTCATTGCTCAATTTCACTTATTAGAAACAATGCAAGCTTTTAAAACATGTTTTTAAAACTTTTAATGTAGATTTGGAATCAGAGCCATAATTATATATATGTGTGTTTTAATGTAGATTGTAAAACATGTTTTTGAATATATACCTATCTAATTTAATTTTAGGATAAACTACTCAGGTGACCACCGAACTATTTTGAGCGTACCTATTTTGACCACCAGGCAACTCGTTAATCAGACCATCAAACTTTTAAACTGGTCCTATTTTGACCACCGCCGTTAAAAAACTAACAGAGGGGTCATGTGGCAGTTAACAGAAATTTGTAAAATTGTACATCTGGTCCCTGTTATTTACCTATTATATCAATTTGATCCTAATTGTAATTGTAACACCCTGATTATAAAAAAATGAATGAAAGAAAGAAAGGGAAAGAAAAAAAAAAGAAATGGGGGAGTTGCAAGTCATGGGTTCAACTTGTGGCTAGTAAGCCATGTATCCAGCCATCTGAGCTAAGTAACTCTTAGTGATTGATCCCCTAGAAATTGATTTTGAATGTTTGAGCTGGGTTAACACAAAAATAATTAAAACCAGCTGACCCCTCAGCTTTCCATTGTTTTTTCGAACCATAATTTTTTCCCCAAACCCCTGATATTCTCTCATTCTATCCAGCTGGCCGCTATCCGTTCTGCCTCCACCACTATGTCGTAAGCTCACCGCCAGCATCGGAAGCTTCCCCACAATTGTCCGACCAAAACCCCTAAAGCCACTCGCGAGCTGGCCGTCCCGTTTGCCGGGAAATCAAGCTGGAAGGTTCGTCGAACCTAGGTAACATCCCTTTCAGCTGTTTGACCTTCGTGAATTAATTTACCAAAGTCTAAAACTCTTTATGCTCCGAATCTGATATCATTGAAACATATTAATTTTCGCAGTTTGACCTTCGTAATCCAGACCTCTTCTGATTCTTCGAAATATAGGTATCTTGTTTGGTACTCAGGTGATTAGATAAAGAATAATCCTTTTACCCAAGTATATCGATGTTTCGAATATCAATATCTTAAATGAAAACAGTTGTTGCTTAGATCATCATATTAGTATTGTTTAGCCATTTACCTGCTTGTGCCTATAACATCAGTTGGTGGTTCTGTATTACTGAACTTTTCGAAGCTCACGTTGTTTTTACCATCGCATTATAGAAGGAATCTATCTTGATATAGTGATCGACATTAGTGGTTGGAGTTCTATCGGCGTTGCTTTCGGATTACGGTACCTGTGTATCAGTGGGCATGTAAGTCACGTTTTATTTTATGATTTTGTTTGTAATACATTTTCTGGATTTCAGTTTGTGTAATAAAGTTTTAAAATGGTTTTAATAGAAGTTTTATTTTATACTTTACAATGTATGTTTAAGAATTTTCTTCTATTTTTACTATGGGTCGCTCTTGTGACCCTAATGTGACCTTCTAGAATCAGGTGTAACGCATAGCCTAGTCTAGGGGGTTACATTTAGTGGTATCAGAGCTTAGAGTTGCGTCTTTCTGGGTAGATCGGCCGATCGTCTGTCATAGGGCGTCTAGTCTGTGCATGCCCCTAGATCATAACCGTACTCCATTGAGCTAAGACTCCGATGTCGAATCATTTCCTATAATAAGTGCATCTAACTTTTCTGTCCAAAATAGTTCAATTTGTACTGGCAATGAATGTCGGTAATGTTCGTCTATGATTTGGATTAACGTGATGAATTTAAATCTGGATAAAGAACCTGAGATGGTTAATATTTGTGAAATTGAATATCTGATTAAGATTTAGAGTAAATATTTGATTATGTGAAGTAACCGATATAAGATTTTATGTAAGGCTGTTCAGTGTTGATGATGATGTTTAAGAATATTTTGATGGAAATTTGGTAAAAGAGTTGTGAATTTAAAAGAAAGGTGACTTTGGACGTGGCGAAAGTGTAAATTCCGTAGTAACTCTGTTATACACTAAGGAAATAGTTACCTGAATATTATGCTGGGAGTAAGTGATAATCATTTTAAACATTGGTTATGTTTAATTGGCTTGAAGGACTTTTCTTTGAAAATGTTGCTTTATGTATCGTTATTTGTTATTCTTGACTAAAATTTGATGTTACATCCTGGTTCTGGAAGGCCTGTTGTAGGCCGTGAGCAATTGTTTGGATTTCAAATACGATTTATCATCCGTAAATTGATGGTCAACCTAAGAGAGTAATTAAGATCTTAGAGGAGATACTTCAAGGTAGTATGATTGATTTCTGTGGTGGTTGGAAAGGTTTCTTATTCCTGGCTGAGACCGTTCATAATATCAGTTATGAGGCAAATGTTCTTTCGGCTCTGTATGAAGTTCTGTACGGATTCATATATCAAATTATGATCAGTTGGTCAAAGTTATGATATAGGATGACTTTGGGTCCAAAGTTTATAGTGACTGAGGATACTAAAAGATTGATTAGTAACTGTCTGAGAGTCCCGAGAAACAAGGATAGGTGAAAGAGTAGCTTCGATATTTCTCTGACTCTGGTAAATTTCGAGGATGAAATTTTTTTAGGGGGAGAGAGTTGTAACACCCTGATTATAAAAAAATGAATGAAAAAAAGAAAGGAAAAGAAAAGTGAAAATGGGGGAGTTGCAGGTCATGGGATTTGAACCCATGACTTGTGGCTAGGGAGCCATGTATCCAGCCATCTAAGCTAAGTAACTCTTAATGATTGATCCCCTAGAAATGTTTTTAATGCTTAAGCTGGGTTAACCCAAAAATAATTAAAACCAGCTGACCCCTCAGCTTTTCATTATTTTTTCGAACCATAATTTTTTCCACAAACCCTCAATATTCTCTCATTCTATCTAGCCGGCCGCTATCCGTTCAGCCTCCACCGCTATGCCGTACAGCTCACCGCCGACATCGAAAGCTTCCCCGCAATTGTCCGACCAAAACCCCTAAGGCCACTCGCGGGTTAGCCGTCCCGTTTGCCGAAAAATCAAACTGGAAGGTTCGTCGAACCTAGGTAACATCCCGTTCGGCCGTTTGAGTTTTTTTCGACCGATTCTTCTGTCTGTTGGAGACACCGGTGACACTCCAACCTTTCACGTACTGAGACGAACTGAAACCAACCGTCATATCAACCAACCGTCAATGATTGAGTTCTCGCTGGGGTTTGACCATTTTAGGTAAGAAAGGTAAGTTCTGGTGGTTTTCATGTGGTTTTAAGTGTTTTTGGGTTTGATTAAGTGTCATGGGTATGAAATTCGGCTGGAATATGCATTTTGGGCATTTTTCCGACCTTGAAAGGCCACGTGTGGTGTACACGCACCGTCCAGGCGATTTCCGACCGCCTTGGGCAAACCAGGCCTGAACCGACCTTGAATCGGTTCTGACCCAAATCGTCTGACCTGAGTTCGAACCAACTCGACCCGAATCAACTCAACCCGACCCATCCGAGTTAACTTGGTTGACTAAGTCAACCTGCCCGAGTCAACTCGGTTGACTGAGTTAACCCGCCCGAGTCAACCCAATGAGTCAGCTCGTCTGAGCCAATACTGTTGACCGCTGATGTCAACGTTGATTACTGACATCAGCATTGACCATTGACTGTTGACGTTAGCGTTGACTTTAACTGCTGACGTTAGTGTTGACTTTGACCCAAAAAGTCAAATTTTCTAAAAACCCCTATTTTATGTTTTTCAACGTCCTGAGTCTGTTTTTAAAGTTGGTATTGTGAAATTTGAACCCGAAAGCCTCCAAAATTGATCTTAAACCTGAATTTGTATATGTGGTTGATTTTCAGTTTAAAGAGCAATAAATTTAAGAATAAGGACTGATTAATGGCTATGTTTGATTGAAGGATTTTATGACTACGCATGCGAGTTTAGAGAACTTTGAATTCAGGTTCGAGAGTGATCGAATGATGTTTTAAAGTTTACTCGATGTATCACTGAATCAAGGTAATATTTTACTACCTTTGGCATGGTTTAGGATACATGTGGGTTTTGGCTAATACATGAAATTATATTTGATTGTGCCATAAATTTCCGCGTAAGGCAAATGAGTTCGATTATAGATAAATGGTTAACTGTTAAGATCTAAGTACTCGAATAAGAAATTTGAGGAACCTTAAGGATCTACAAGAGTGGTAAGCAATTATTAAGACTGTTAACTTTTAAATTCTGGTTATGTTTAATAAAAGAGTAAATTTCGGAATCAAATGGTTAGTGTTATGCCGAAATATCCTTGTCGCCTAAATGAAAAAAGTACCATTGACGGGTAAAATGACTAAATTACCCCTGAAATATAATGGAAAGACAGAGAACACTTGTGAGTTAAAAACAACTGGTTCATTCAAAATTTTCTAAACTATTGGATTGAATTCTGGTAATAAGATTCATACTCCTGTTAATGAAAATACTTGGATTCTCTTAATTCTAAATAAATCTCCGAAGTCAAGTTAACGGAAAATTATCCGTATGTCTTGATTAACCAAAATGGCGTAAAAGATTAAATTGATTGAAATGATTAAAAGAATTAAAATTTACTATTAAGGTTGAACTGATCAGAATGACTGTAATGACCAAAAAGAGTGAAATACCCTCGAGAAGTGAAATGAATGAATTGTTTGGAAACACTGAAAGCACCCGAATGACAGAAATATTTTCAAGCCTGGAAATTTGCTCAATTTTCTAAAATGACGAATATGCTCTTGAGTCTCAGAAAATAAATTATTCAAAAGGATCAAGAATAGGCTAGAATGTCAGTAATGACCAAAAGATATTGGTGCACCAAAACTTTCAATGTCTAAGACATCCATGACTCGTGGAATAATTAAATTATCCTTATATTGTGGCATAAGTTTATACCCAGGATAAGTCTTAATTCAAATAAAGTGTGAGAACTGTATCGTTCCTAAAGGATAAGGAACCGAATCTAGAAAATGTTGGCCACCTCTGTTACTACTGTAAAGTTGGTTTATCATATTTAAAGACATGTTCGACTACGCGGTGGAAGGTCAGTAATGAATATGATGGTAATTGGTTCAATTTACGATGTTGTTGGTATTAGGGAAGATCGCTCGTGAGTCGTATTTATTAGAATTCTGGGAACCACATTAATATGAGTTATGGTCATAACAAATATGTGTGGAAGTCAGATTAATTGCTTAAAATCACATGCATTGCGAGTTCAAATTTTACCCTTCTTGGGTTGAATTACTAAATTGCTCTGGGAGTCAAAATGCCCTTAAGAGCAAATTGTCTGATACTCTCCGGGTGTAATCTAAAATCCTGAACAAATCTGTTATACTCAAAACCTTGCATAATCATGAAATACATGAATTTTAAGAATGACCATAAAGTACGAAACCCTGAGCACCTGAATAGTGACGATGATTATCGGACTCTTCGAATAAGTTCATTAATCCTGAAATTAGTACAGTATGGACTGAAGTTCAGCATATTCCGTCTGTATTTATTAAGGTTCTCTAAGTGATAAATTGAGCCATCTGGTGTGTTCCTTACACATGTATATTTTCTCTGTTTTGTAACTAAAATCTCTCTCTAATCCGAACCATGAATCCAGTCTGTCAACATTAATAATAATAATAATAATAATAATAATAATAATAATAATAATAATAAATATACCACTATGTCTGATATGAAAAATATGCTCTCTGACTTTTGATATTCGGGGAATATGTGTATGATTACTGTTTTTCCTATTCTGTCTGTCTACTAAACTATCTGATTTGGGGTATTTCTGGGATATGATTGATGAATCTGTAGACTCAGCGCTGGTAAGTCCTTCTGGACTTAAGGCATTCCCTTAGGTAAGCTCTTAGGCTCAATGAGCCTAGGGTAAGTCTTTCTGTAAGCTCATACGCCCAATGGGCCTAAGGTAAGTCTTTTTGGATACTGTTCTGGAATATTACATGTCAGTGTATGGTTGGAGGGTAGTCAGGTAATTAACATAAAGCTATCTGTTCCTTTCTAAAATTCTACCCTAGTGAATTAATTTACCAAAATCTAAAACTCTTTATGCTTTGAATCTGATATCATTGAAACACATTAATTTTCGCAGTTCAACTTTCGTAATCCAGACCCCTTCTGATTCTTCAAAATATAGGTATCTTGTCTGGTACTCAGGTGATCAGATAAAGAACAATCTGGTACTCAGGTGATCAGATAAAGAACAATCCTTTTACCTAAGTATATCGTTGTTTCGAATATCAATATCTTAAATGAAAACAATTGTTGCTTGGATCATCATATTAGTATTGTTTAGCCATTTACCTGTTTGTGCCTATAACATCAGTTGGTAGTTCGTATTACTGAGCTTTCCGAAGCTCACGTTGTTTTTACCATCGCAAGATAGAAGGAATCTATCTTGGTATAGTGATCGACATCAGTGGTTGGAGTTCCATCGGCGTTGCTTTCGGAGTACGGTACCTGTGTATTAGTGGGCATGTATGTCGCGTTTTATTTTATGATTGTGTCTGTAATACGTTTTTTGGATTTTAGTTTGTGTAATAAAATTTTAAAATGGTTTTAATAGAAGTTTTATTTTATACTTTACAATGTATGTTTAAGAATTTTCTTCTGTTTTTACTATGAGTCGCTCTTGTGATACTAATGTGACCTTCTAGAATCAGGTGTAACGTATAACCTGGTCTAGGGTGTTACAGTAATTTAATTAAATAAAATTAACCAACCAACCATATGATGACATGTGTTCTATTAAATTAAATAAATTAAAATAAAAATAGAACACGTGTCGACATCTGTTTGGTTGGTTAATTTTATTTAATTAAATTAAAATTAGGATCAAATTGATATAATTGGTAAATAATAGGGACCAAATGTGTAATTTTATAAATTTTTGTTAACTGCCACGTCACTCATCTGTTAATTTTTTAACGATAATGGTCAAAATAATACCAATTTAAAAGTTTAATGGTCTGATTAATGAGTTACCTAGTTTCGTGGTAAAAATAAGTACGCTCAAATAGTTCGATGGTCACATGAGTAGTTTACCCTTAATTTTAATATAGTTTTGTAAAAACATGTTTTTAAACTTTTAACATGTTAATGGTTATGTCAGTTTTACGCCTTACGGTACTAAACAAAAATCTCCTTCATTATTACGTATACCTATTTCTATGTTTTACAGTAAAAAAAATATTAAAAAAATTAAATTATAAACCTTAACCTTAAATTTGTAAATCCTAACCCATACAAAATTTATCCTACCCCTAATTTTTTATACTTCAACCCTAAATTTTAACTGTAAATTTATTTTTTAATGTAGAATATAAAAAATAATATATTTAAGGACAGATGGTTTTCATCCATTCATAATTGTCATTTCTAAGAATGAAGAGTCTAAAATTTGAACTTGAATTGTATTTTTGCGAGTTCAACGTACAACCCAACATAGCATCAGTCTTTTTTTGTGAAAATTTTTCAAAATATGAGCATCCTTACAAAATTTATGGAAATATCAATTTTTTATTAAACAAAGATATTACATTTTTATGTTGGATATTTGAATTCATACAATATAGAATAATATGAACATCTTTAATCACTAGACCAATAATAGATCTCTTTAAAAATATATATTTCATCAAATTAAAATATCTTTAAATAATGTATTATATATATTTTTAATAATTATCGGTTTAATATATAAGAAGACATGCGATTGAATATGTTTAAACGTTTACATTAAATTTAGGCATAATACTAAAAAAATGCCCTTAACGTTTGATTGAATTGTCACTTTGACCCCTATTCTCTTTTTTTAAAGTAATTTAGCCCTCAATGTTTTATTTTGGGTAAAAATAGCCCATCCGCGGATGAAAACTGTTAGTCAACTAATGATAAACAACTTGAAATGACTTGGCAGAATGACACGTTAGAAGAAAAAATATTTTATATTTTATATAATTTTTTAAAAAAATTGATTGATGTGTCATTCTGTAAAGTTAGCATATTTGCTTATATGACACTTCTATCGCGACTTGTACTGTCATGTGGGTTTGTTATATCATTTTAAACTATTTACCATTAGTGGACTAATAATTTTTATTTCTAGAGGGGCAATTTTGACCTAAAATGAAATGATGAGAGCTAAATTACTTAAAAAATAAAAATAATAATTCAGTAAAACGATAAAAATATTTTTTGATATTATATATTATTTATGAGTGTATAGAAATTATAGCTAAATATTAAAAAAACATTTATTGAGACCATAAGACATAAAAACAGAGAAAACAAAGAGAGCCCAATTGGCAATAACAGGTTTTCAACTGATATTCCCCTTTTCGCCATCGGAAGAGCTGAAAACAGAAGCCAGATATGGCAACCAAAACTAGATTGGCTTCGGTTGCCGCGTTGTGGATTCTAGTTCTTTTTGGAACCTTAGTTTTGATTCAGGTACCCCTTTCTATCCTCTTTTTTTCCCTTACTCCCAGAAAAAGAACTGAAAAAATGGGATTTCCCCCCTTCTTTTTGGTGTTTATAGAATCGGTTAAGCGACGCTGGAGTTTCAGAACCCAAGCTTAATAAGGTTTGTCAATTCATTTATGTAATTCGTCCTTCTGAATCTGTGAATCCATAGGGTATGTTAATTGAATTGAATTTGAGTTTTTTTGTCCTTTTATGTAATTTTAGGTCGTTGATGATGTTTTAGAAGAAATTACACATAAAGTGTACTTTGATGTCCATATTGATGAAAAATCTGCTGGTATGCTTTTGTTTGATTTTCTGTACAAATGGGATTTGATGTGCTAGTATACCTCAAGGGTAAAAGTCATTTAATTGATAGCTGAAATTATTTAGAGTCTTTTTTGTTGTATTATAAAACATGAAATCTTCAGATGGAAAATTAGATGTCGGATTTCGGTTTCTCTCAGTTTTAGTTTAGATGTCGGATATTGGTTTCTCTCCGTTTTAGTCTTGCTTGCTTCTGTTATTGCTTTAGAAGGTCCCTTAGATAATCTTATAGAAGCATCTATGTTCTTTGATTTTTGGCTTTCAGGTCGAATAGCCATGGGCCTATTCGGCAAAACCGTTCCTAAAACTGCAGGTGACTAGCTCAGAAATTTTGCACTTCTTTGACCTTTTCCATGAAAATTTGTGCGGTTACTAGTTAGTTGTTACGAATCATAATTTTTTTCTTCTTGCAGAGAACTTCCGCGCCCTTTGCACAGGTAGCCAAGTAACGTTTATTCCCTTATATTAGATCTTTTTATGTTTTCAGTGCTAGAGTTCTCTAATGTATGTGCTCAAAGTAATGGGATTGAAGTATCTTGGTAAGATTGCACCGGTTTAGTGAATTTTGCTGCAATAAAGTTATAATATTTTTTATTATTTGTGTATTTTTCACTCATAAAAGCAACTTATCTTCGCATAATTTAGCATGTAAACTTAAAATGTCATCTGTTCCTGGCAGTTTTCGGCAATGGCTGCACTGCCTTTTTCCAATCTCAGTATGCCTCTTCGTCTTACGGACCTTAACATTCAAAGTATCTTGTCTGTCTATTTGCATCTTTGGTTGTTTAGGTGGTTAATAGAAAGTATGATCTTTGTTTATAAGGACTAAAACCTTTATTCGAGAGTCCTATAGCATTGCTTAGCTTGCCTTAACACTAAAAAAAGTGTATGAATACCAATTAAAAGTATTGTTGTAAAGTTTTGGTGTATTTGATAATAATATCTAGATGTATATAAACATGTGGTATTTGAAATTTTAGATTGTGAAAGAAATTTGACTGCCTAATCTATTGAACAGTGGATCTATGCTTCAGTTTTAATGCTCGACCTTTTCTTTTTAGCTCTGATTAGTTAGTTAATTAGGGAAAACTCACTACTTTTAGCTGCCTACATATATTTGTTCCTTGTATTAGAGGGGAGAAAGGAACCGGAAAAAGTGGGAAGCCTCTTCATTACAAAGGGAGCACTTTCCATAGAATTATTCCCAGCTTTATGATCCAGGGCGGCGACTTTACTCGTGGCAATGGACGAGGTGGAGAATCTATATATGGTGAAAAGTTTGCTGATGAGAATTTCAAGCTTAAGCATAACGGGCCTGGTGAGTTGTGATCCTTGTATGGCTTATAAATTTCCTTTGATGCATTCTTTCTGTAAAAGGATTTTTAGTCATTGGTGAAATAGTAAACTCGAACTGCAAACCCGGCAAGGCCTGTAAGAAGTATATTATTAATTATTCACTCCTTCAATCTTTTTCATTATGATCAGGACGGCTTTCGATGGCCAATTGCTGGGAAAAACACCAATGGATCACAATTCATCACAACTGTAACAACCAGCTGGTATTTGATTTGTCTCCAAAGTTTTTATCTATGTTACTTATAAAACTACACGTACCTGCCATATATGTTCGATACATATTCAGATATAGAGATGAGAGTATGATCCTTCAAATATATGGAAAAATTTAGAGCAAATTGAGCCTACCAACTTTAGACACATATTACTACCTGACAATAACCTCCGAGGTCGGATAATATAAGCCTTTTTCCTATTTAGGTATGAGCTTTTCATAGTTCCATATCGTTGCTGAGGAATCATAAGTTTGCATGATGGTCCGTTCCATTTGTTATAAAAACTGCATTCCTATAATAAATGAGATTTTCCCGAGCTCACATGCGTGCGTGCTATTGATTTTCCTTGAAAGGTTGGATGGGCATCATGTCGTATTTGGCAAGGTGATTGCCGGAATGGATGTTGTCTTCAAGATAGAAGCGGAAGGAAACAACAGTGGTACGCCGAAATCTAAAGTTGTCATTGTAGATAGCGGCGAGATGCCTTTATAATTCACATACTATGTTTCAACTAAATGTAAACTTTTAGATTCTGTTTCAATTGATAAGATTCCCTTTATAGAGCATGAATCAGTTACTTTCTTTCTGCCATAACGGATTAATAATGTAATGATCGGGTTTCAGACATCTTTTTTTAGCAGGTCTCTCGAGGTTTTATCACCAACCGCCGAGCGCACTTTGGTACTCATGCAGGTAAAGGGATTCTCTTAAAAGAGGATTCTTGGTCCGACATAGTCAGGTGACAAAACAAACTATACCATAACAATATCAAAACAACCCAATCAAAAGTCATCACAAAACAGAAAACATAAATCCCAACAATTATCTCAAACAAGTTCCAAAATCAAGACACTAAGAGCTCCAACACAAGCACTTATTTCAGAACAACAGCAATAAGACATATACCATATAAAAGATATACCCTTTTTTATTATATATATATATATTATGAATAACGAAAATTTCAGTCCTCCCTGGTGTGTCCATTTCTATGTTGTTGATGAAACGCAGAGGAGAAATTTGAAGACATATCAGAGTAAAGAGAGACAACCTTGGAAATGTTACCATTCAGTTCCTGGATGAGTGCAACGTTTTTCACCATGTTGTCGGGGATCTTGGACTGGTGGTTCTCGTTGACCTGTTGGATCAACGCCCGGTTCCGGTCCAAAACCGACTGGACCTGCTTGAAATTCTTGTCCAGCGTTGCCCAAGCTTCGGGGTTGCCCTCGAAATCATCGGAATCTTGGTTCCGGTGATGCTTCAGCTTCTTGTTGGCGTTGTTTCTGGGGTTGCTGGCCATGGTTTTCGAGCTTTCTTTTCTTTTAGGAAATGGAGTTTTTTCACATTTGCATGTATGAAAGAAAGGCTACAACGATGATGAGAGCATGTTTTAGGGTTTCAGTCATTGAAGAAATGCAGGGAGAGGGGGGAGAGGAGCTTTGGGGTATAAATGGTTGAAGGATTGGGGTTGGGTCACCATGGAAAAGCCGAAAAGGGTTGGAACTTTGAAGAAAGCTTCGTTTTCACGCGCGACAAGAGCGAGTGTAACCAAATCATTTATATTCTCGGACAGCAATATAAACAGTAATAATTGTCATGTACGTTATCAGTTAATACAGATATCGATTTGTTCGGTTACAGTCTTAAACCGGTATCAACAAATGTTATATATTTTGTTCTAACTTAAATTTTAATATGTTATGGTTACTTTCGTATGTAATTTTTAATTATTTAGAAATTAATTAATTTGACATGAAATATGATATAAATAAATAAATTATCATTTTCTATATTATTGAGAAAAATAGTTTTCCACAAGTAAAATTGAAACGGTGACAAATTGTACAAAAATTCTGGAAAGTTGTTGCTGGGTGAAAAACACGCGCGTTGCATGAAAGTGGTGATGAGAGCTCATAAGAAATATCTTAGGCTGTACTTTTTTAACAAAAAAAAGGGCAAAAAGAAAGTAAAGGTGGCAGAAAAATATCTTGGAATATAAAAAATATCTCCCGATTAAAAAGTGCACCTTTTCTATTCCTTCTTTTTGATTCTCATCACTTTTCTTTAATTATTTTTATTTTAAATTGCACTTTTTAGTTTTTTTTTTCTAAATAAAATGACAAAAAGATAAAAGAATAACAATATTCAAATTGGGCATGTTAAGGTATACACAGGTATGGACTTAGGGATGTTAGCAAGTCGCATCTCTAAAAATTTTAAGTTTTTTTTATATTTAGGTAAACTACATAAATAGTCACCGAACTTTTAGGGTAAATTTATTTTGGTCACTGTACTTTTAAAATATTCGATAAGGTCACTCAATTTTTAGTTTGATTTCAATATGGTCATCGAACTTTTAGGGTAGATTCATTTTGGTCACCATACTTTTAAAATATTCGATAAGGTCATCCAATTTTTAGTTCAATTTCAATATAGTCACCGAACTTTTAGTTCGCTTTCAATATGGTCCCTCCCGTTACCTTCCATTAAAAGTTGACGTTAGTTTTTGTTTTTCCTTAATAAAAAAACGGGTAAACTACACCAATCATCACTCAACATTCTTCTCACTCCTATTTTGGTCACTAGAGTTAAAAAAATGTCAATTTAATAACTTAACTTTCGATTCATTTTTATTTTGGTCACTCTCAAATGACATGGTTATACAAATAGAAAAATTCGATTAATGTAACACCCTTAACGTATACTCGTAGTACGAATACACATTAAGGACGTCACAATATTATTTAACATAGTTCTAGACTTGTAAATTTTTAATTTTTTTAAAAACATCTGACATAAAATTAGTTTATAAAATAACTATTTCTCGACTTTCGAAGTATTCATAGCCTATTTGCAGATTGCTAGTTTTGACCCTGAATTGGTTTATAAAACATGTTAGTCACTATTAAAATAAATATGTAATATGGGGTGAAAACTAGGTGATTTATGTCTTTTTTTTTTCTTGAATTTAAAATCGTTACGCTATAAACGATAAATAAAATTTTACCCGATTAAATATCATCATTTTGTAATTCTTTAACCATGCGAATAATTCATATTTATTTGACTATTAATCAAACTTATACCTTTAAAATAACTAATGAATAAATTGATACATGCCCACTAGAGAATATCATAAATTAGAAATGTCTTTTTGATGTTTTGTGATTGCAACTTGATCAACATGTTTGACTCCTTTTAGGTAAGTTTCCAATAACCTACGTGTGAAACAACACACGCTAAGTATTCACTTAGTGAGCCAAAGCATATAAGGTTATCAAAATAAACCGACATGAACATAATTCAAGGCTTATTTTTATATCTAGCTTATCTAAGTATAATTGATAAATTACTTGTATTAAGTTCATAATGTTTACTTTGACATACTTCAACATGCTTCTCATAGCATAATATAACATTTCTATGGCATTTCATGGCAAACTTTATCATAATTCTAATTCTTTGCCTAACATATCAAACAAAGAAATACATATATTATTGACTTTTAACATAATCGAGAAAATAGCAATGAGATATAAATAATTAGAGTACGGAGAACTTGTTATTTCTCGTACTTAGTACCAAAACTTTGCAGAAAACTTAGTACATAACGAAATTTGCCAAGCTCACTAGCTCGATTACCTGCACTTTTATTAATCTTTTAAATTTGCTCAAAGAATACTTTATGAGACCTTAGGTACGCGAGCCATCTGAAATATGTCATCGTAGTGCTAAACGGAATAGACAAATGAGTACGTACTTGAGGACACTCTTTGCTCATCATTTAAGCACCTCTTTAGTGCACTTAGCACTATGGACTTAGATCCCCAAGGTAGATGTGACACCGTAGTAGTAAAAAAAACATACAGATATCAGAACAGAATGATGCAACTGCTAAGACTCTATGGCATGCCAACTATACCAAGGACTCCCATTTTGTAATACTTGGGTATACAGATATATGTATATCATGATCAGAAGTTATCATAGCAGATGTCATCAATAAATCATAATGGCAGTACGTAACCCATATAATATCAGGTATACTATAACAAAGATATCTCTCAAAGCATTGACAACGTATTATACACATTACTTGCTCTTACCATATTCAATTAACATATCGGTTATAGTGACTATCATAACATTTCACAGATAAGTTCTCATACTTAAGACAATATGTTATTCAAGCCATATTAGCTTATTTATTAAGAATACTTTTCCAGTCATTGATCATGTATCAAACACATCACTTATTCTTAATTTTTTTATGAACATAACATATCATAAATAATTCTTTATTCATATGTTAGGAACATTGTCCCCACATTGCTCGCCATATTACTTACCACATTTAAACATTAGAACATAACTTCAACATATATCATATCATGCATTCATAAATAAGGTTGGCTTATCGCAAGCCTCTCTTTATCACATGCATAATTAAGTAATAATTAAGGCACTCACCTTGGCTACTTAACAGAATGCCTCACTAAGTCCTAGTTCAATTCTTTCTTGCATAGTACCTCGAACCTTCTTTGATTTAGACTTGACTTCATTAATCACATGAATAAAGTAAAATATTTGTTAGATTCAAATCTAACAATAACTTAAACATGCTGTCTAATATAATCATTCGAATATAAAATTTTCAAATATTTTCCTTTCTTTCTTGTACTGTTCAAAAACTCATTATGGTCCTTAGTGACCAATTTGAACTTCCAATAATTCTTCCGAGCTTGCTAACTAACATTTAAATATAAAATGTTTTAAATTCTATTTTCTGACAGCTTGTGCTACCTTCAAAGATTTACTTATACAGGGCAGAATACATACTAGATCTTAATTTCCTTTATGATGGGAAACTAGATTTGATAACGGTTCTAACGGTATAAGTCACATAAATTAATAAAATCTAAAAAATTATGAAAAATCCTTACATTCACAGAGTTGTACAGGCAGAAACTGCTATGTAATTTTTCTGACCTTCATTCGATTAAAAATTCATACCTCTTAACTCGGAACTCGAAATTAGTTTTTGTTTGTTGGAAACGAAACTAGACTAATAAATCTTTACAACAGTATAAAATTCATCATCTAACCATTTTTGTAGAATTTATGGCAAATTTTAAAACTTACCGTGAATAACTTCTAATTTACACCAACTTCTCCTTATTTTTTTCACTTGTCAATTTAGTCCCATCACTTTACTTCAAATGGCTAGAATAAAGCTTGTATTCATATGTTCTCTTTACATCATTCATTAAAATAAGCTTAAACCTTTACTCCTCTAATTTCTCTTAATTTGTCAAAATGGTCACCAAATTTCCAATATAAGAATTTAAGCTTCTTAACTTTGCAAATTAGTCCTCAAATCAACATTACTACCTTAATTCCATCATTTTAACTAAAAATCAGATTTACTCCTTCTACATATCCTCTTTGCCGAATAGACCATTCAAGTTTGACAAGTTGTCAAAATAGTCACTAATGCGATTAATTATTGGTTTAGCATTCTAACTTCATTTTCATGTCTCTAACATCATTAATAATATGGTTACACATCAAATTCATAAAAATTAGATCTGGTCCCTTAATTTTGAAGCTTGTCGAAATGGTCCCTATGTATTTAACTTAGGATTTTGCTTCCAAACAACAAATCAAGCTTACTAGATCATTAATTCAACATCACAAACCCTAAGTTAGACTTGAATCCATAAACCCTAATCTTCTCTATATAAACCAAAATATGTAGGGTTTAAATCCCAACTCAATAACATGATTCTAACATCATACAAGCATGATTCTAACTTAAAATCAAACATGGATTCATAAAATCATAAAAGCCCCAATTTGTTCATAAACCCTAATTTCTTCCTCATATAAAATCTCATCAACCAAGAAAGTATTCTATGAATTATTTACATCAAAAGATAGAGCTCGAAGAGTAGGACAACTTTGTAGTTCAAAAGATTACCTGAAAACCGAGATTCGGGGATTAAATCGAGCTTGTAAAATTTTTCTCTTGTTTTTCTCTTCACCACGGTTTTGGAGGGTATTTGGATGATAATTCCTTCATATTTCATGTATTTAGGACACTTGTATTATGAAAAAAATGAATTTTTAATTCAATAAATTCCATTTTCCTAAAATACCCTCAAACTAGATCTATATTTCTAATTTGCCATTTTGTAACATTCCAAATAGAATTAGTTGGATTCTAATCAGACACTATTAATCAATAAAATAAATCTCAAAATTTCTTCCATGTCCCTTTTGGGCAAAATAACCAAAATGCCCTTTACCGATCAACTTATTCACAAAATTGACATTCTATGTGTTTAAATTTTTCTGACCTTTGTAACATCCAAATATCCATAAAATGATATTTTATGACTCTTCTAAGGTCCATGGAACTATCTCTGAAATTTTAGCTCGATCCGATTATCAAAATATTTTTCAAACTTTATCGCTTTATAGCCATTAATACAAACTCCGTAAGAAAAATCCGGATAACACAAAAACATCATTCTTGGGGGTAAACTATTCATTTAAGGGTTTAAAATACACAATTTTTGAAAATTACACTTTGATCCCTGAACTTTTCCAAAGTTTACAATTTAGCCACAAAACTTTCAAAATTTACATTTTGGTCACTAGCCAAAAATTGAGATATTACAATTAATCCTTAAAAAATTTTGGGTAATGATTTTTTTACCTTGCTTATTAAATTTACCATATTACCATATTTGATATTTTAATATGCAAAGTAAAAAAATTATTACTTGAATCAAATATTCCAATTAACCGGCCAATTAATTATCCGATTTAATTGGTACAATATAAGATTGATAATTGAATAATTTGAACTTTTCAATTAACGAAAATAATTTTTAAGGATTAATTGAACCCGATTTTGGTACAATTTTTTAAAATAAATTATTTTAATTCAATTAGGGTTCACAATTTCAAGCAAAATTGATTAACTGATCTGATCTAGTATATGTAATATTTTTAAATTTATGCATTACAATATCTTATAGTCTAATAATTTTGATACCCTTCTGATTTTTTAAAGTTTTGGCTCTGGGTAGAATTAATAGATGCGAACTTGCAATTTTTTACTTTCTAATTGTTTTTACACTTTTATCACAACCAAAAATTTATTAAATTTACCGTATTATCATACTTGATATTTTAATAAACAAAGTAAAAAATCATTTCCAGAATCAAATATTTTAGTTAACTAGTTAATCGATTATATGATTTAGTTAATACAACATAAGATCGAGAATTGAATAATCTAAATTTACCAATTAACCAAAATAAATCTTTTAAGGATTAATCAAATTTTTCTATTTGTATAAACATGTCATTTAAGAGTGGCCAAAATATGAACAATTCGAAAGTTAAGTTATTAAATTGAATTTTTTAAACTCTAGTGACCAAAATAGGAGTGAGAAGAATGTTGAGTGATGATTGGTGTAGTTTACCCATTTTTTATTAAGGAAAACTAAAACTAACATCATCTTTTAACGGAAGGTAACGAGAGAGACCATATTGAAAGTGTACTAAAAGTTCGGTGACTATATTGAAATTTAACTAAAAGTTTGGTGACCTTATCGAATATTTTAAGAGTACGGTGACCAAAATGAATCCTCTCTAAAAGTTCGGTGACTATATTAAAATTGAACTAAAAGTTGGGTGACCTTATCGAATATTTTAAAAGTATGGTGACCAAAATGAATCTACCCTAAAAGTTTGGTGACCATTTATGTAGTTTACCCTTTATATTTTATATATTTTATTTGTATTTTTTTATTGATAATCTAATATTGCACTTCCTAAACTCTTGTAATTTTGCACCCTACATTTTTAATATAGCTTTATGATAGTTTGCATCCCTTACATAAAATCTTGGATCCGTCTCTGGTATACACGGTTCTTGTGTTTTAAAGATAAAAGATTCTTTTTAATCGTTTAAAATTTGGATCAATTTATGTATAATTACTATAGTTTAATTATGGCTTTTGATTCAAAATTTTGAGAGTACGATATTGTTAAATACTTAATAATAGATTTTTACTACCCTTTCGATTCTACCTAATTTAACAAAATTGATTTTGTTTAAACCGTTAGATGGATAAGTGAGAAACTTAATTTATTTATTTTTATTATATACAAGAAAAAATAATTTCTTAAAGAATAATGAATAGGAAAAAAATGAGTGAATGTAATAGTTTTGATTGAACATGGAATCTTAGAAAAAGTAAAAAAGAATAAAGTTTTCGGATATCTAAATAAAAAAAACTGACATTTTGTTATTTATATTATATTATATCTATATTTATATTTAAAAGTTTTAAATAAGTTTTTTGTTTGTCCTCTCAATTCGTCATAATTTTGTTTTTTTGTACAATGCTTCAAGCTTGAGACTTGCTTAAGCGATACTAATCTACTTATCACTTGGACCAACCCACTAGTTAAAGTTTTGACTAATTTTTGTGTCACTTGTGAACCGAATGTCATCTCAGTCAGAAATTACTCAATTACCCTTATTTAAGGGTTAATACATATTATTTTAATGATATCATCTCTTTTCATTCTTTATAAAACTGTTAAATATAACAAATTAAAAGTCATTATTAAAGGATTGAACGCCAGACTAATAAATTTAAATTACTTATGTCTCCACCTAAAATTATTTTTTGAGTAAATTTTGATAAATATATTTTTATATAAAATATTTTTTTCGCTCACATCGTGAGTGTAATAAAATTTAGTATATATTAATTGTTTAATTGAGTTAGTGTTACGAGTCAATCAAACATCAATTTTTTCTTAAATGACAATAATTGTTAAGGTAAACTACATAAATAGTAACTAAATTTTTATGATGTTTGCATTTTGGTCACCGAACTTTAAAACGTGTGGTATAATCATTAAATTTTTAATTCCTTTTTATTAAGGTCAATCTTGTTAACTGTCGTTAGAGATGATCACTGGACACGTTAACTTTCCATTTCCCCTTTTTTTTTTTTTCTTCCTTTGTTAACTGAACCTAAAAGTTCAATGCCCTTCTATATCACCTTCGCTTTCCTCCTCATCAAGGTCTTTCGATTCATCGAGCCAGTTTTGATGTCTTGCGAAGTTTTATCTCTCTTCCATTATCCCCATCGGTGCTCTTTACTCTCTCAACCTATGACTCTTCACTTCCGCTTACAGTTACCTATATGTTTAAAAATAAATTATTTTCGTGTATGCATTTTAAAAACATTTTAATAGTAATAAAAATAGAAATGCATACATAAATAAATAAACAGTTCAAGATAAGAGACCCAAAAGTAAGTTTGGGTCGGTTCAACTACAATTGAAGAAGTGACCCAATGGGCTCAAGTTGGTTGCAATTGGGCTCGTATTAGGTAACCTATATAGTTAGTCGCCTAACTATTAGTTTGTTTCTATTTTAGTCATCAAACTGATTTTTCCCTATTTATTCATAAATGTTACAAAAGTTGACCATTACTTTAAAATTATTAACAAAATTATTGACTTGTCTATTTTTATTGATATAATAACAACTTTAGCTATCAACATTTATATATTTTATTAATTAAGTTTTAATTTTAAATAATTTAACCAATTAGTCTTACATACTTATAAATTTTATCAATTTGAACCTAAACGCATGTCATCGTCTTTCTCTGAAAAAAAAATATTTTTCTTCAATTAAACTCCACTAAAGAAATCATAGCCGCTCGCCGCCATCGCCGTTAGACAATGTCTAATGGCCTTTTTGATTCATTGTTCTCAATTTGCTCCACAAACAAACTTAAAGACTAGTAAATACATTCAGACCATGAAGAGAAATTTAAAAGAATTTTTTCGTTGATCCAAGACTGCGCAGTACATAGAATGGATTAGTGAGGCCATGGCTCTCACTAAATTATTAAAAATTTGAAAATTTTAAGTTAAAGAAAATAATAAAATTACCTTTTGCTCCCTAAAAATATATAATTCATTATTGGTCCTTCTAAATTGATAAAATTTTAAATAACTCCTCAAACAAATATTGTTGAGCTCCGCTACTGAATCTAAATAAAGTCGAGAGTTGTAGAGCAGATCTTGTCTACGCAGTCTTCAATCTTTCTTTAAGAAGAATGAGCTCTACAATCTTCGTCATTATGGCAAAGTTGTGAAGACGGTAACCTTCTCTGAACCTTTCATCACCTTTTCTTTGAAAACACCTCTAACAAGAGGATGTCATAACTATACACATTACCTTTTTGTTGACAACTGACAAGCGTCATGAACTGTCAAAATAATTATCCTTAATCTCAGAATAAATAAATAAAACCGTAGTATAGAGAAAAAGGGTCGATCCACAGGGACTAAGGAGTTTCTGATGTAGAGAGGTTTTGATTCTGACTTTATTGAGAAAATTAAGAAAAATGTGGGTTATAGCGAGAGTTTAATTTAAATAAAACTAAAAAATAAAAATTTAAATCTAAGGGTGAAAGTAAATTTAAAAAAAAATATTTAGTTTAAGTAACAGCCTCAAGCTTCACTTTGACTCATTTCCAATCGATCATCGAATAAGATTTTTACTCCGGATAATTGCCGGTTACAGTCTACAAAGCCCAACCCTTGTAACTTGTTTTTCTCTTCGGTGAACCGATAATCCAAAATCATTTTTTGAATTTCAGTTATCTGGTTAGTCTAACCACGACTATCGCCGTTAGAATAAAATAGTTTTTAAATCTGGAAAAAACCAACTCGGATTATGTTGTCTCAATGAGAATCAAATCCGTTCTCAATTTCACTTAGCGAATCCGTCGCTAAGTGTGTTCATAGGAAGTCAAAACCACGACTATCGCCGTTCCTTCCTCCCAACTATAAATCCCAACAACAATCAATTCAACGTGCACTTTTGAAATGAAAGCGAAAAGATTTTAATAGAAAAGCCGATTGTCGATCTAAGTATGCAGAAAATCGAGAAATATATACGAAGTTATAAAGTGCTTTTCAATTCTCACGATCGGAATTGAGTTGTTGCTAAAGCCTTCGGCTAAAACTTAAAAAACTTTATAAAAGTAAAAACCCCAAGAACAAATAAAACTAAGTACAAGATGATTTTTTTAAGCTTCACCCTAGTGGGGTATTTATAGCTTAAGATAACCCTAGAAATAAAGAAAATATTTAAAATAAAATACCTAAAGATAATCCTAAAAATATTCAAATAAAATAGAAAATTAAATCCTAAATGATAAAGCGATTAAATCCTAAAATAATAAAGTGATAATTCCCAAATATTTAAATTCAAACTTAATCTTAAAATCCTAAGTATATCCCGTTCGTTTGTTCTTCTAGATGATGCTGACTGGACCACCTTCTGGAAGTCGCTGACTGAACCTTCTAGAAGTTGCTGACTGGATGCCACGTAAGACGCTTCATGCCCAAATTCATGCACACTAGCCCAGCCTTGATTCCAGAAAATAAAACTGCAGAATGTTGTCTTTTAAGTGCAATTTCTAGAATTGAAGTCATGCACAAAAACGAATAAAAATAACCTAAATTAGCAATATCAAAGAATCAACAAGGTGTAATTAATGATAAAATAATAACAAAATAAAACACTCATCAAATTCCCCCTCACTTATTCAATGCTTGTCCTCAAGCATGCCTTAATCAAATATGTCAAAATTTCAAGTTACAATCCTTTATCTTGCCTCATATCCAAGAACACCAAGTAAGTCAAGATCACATAAATTATTGGAATCAAGAATAACGATCAAGTGAAAGGCATAAATAGGAATAAGTTAAACAAAATCATGACATCCCATTAATCCATCAATTTTAATGTAACAAGACTCAATACCTCACAAGGATTCATTCATTTTCGCTCAAAGTGTTTTGGGTAAAAGAAAATGCTCAGAGCCAAAACCAAACATGTCATTACCATAAACTTGTAAGAAAATCAAGTCTCCACCACTAAAAATGAATAAGATGCATTAATCAAAGGGTCTTTAAAATAGTTGTAACGGGGCTTAGGTTGGGTAGGGATAAAGCCGAAAATATGGGTTAATCATCAAGATGAGAGATGCAAAAATATACAAGTTCAAGCTACGAAATAAATAAGGTAAACAAGTGCAAAGAAGTGAGAAAAAAATCGACAACCAAAATGTTTTCGCTTTTCTTTCTTTTTCTATTTTTCTCTGTTTGAGCACGGTTCGAACCTAATTTTTCTCTTATTTTTTTCTTTTTTTTTATGTTTTTTTTACTATTCAAATATTGTTCGAACCGGTTTTTTTTATTTTTTGGAACATTTCTTCTTTACTTTTTTTTGTTCGTGGAACATATCAATCTCTGTCTTGACAAGGGTAACAAAAGAGGGTAAAAATAAAAGGTTTCGGGTTTGTAACGTGGTAAAAGCAAGAAAAAGGGTAAAGGCACAAAAATGGTTCACTAATGGATATAAAAGGGTAGGCAATTTTAGGTAGAGAAGTGGTTAATCCTAAGTGCCCCTATCATATTAAAGCATCAAGTTCAAAATATGTAGTCTCGATATGCATTTACTCACAAGTTCTAGAATATCGATATTAGGCTCGGCACACTCAATCAAACAAATGAGCAAGAATGAAAAAGAATGCTCGTCTAGGCTCAAATCTCACAAGAAAGTGTAATTTGTATCGAGCCAAGAACATGTCAATCAACAAACGCATGGGATATCAAGCAAAATTTAAATAAAATACTAATCATGCCATTTTCACTATTATGCATCCTAATCCAAATAAAAGTGTGATCGAGAACTCAAATAGAATTTAAAGAAACAAGGTAAAAATTAGAATCGTAAAAAAAATTCAACATATTAACCAAGGTATACTCAATTCCAATCATATAAATAAGAAAGAGAAAATTGATGTAAAAATTTCAGTGCATCTAAAAATATTAAAAATAAAATAAGTAAATAAATAATAAATAATCGAAAATGAATCAAATAACGAAAAGTAAAAATAATGGGTTGCCTCCCATTAGTTCTTTATTTAACGACGTTTAGCTCGATGGCCTGATTCAGGCTACAGGTTCTGCGACAAATACTTCTTCCATTTCTTGCGCTTTGTCCAACTAAGAACTTCCTTAAGAGGAATTTTACGATCATGGAGTTCATTTGTTTTTTCCTTGTAGGTTCGATAATTTCTTCGAATATTTTTTAGCCTTGAAAACTTGTCTAAAATAATTACCGACAAGATATCTCTTTTACTAAAAAATTTGCACTTCAAATTATCTGGCGGCAATTTTAACTCAATATCCCGTGCCTACAAAATGGAAGGGAATTTTTTTAATTTTTGAGGGAGTTAAGCGTAAATCAGAATTAACAAATAAAGTATTTTCCAACTCCTTATTTTTTTCGTCGTGGCCTTCCAATTCCCTACACAAACCATCGGATAAATTAGATTCAACAAGTTCACCAGCTAAAGGTTCATAAATACCAACGAAGCTAACTTTTGCCATAGAATTTGGGTGTTTCATCGCCTTATAGACGTCAAACATAACAACCTCACCGTTAAATTCCATAGTAAGAACGCCACTCATAATGTCAATTTTTGTATTCACTGTACTAAGGAAGGGTCGACCGAGAAGAATTTCTGAAGAAGTGTTTGATCGGTCGTTTTCCATGTCGATGACATAGAAATCCGCTGGAAAAATAAGTTCATTTACCTTTACTAAGACATTCTCGAGGAGTCCTTCTGGTTATATCACGGATCGGTCAGCTAGCTGTATCGTTACTTTCGTTTCCTTCAAAGGCTCAGTAGAAAGTAAGTTGTACAAAGAAAGAGGCATAACATTAATAGATGCACCTAAATCACACATTGCACGTTTAATACCAATCTTACCGATTTTGCAGGGAATGACAAACATACCTTGGTCCTTCAATTTTGGTGGAAGCTTCCGTTGGAAAATGGCTGAGACGTGTTCCCCCAAATTCACCTTCTCAATTTCGGTAAGTCTTCTTTTATTTGTGCATAAATCTTTTAGGAATCTGGCGTATCTTGGTACTTTTTGAATTATCTCAAGAAGTGGGATATTAATTTCTACTTTTCGGAAAACACCAAGTATCTCCTTTTCCTCGGCTTGTTTATCACGTTTTACCAACCTTGACAGAAAGGGAGATGGCGTGGCATAAGAAGATGGCGTGGGAGAAGTTTGCGATTCATCATTCTTTTTCCTCTGAGATCTTGCGTCAACTTCTTCCTTCTCCTTCTGGGATCTCAATTCATCTTTTTTTTTTGGGATTCTGCGGCAACATCCTCTAGGATTGATGGTGCAATAATAGTTCCGCTCCAAAGGGTGATTGCACTAACATTTTCTCGTGGGTTCGCCTCGGTTTACGACGGCAGCTTCCCTTTGGATTCTAAACGACTCACCGCTAACGTTAATTGACCCATCTGTTTGTCAATTTCTTGAAAGTGTGCTTCGGATCTTTGTTGAAACTTTTCTTGGGATAATGCCAACCTTTCAATAATCGACTCCAACGACGGTTTTTGCGGTTGATATTGCTGTGGTGCAGGTGGTTGATAAGCTTGATTTGGTTTGGGATTGGGTCCATAGTTGAAGTTTTGATGGTCCTTCCATCCTAGATTATAGGTGTTGGCGTGAGGGTTGTATGACCTTTGGGGAGGTCTTGGAAAATTGCCTATGGCATTTAATTGGGCAACGTCTTCCTCTTGTATCATCGGGAAGTAATCCGTTGGATGTTCTGGACTCGTGCATATCCCGCAAAGTCTAGTTGCGACTTTTTTATCTGCAACAAGGGATTGAACAATTTCAACCAATTTGTCAATTTTATTTTCTAATGAAACATTACTTACCTCGTGAACTCGTCGAGAGGGTTCACTAGAAGGGCGAAACTTTTGAGAGTTAGCGGCCATAGTAGAAATTAAATTTCTAGCCGTAGTCGGAGTCATGTTTACAAGTGCACCTCCACTTGCTGTATCGACCATCTTCATCTCCATAGGGAGTAGGCTTTCGTAGAAGTATTGGAGAAGTGTTTGTTCCGACAGTCCGTGCTGTGGACAATATGCGCATAATTTATTGAATCTCTCCAACTAGTCATATAATGATTCAGTTTCTTTTTGTCGGATACTCAAGATGCTTCGCCTTAGTTCGCTCACTTTGGCTGCAGGGAAGAGTCTGTCAAGAAAAAGTTGAGCCATATCAGTCCATGTAGTAACCGAATTAGACGGTAAATCAAATAACCAATCCTTAGCCAAATCGGCTAAGGAAAAAAGGAAAGCGCGAAGTTTAATTTGGTCTTCGGATACTCCCTGTGGTTTTGTACTCAAATAAACCATATAAAATTCTTTTAGATGTTTATGCAGATTTTCGCTCGGCAAACCATGCTAGGTGGGTAAAAGATGTATCAAGCCCGTCTTAAGCACGAATGGTGTTTCTCCATTCGAGAACGTAATGCACAAAGATTTTGGGCTTGTGTTGTGGGTTTGTTGTTGGGCTAAGGTGAAAGTAAGAAGGGCAAATGGGTAAAAGCATAATTAAAGACAATGAGAGTTGATGGGGGGACTTTATTTTTTCTGCAGAAAAATTGGAAGGCCATGTCACTCTTGTCCCCTTGTCTTCTTCCTTTTTCTCATACCCATCTTCCTAACCAAGTTTCAAGTTAAAGGTGTAATCTTTGAGTGTTTGAGAGAGGATCACGTTTTGATGATGGAGGAAAGTTTGATGAGCAACAAAGGATCTACACATCAAGGTAATGATGGCTAGTTATGGTGGAGATTGAGGTTTTGGTGGGGTTAGTGTGGAGGAATGAAAATGGATCTTTGAGGGCTTCTTCATCAGCTTTAATTCGAGGTTAGTACACTACTAACTCCTATTGTTTCTTGTAACTCATAAAAATAAGCTTTGTGCATGTTTTGGTGTTTATGGTTTGATAAGCTTTGGGTTGACCCCTTTAATGGTAAAATGGGGATTTGATGTTGCTAAGGCTTAAAATTCGTAGAAACCTACTTAATACCTTCACAATAACTTGTAGGATCAATTTGGGGTTTAACTATGTGGGTTAAACAGGGTTTCTAGGTGAAACCCGCACCCAGAGTTTGAAAATTAGGCTTGTGTACCGGTATTGGGGCTAGAGTATCGGTACGCCTTAGTGTAAATGGGGGAAAAGTTGTGAGGGGAGTATTGGTACGCTTTCTCGTGTATCGGTACCCCTTGCAAGGTAAGGATTCCAGAGACGCCTTCATGTACCGGTACGCAAGGGGGCGTACCGGTACGCGCTGTTACATTGCCTGGAAAGGCTTTGAGTACCGGTACGGTACGTAGCATATCGGTACGCCCTTAGGTTAAATTCCTTCGAATCTAGTAGGGGTATTGATACTCATTAGGCAGTATTGGTACGCGCTGTTGCTTGCCTATGAGAGGCTTAGCATACCAGTACGCGTTTGTGAGAGTACCTGTACGGGGTGAATCAGTACGAGGCGATCCTAGTACCGATGATGAGTACCGGTACGGTACATAGCGTATCGGTACAGCTTAGGGTCTAGTTCTTTCGAACCTAATTAGAGTATCGGTACTCATGTGGGAGTATCGATACCTAGAGGGGAGTACCGATACTCACCTTGGAGTATCGATACTCACTGAGCAATCTGCCTAATAATTTCGAGGTGGCGTTCGGGGGTGTTATAATTCGAGGCAAAGGGCTTTGGGGCCCGTTAAGGTGCAAAATGAATATTAAAACTGAGAAATGGAGATTTTAACCCCGTACGAATAATGAACGGCTAATAACTTGGTAAATGTTGGGTAAATTATGTGAGGTGGTAAACCATGGAGATCCTAGGTGGATCGTGGATGCTGTGTGGTAATCTAGGTCCATGATGTGTGCAGAAGGGGCGCCTATAAGGTTGAGTCTTATCGGATAATAAGATAAAATAATGAGAACGGCTAATGTGTACCTTTATAAGTATGCTAATAAATAGTTAATTCAGCGGGATGATGTAATTAATAAAAAGAAAACCATAGGGCTATGGTAAGGGTGTTAGAGCTGTGTGCGGTAAGACCTTTGTGTCGAGGTTTAGGGTTGTGTGGTTATTAGGGTCCTTGCTGTGTGCTGATGGGACACCTAGACAGTCGAGTCATCCCTTGTTGGGATTTGGATACCCTAAAGTGTGTTGCAACACCTTGAAGACTTCCCGAATGTTGGATCCCGATGCTTAGTGGACGCGGGCCTCATTCGAAGATGCTTGGTGAGAGATTCCAGACATGGATATAGGATACCGAAGCTTAGTGGACGCGGGTCTTGCTCAGAGTATAGGATCCCGATGCTTAGTGGACGCGGGCCTTGCTCAGAATGTTGGATCCCGATGCTTAGTGGAGGCAGGCCTCATTCTATATATAATTATGGTTATCTGTGTGATGCTAGGTAAACGTATGAGACACTTGTATGAGTTGTGTGCGTGATCATACATTCATAATGCTATGTGTTTAGGCGGATATGGTAGCGCCATCGTTATCTTGCCATGATATCATTCTTGCTGTATTGCTTTATTTATGATTTGCATGAAGCATGGTTGAGTGGCGGTGTATCCACTGAGCTTTGTTAGCTCAACGTATGAAGTCGTTGTTTCCGTTCGCAGGTTAGTAGGTTTGGCACGTTCTTGAACAAGCACCATCTGGGAAGGATTCCAGCGCCTTGTCTCTTCAGAGTACAATACTTAGGTCTTTGGGCTATGTATTCGTAGGAACCTATTGTATATTATAAATCGTATTTGAATTTTCAAATGATCGAGTCAAGGGTTTATAATGTGATTTTAAAAAGAGCTCCATTGTATATGTTTTTAAATATTTATTATGTTTTATTGGGTTGTAATTAAATGGATTTTCATAATGGATTTGTGGATTGGACTAAACTAGGTCAAAATTTTATGGTAATGGTTTGGACTTGAGGCCCAAATATGACATCCGAGGTCGAGTGTGTTACATTTTATCTATGTCATTTGGAAGGAAAAAAATTGTACATATTTCAAATGAGTAACTAGATCTGTTAGAGACATTGTATAAAGAACATAGTTTGTATCAAAATGCATAGTCGATGTATAGATAAAGATGATACAGTCAATAGACAATTGTGCAATGTATGAGGATCCTTTAACTATATAATGCGATCCCTGTCTTTGGAGGATAATGTATATTGTAGCATCTTCTTTTTGGGCAAATAACACAAAACTTTTTATCCAAAAAATAATTTGTATTTTTGCTAAGTTCATAGAATTTATTAGGCTTAAAGGCCCATTTCCCCTCTAAACTATGCACTTTTTTCCAAACAACCCTTTAAAGTATTTTTCGAGACGTTTTGTCTCTTAAATTAAAAATCGTGATCTCATATGCCCCTTCCGCTAACCTTCATTAAAAAAAACTCTCACGGTCCAATCAAAACATGGCACGTGTTATTTTATTAACAAAAAATAAACTGACTTAAATAAAAATGATGAATTGCATATTAAGTACGGAAAATTTTATTTTATTTTTGTTCATTTTAGTCTCTTATTTGAACTGTTTATTTTCTCTTTCTTTTTTTTTTATCTTTACTATCCATCAATTCATCAAATCAGTCCCACTAACAAAAAACCACTGCTACAAGCCTACAAACATGAAATCTGCTCATGGGGTCACTCCTGTTTCTCCTCTTCTCGGCTCACGCCTTCAATTACAATGAAGCTACAAGCATGGCACGGGTAAGTTAAAAAAAAAAGCCTTGCTTCGAATGCATAGATATATTTCCGTTTTTCCTTTGTTTTGGGGGATTTAGAGTTGGGTTTGTTGAATTGCAGGTAAATGGGTCTTCAGAAATGGTACCATTGGTGAATCAACGGGGAAACGGTGAAGACGATGATGTTGTTGAACGAGAATAGAAAGGTGGGGAGTTTTCAGATATGCATCGTTTGTACATGCTGCGGCGGAGCTCAAGGCGTTTGCTCACCCTCTCATTGTTGCTATGAAATCAATTGCAATTTTCCACACAGACCCTTTGGTTTCTGTTCTCACTCCCACAACCTGTAATTGCTTTGGATGCCATCTCTAAAACCTTTGTTTTTATCTACAGTCTACACATTTTCTTACTTAATACTCCATAAGAGTTGAAGAATAAATAAAATAAAAAATATTGATTCTGATGCAAGTTTGGAAGTGGAGAAAGATATCTTGTTTTCTTCATTTCTTTGTTTATAAAATATTCAGAGGGAGTTGTTGTTTCCAGTTTGGTTATCTCATTGAGCAAACATTTTCCCCCTTTTATTTTAATTAATTATTTCAAATAAGGGACTAAAATGAATAAAAATAAAATTTTACGTACTTAATGTGCAATTTACCCCTTTTATTTAAGTCAATTTATTTATTTTAAATAAAATGATATGTGGTGTGTTCTGATTGGTCCGTGAGATTTTTTTTAACAGAGGTTAACGGAGTGAGCATATGAGGTCACGATTTTCAGTTTAGAGGAAAATATCCCGAAAAATACTTTAAGAGTTGTTCGGGAAAAAGTGCATATAGTTTAGGGGCAAATCAACCATTAAGTCAATTTATTAATTCAAATTAATACCCGAAAGAGGGTAACAAGAGAAAGTCCAGCAATATAACTTACATCCTCAAAACTCTTAAAGATACAACAGCACAAATATGATACTTCCTATACATCTTTTGAAATTCTATCAGCTGTGAGAGCCATCTGCGAACGAGACCAAAAAACCAAAAAACAGTACTGCAAGAAGGACCCCCATTAATGATGGCGCTTCAATTTTCCTAACTCCAAATCCACCATTTCCTCGAACTTCTGCTTCGTTGCCGACCACCCTTACACCGATTTTCTTTCCTAATTCCAAGGCTGCCTTTGCCTCCTTCATTAGAATGGCAAATTCATAATTAATCCATTTTTTAAATAATACAAATTAAAGGTAATTTTTTCTGTTGGGCCGGGGGAGTGGTAGGAGCCCCTCCCACTGCCCATGTAATTCCTTCTTTGCCCGGGACTCTGAATATAGAATTATCTTCCCCTGTCCCTCGGCAGACATAATTTGTATTATTTCATTTTAATGACATTTAAGGTTATTTTACGTAGAAACAATTTTTGTTTGTGGTAAGGTTTGAGAATGTCCAATTGGAAATAGACATGCTACGATTTTTTATGTATTTTTCATGTTGCAGATTCATACTTAATCAATTTCATTTGATTATGTTAATATACGTGATTAATGATTATGAGAGTAATTTATTTTTTGATTGAAAGAGGGGAAATTACTATGATTATGAGAGTAATTTATTAGTTGAAAACGTTGGGGAAGACATGCAATGACATAGGCGGGCAATTACATCGCACTTGTCACACAAGCTTTTACAGTTTTCGTAGGTGTTGCGACTAAGATCAGGGACAGGTCCCTTTGTCTCTACCATCATCTTTGAATCTACAACCAGAATTCGATAGTATTAGATTACACAAATAAATTAAAGATTAAAAAGAGAAGAAAAGTCGAATGGGTAAAGAAACTAACGAGTTGCAAAGATGAAGATCTCAGCAAAAATAACGAAAGTCGATGAATACTTTCCCATTTTTTTATATTTAATTTACTATGTTGTTGGATCTCAAGAAAATAATAGTACTTTATTAAGTTTGTGGAAATGCATATGGCTCTATTGTATATATAATATTCAATTTGGCCTTGCATGGAATAATATTAATGTTGGTTGAATAAGGAAAGAAAATCTAGCTGAGAAATGACAAGATTTGACTGGATTTTCTTTCATTTTCTTGCTATATATGGAAATTATGTGTTACCCAAGATAGAATGCATGTGGCCAATAGAATGTTGGAAATTGGTTTTATAAAATATGGTTTAATGGGAATTATGTTGGCTAAAAATTAAAAGGGTGCTATACATGGTTGACCAGGGGCAAAATCAAAAATTAAAAGTTGGGGCCGGGAATAAAAAATAAAAGACTGTAAAAATCTCATCAATAAGATTTGATCTAACTTTAAATAACATATATTGACTTTTATTTAAACACTTTAACACTAAGACAATAACCATTTTATAATATTAGAACAAATAAAATAAATTATAACTTCAAATTCTACCGGAATCAAATTAAAAAAAGAATGGACTGTAGAGATGGGCTACTGGGCCAAACCCCCTTTAGCTTCGCCCATGTGGCTGATTGTCGCATCATCATTCTCATGTTTATTGTCACGTTAATAAAATTAACGGTCACGTAAACACAATAATGGTCCATGAAAAAAATAGAAGCATGGTAGTTAGAGGGGTTATAAATGTCATCTAATTCTCTTTGCATGGACATTGGACACGCAGATTGTAACAGAGTGGAGACCCACGTGAGTACACCATTTTTGAGCGAGCACAAAGATTAATCCTTTGCGTTCTGTTGATTTATATTGGGGTAAATACTGACTACAAGTTTTAAAGATATTCAATGCCCAGTACAAAAATCAAACCTAAAAACCTTACCATCTCACCTAAGACAAAATTTTGAGTTATAGGAATATGAATGTCATTTTAGCTTTTATATAGATAGACATGTTAGTTTCAATGGATTAAAGATTAAAAAAGGAGAATTGTATTAGATTACACAAATGAATTAAAGATTAAAAAAGGAGAGTTGAACAGGTAAAGGAACTAACGAGTTGTAAAGATGAAGATAACAACAAAAATAATGAAAGTGAATGAAAACTTTCCCATCTCTTTATATCTAATTTACTACGTTGGTGGATCTCAAGAAAATAATAAAAATTTACTACGTTTGTGGAAATGCACATGTAGTTCTATTGTATATATAATATTCAATTTGCCCTTGCATGGATAATATTAAGGTCGGTTGAATAAGGAAAGTAAATATAGGCGAGGAATGATAAGATTTGTGTGGATTTTCTTTGATTTGTTGCTATGTATAGAAATTATTTTCTACCCAAGATAGAATGCATGATGCCAACAAAATGTTGGAAATTGATTTTATAAAATATGGTTTAATGGGAATCATGTTGAATAAAAATTAAAATTGTGCTATACACGGTTAATCAGATGCGAAGTCATGAATTAAAGTTAACAGCTGAGAATACAAAAATTAAATGACTGAAAAAAATGCTATTAATAAGATTTGAATTATTAACTTCAAGTAGCATATATTAACTTTCAATTACACACTTTACCACTAAAACAACAACCATTTTATGATATTAAAACAACCAAAATAAACTATAACTTTAAATTCTACAAAGGCCAAATTAAAACAAGAATGGACCGTAGAGGTGGGCCTAGAGGTCAGTCTCTGCCGGTCCCCCTTGTGGCTTCGCCTATGTGATTGATTGTCGCGTCATCATTATCATGTTTATTGTTATGTTAATAAAATTAACAGTCACATAAACACTATAATGGCCAATGAAAGAAACTAACGAAAGAATGACTTAATTGATGAAGTTTATCGAACCCAACAAGTTGTCTTAGTGGAAAAGCGGATGAAGTTCATCTTAGGAGACTTGGGTTCAATTGTTTTGTCTATAAAGTGTATGTGCATTGTCAAAGAGTTAAGAATATGTATGAACATATACTACCTTGTAACCACATGTATCCGACTAATTCGGATTGGGTTTTGGAAAGGTCCAATATGGGAATGACCCTCCCAACCCAGTTTTCTCCATACACAATGCTAGGATACAAACCTCTGACCTTGCTTAAGGGACTTAGTGTCTCGTCCCGCTAGACCAACTGGTTGTTAGACTTAAGCCAATTTTTTAATTGTAGTTTGTATTCCAATATATTTAATTTAACGTTGAATATTAACATGTAAGTTAGGTTCAATATTCCTGTGTTCAAGTTCAACGCATAACTCACTACCTATATTGTTCAATCAAGGCCCATGTTAATGCAGATACAAAGAGGCATTCTAACACATCAAACCACAACAAAACAAAATGAAATGAAGCATTTCACACCAAAGGAGAAGCAAATTCATCAGAAGAAACTCTTCTAGACATGCTATTGGTCCTCGTATGAACAAACCAGAAGCCTCCTTATTTAACGAGTTCTGGTTTGGCTCGAAACAAACAATTCATGAACTCAAGCGTACCCTCATCGGGAATACATCAAACAAGGTCTCCACTGCACCCTTTGCATGAACATCCACCATTCAAAAAATTCTTGAAAAACAAGACGAAAAGAACAATCAAACACCCACATCAAGAAAACCCGTCTATGGACTTAAGTAGGTCTCTCGTCAATAATATTATAAATTTCACCAAGTGATTGTCCCGATTAGCTTTGAGATGAATTTGATAGATGATTGCATATATAACAAGTTCAATGAGATCAAACCAGGTGATACCCTTGTTGCCAAATGAAACAAGTTGAGTCTTGATCAGTGTCCAAGAATAGGCATGCAAAAGGCTCCTTATGCTTTAATAGTGAGGAGTCTAATGTATGATTAGGTTTATACACATTTAGATATAGGGGATGACTTTGAGATGCTGAGCAAATACTTAAGCGATTCGGGAATGTATAGTTAGATAGCACCAAATGATTCATTTTGTATCTTTAAAAACAAAACATTACATGCTCGCATATCGAAAGTCCGATAACTTGCATCCTTCTGAATCAAGCAAATTACCCTGCAAAATTGCAAGCGTCGGGCTCTAGACGTGCTCCTGGATGAAAGCTTTCCCATCTCTTTATATCTAATTTAGTACGTTGGTGGATCTGAAGAAAATAATAATAATCTACTACGTTTGTGGAAATGCATGTAGCTCTATTGTATATATAGTATTCAATTTGGCCTTGCATGGAATAATATTAATGTCCGTTGAATAAGGAAAGTAAATCTAGCTGAGGAAGAATGATAAGATTTGTGAGAATTTTCTTTGATTTTTTACTTTGTATGGGAATTATGTGTTACCCTAGATAGAATGCATGATGCCAATAAAATGTTGGAATTTGATTTTTAAAAAATATGGTTTAATGGGAATTATGTTGGCTAAAAATTAAAAGTTTGCTACACAAGGCTGATTCTCTCGTCATCATTCTTATGTTTATTTTCGTATTAATAAGATTAACGGTCACATAAGCATAATATTAGTCAATGAAAGAAACTAACAATTGAATGACTTAATTGATGAAGTTTATCAATTCAATGACACAATAGGTCGAATATTCAAATTGCGTACTGTAAAGGTTCAATATGGAGACATCCCTCTCAAACCAATTTACTACATTCACAATGGTAAGAGTCAAATCTCCGACTTACTTAAAAGACATAACGTTTCATCTTACTAAACCAATCGATAATAGGTCCAATATATGCAATATTAATGTATGATTTAGAATTTAAGTTTAGTGTTTAGAATTTAGTGTATAGGGTTTAAGGTTTAGGGTTTAGTTTTTTAGGGTTAGGATTAGGAATTTAGGATTTAAATTTTTATAGTGTAAATACACAGGCTCGTGTAAAATTAGTTCTACACACCCTGTGTATCAAAGTTTTACCCTATTCAATTTGGCCTTGCATGGAATAATATTAATGTTGGTTGAATAAGAAAAGAAAATCTAGCTGAGAAATGACAAGATTTGACTGAATTTTCTTTCATTTTCTTGCTATATATGGAAATGATGTGCTACCCAAGATAGAATGCATGTGGCCAATAGAATGTTGGAAATTGGTTTTATAAAATATGGTTTAATTGGAATTATGTTGGCTAAAAATTAAAAGGGTGCTATACTTGACCAGGGGCAAAATAAAAAATTAAAAGTTGGGGCACGGAATAAAAAATAAAAAAACTGTAAAAATCTCATCAATAAAGTTTGATCTATTGACTTTAAATAACATATATTAACTTTTATTTAAAAATTTTAACATTAAGACAAGAACCATTTTATAATATTAGAACAAGTAAAATAAAATACAACTTCAAATTTTACAAGAATCAAATTAAAAAAAGAATGGACCTTAGAGGTGGGCCGCTGGGGTTAGACCCGATTGACTTCGCCCATGTGGTTGATTGTTGCATCATTATTCTCATGTTTATTGTCACGTTAATAAAATTAGCGGTCACATAAATACAATAATGGTCCATGAAAAAAAAATAGAAGCATGATAGTCAGAGGGGGTATAAATGTCATCTAATTCTCTTTGCATTGGCATTGGACACGCAGATTGTAATAGAGTGGAGACCTACGCGAGTACACCATTTTTGAGTGAGCACAAAGATTAATCCTTCGCGTTCTGTTAATTTATGTTGGGATAAATGTTGACTATAAATTTTAAAATGTTCAATGTCCAGTGTAAGGATCGAACCTAAAAACCTTACCATCTCACCTAAGACAAAATTTTGAGTTATAGGATATGAATGCCATTTTAGCTTTTATATAGATAGACACGTTAGTTTCAATGGATTAAAGATTAAAAAAGGAGAGTTGTATTAGATTACACAAATGAATTAAAGATTAAAAAAGAAGGAGAGTTGTACAGGTAAAGGAACTAACGAGTTGTAAAGATGAAGATAACAACAAAAATAATGAAAGTGAATGAAAACTTTCCCATCTCTTTATATCTAATTTACTACGTTGGTGGATCTCAAGAAAATAATAAAAATTTACTACGTTTGAGGAAATGCACATGTAGTTCTATTGTATATATAATATTCAATTTGGCCTTGCATGGAATAATATTATGGTCGGTTGAATAAGGAAAGTAAATATGGATGAGGAATGATAAGATTTGTGTGGATTTTTCTTTTATTTTTTTTGCTATATATGGAAATTATATGTTACCCAAGATAGAATGCATGATGCCAACAAAATGTTGGAAATTGATTTTATAAAATATGGTTTAGTGGGAATCATGTTGAATAAAAATTAAAATTGTGCTATACACGTTGCGAAGTCATGAATTAAAGTTAGCAGTTGAGAATACAAAAATTAAATGACCGAAAAAATGCTATTAATAAGATTTGAGCTATTAACTTCAATTAGAACATATTAACTTTCAATTACACACTTTACCATTAAAACAAGAACAGTCACATAAACACTATAATGGTCAATGAAAAAAACTAACGAAAAAATGACTTAATTGATGAAGTTTATCGAACCCAACAAATGGTTTTAGTGGAAAAGCAGATGATGTTCATCCTAGGAGACTCGGGTTTAATCGTTCTGTCTATAAGGTGTATGTCCATTGTCAAAGAGTTAAGAATATGTATTAAAATATTCTACCTTGTGATCACCTTGTAACCACATGTATCCGACTAATTCAGATTGGGTTTTGGAAAGGTCCAATATGTGAATGACCCTCCCAACCCAGTTTTTTCCATTCACAATGCTAGGATTCGAACCTCTGACCTTGCTTAAGGGACTTAGTGTCTCATCCCGCTAGACCAACTGGTTGTTAGACTTAAGCCAATTTTTTAATTGTAATTTGCATTCCAATATATTTAATTTAACGTTGAATATTAACATGTAAGTTAGGTTCAATATTCATGTGTTCAAGTTCAAGGCATAACTCACTACCTATATTGTTCAATCAAGGCCCATGTTAATGCAGATACAAAGAGACATTCTAACACATCAAACCACAAGTTTTTAGCGGCATTTTTTTAGTCCTATAGCGGCATTTTTTAGTACTGCTAAAAATATTCCCAACGCTTAAAAAAGCGCCGCTGAAATCAGCACCGCAACAATTCGCGGTGTTTTTGGACAAAAAACGCCGCAAAAGTTCAAGATCTATAGCTGCGTTTGTGTTTACAAACACCACCAATAACTATTCTTTAGTGGCGTTTGGAAAGACCAACGCCGCTAAAAAACTGTTCTTTAGTGCGTTTATTTTTACAAAGGCCGCAAAAAAACTTGTTCTTTAGTGACGTTTGTCTTTACAAACGCCGCGAAAAATACCATGCTTCTAAAAAAACTCAAATAAAAATAATATAATATTATTTAATAATAGATGAACCACGGTGGCTAGCGGTCTTCTAATTGTACTACACAACCTGGGACATATTGGCCTGTGACAGTAACAATCAACATGTTTAAGGTTAAAGAGAAGAAAAGTTGTTAAATATACAAAAGAAAGCCTAACATATTCAGATAATTCCTAAAATGACTGCTTACATAGTTAGAAGGGGGATAATTAGAACCAAATGGAAACAGAACTTACAAGATGTCTCTAGGCATGTTAGAGGTTTAACTTCTCTAACTGTGAGTAGCTTGCTAACGCAAAAATATGTGACTTTGAGATGTCCAGAGTCATCCCGCAAAATGTTTCTGTCATTTCAATTTCAGGCAAGTAAATGGTGCTGACTTTCAGAAAAAATATGGAAGACAACATGTCTTTTATACAAAACTAAAGCTATTTCTTGTTCTTACACGCCCACACATAAATATATTTTTGGAGAAGAAAATCAATATCAACAAAAAAAACTTACGAAGGCTCAAGATCACGATGAATTATGGGTGGTTTATTCTCATGCAAATAATTCATTCCCCTGCAAAAAAAGTGGAGAACATGTTAAAGACCTTTCAAGTCCCAGTCAAAGGAAGCTAGCTCCCAATAAAAACTTAAATTCCCAACTTCATTCATCTAAGATAAATAAGAGCAGTTGTATGTGCCACCACCAGTTTTCTCTCTACACTAAGCTATCAAATTTTCAGATTTTAGATTTGCATAGAGATATCCTTGACAAAAACAGCGACCATGTAACATATACTTATTTATAATTAGCTTTATATCTCAAAGCAGAGTTAAATTATACTAATAAAACTAGTACATGAGGGTAAACTCACTTGATCTGTTAGAGATGCTGTCAAAGTTTTCTAGCGGTCTTAAATGTACCAACATGTCAAAACTTGTAATTTTAAATTGTGGATGATGTTGAAAATAAGGTAAAAGGAAGAAAATACCTCCATATATAGGATCTACATCAGTTCTTTTCAACTCCTTCCATATATGATCGTCATAAATTTCTCTGACCTTTGTAATTGGAGAATGCCCTTTCAAATAAGAAAGAGCCACATGCCACCAATTGTGGGTTAAACTAAATATTTCTCAATCTTTAATATCGAAAGAAGAAAAGAAACACAAGTAAAACTACTTTAATGACCTAAAAGTCATACATGAACGATGAACAAGCACTCCATGACTTTGAGCATTCTTCCATGAATAGTACTATTTTTTTGTACCGACACTCGTACTGAAGTACATGGCACAACTGCATGACAAAACAAAAACTATGACCAATCTTTTCCCAGTTTGTTGTATATTTAACAATGAACCAATTGACCATCCAATTACAAATGCATATGGTAAAATATAAGTTCAAAAGAACATAAATTATATATAATTTGAAACAATAATCTCAAATTGATTAGTCAAAGCTACCAATTTCCCCACTCATTTTAAAATCAGGAAAACAATTCTTCACCAGATAGGAATAGAAAGTCACCTCTTAAACAAGACCTAAAGACAGATCAGGTCGTCCCATATAAAATCACAATATTTGTGCCCTCTTCAATGAAACAAGATCTCTAGGAAAATCTCTCAAGAGCTGCAACAAATGTATAAGAATCAAATACGACAGGAAAAAAATCAACCTATTGAATGAATCAACAAATTGAGATTGAAGCTTTGTATAAACGTGGTAATCGTGAATTAACAAATCAACTCATCGGGTGAATCAACAAATCAACTCAGCGGGCCATAAAATCATACAAAAGTAAATGCATGGAGTGACCATAGTTAATACGATGGCAAATTAGATGCTAGCACAAAAAAATTAAATTACATGAAGAAAAACTTACAGAGAAACTACCAGACGAGGCGTATTTATCAGAATAGACGGTGAGCACGGGTGAGAGACGACCAAATAAGGTGGTCCTTTTTGAGATGAACGACGGCGACAGAGAGAACCAACGAGAAAGACTGGTTTAGGGGTCGATTTGGGGGTGAGTTAGGAATTTTTGAAGAGGTCAATTTTGGGGGCGAGGGAGTGGCTGAGATTGAGTATATTGTCACGTGGCTATATTTTCAACCAGCCCACCGTGAGGCCTTAGGCAATGTGACTCAAGACAAACACCTAAGTAAGCCTTTTCAACCCTCTCGAAAGATCAAACTTCCCAAGCACCGACAAACACGAAGCGTTCTATACAGAAATGGATCAAACGAGATGAGCGAAGAAGAACACTGGAAGAATGCTAAAGAACAAAGAAAGAACGAGAAGGACACTCAGAGGATTTAGAGTAAATAACTTTATACTCTGGAAACTTGGATACATCAAATGAGGAGGAGAATGTCTCTATTTATAGTTGAGCCCCCTGATCCAAAGGTCTATACAGATTTACATCGACGATCAAGATGATATCCTCTATCTTATCTACAATATTTGAATTTCAAATAAGAGATAACGTGGGAATTATCTTCAATTATCTTTAAATAAAAGATAATTTACTATGGTAATTAAAATGTCTTCTTGGATATTCCCACGAATCGGGCCAGTCTAGTGGTCTTTTCAAGCCCAAAGTGTGCCTTTGAACCTCTTGTGCAGCTTACTGTGCCAATGACTCGGACCTCAACTCGCGGCCCGTGACAATCTCCCCCACCAAACTTGGGGACGCCCTCATTGCGCGTCTCGAACAACGTTGAGATCGATCCTGAAGCTTCCTCTCGTGCACCTTGGCTTGCTTATAACTCAGAATTTGGCTTGATTGTCCCCCCAAAAGGACCACTCTCCCTATAAAGAGCACCGAACTCTGACTCGGTTGTCCCCCCATAATGACTGCTCACATTGGCTCGCACCGCCATGTAACATCAACTGTCCCAGGCATATCTTGATCGTAGGAACTCTTTCCTACCAGTTCTGACTTATCCCGATCTGGATTATCCTAATCCTTGTGCACTAACTTGGACGCCATCACATTGAACACCGAATGGACTCTCAGATTCATTGGCAACTCCATCTTGTGATTAAGAACTCTAAAAGGTTGCTTTGGCCCGCGCCAAGTCTTGGCAACTCCACCATCTGATGGGTTATGTTTTTTGCTCCCTACACTCAACAAATCTAGCAAATCAAGTTGTAAAACACTACCACTATGTTCAAGATGTACCTTACTCTTTTTTCTGGCATTTACTCTACGCAGCAATCCTTCATCCCTAAAGTTTGACGCCCCACTGCCCCTCGGTAATGCAACACCCATCGACTCTTATCTCCTATTGAAGATCGATGCCTCGACACCTCACCCATAGGTGGCTCATGACGGCCTTCACGCCAACTGCCTCGGGAAACTCTTGCCCATCCAAGGTAGTATGACCAACTGTCACCTCTAACTCGATGTCTCCTCGGCTTGGAGCATCTTTTACAAGCTGAATGGTTGTCAGCTTCTTGGTCCCTCGTCCTTTGTATCGGCACACAAGCACAACACACAGTTGTTTCAGATCCAAGATGCACATGACGTCGGCACACGGAATAATGAGAGGTCCAATACAGTCAGGAAAGTTTATTCCTAAAATAAAATCAAAGTCATCTAACTTGATTACCTTGAAATCTTTCTTGGCCTTCCAATCCTCAATATGCAACTCAATATTCCGCACTATCCTCACAACTGGAACTTCCTTGGCATTCACTACCTTGATCTTACCGGTTGACTCCACAACTTTAAGACAAAGCTTCTCAGCAGCCTTCTTTGTCATGAATAGATTGCTTGCTCCAGTTTCCACCAAAGCACTCCTCGATCGTCCCACCACATTAATGTCAACAAACATCAACCCATTCTGCTTCTGGCCATTCTTTTCCTTGGCAGGACTCAAAACCATCGAGCCAAGTTTCACAACCTCATCACTCTCAGGCTCGTCCTCCTTGGACTTCCTGACTCGATCAGGGCACTCCCGCGCTAAATGTGGCCCCTTACATCTGTAACACTTTTGATGTACTTTCTCTTCCCTGAGCTTCCTTCCTTTGACACTGACGATTGGACCAAGTCTACTTGGTTCTCCATCTGTCTCGTTATCCTCATGGACAATGGCATCGAGGCGGCTCTTCTTCTTAGGACAGTCTTTCACTATGTGTGGACCATCACAATGGTAGCACCTTACGGGTCCTCGATCATTCTGATCAAATGGCTTCGCATACCGGTTGGGCTTGGTCGATGGCCTCCCCTTACAATCATCACTGATATCTCCGAACTCTTCCTCATCTTCCCCAACATTGCCCTTGCCACAGGGCTTGGAAGACTTGGACTCCATGGACTTGTAACCACTGTACTCGGTCAGGGACTCTGCAATGGCTAGGGATTTGGAAAGTTCCTTCATATCCCTCTGCTCTAACTTGATCCTGGCCCATGGCTTCAGTCCATCCAAAAATGTGAAAAGCGCATCCTTCTCACACAAGCCAGGGATAAGAAGTTATAGCTCACTAAACTCCTGAATATAATCCGCAATGTATCCTTTGTATCGAAGCCTCCTAAACTTGGACCCGACTTCTCTCACTGTATTACTCAGGTAAAACTGCTGCTTGGAACTCCTCTCAGGTTCCAACGCCCGTGCCCCCACTATTCTCATCAAGGCACCTACGTCACCACCATAACAATGCAACGTCAGTCAAGTAAACAACATCAGCATTTACCTTATCGACATCGTCTGTAATGCCTATTCCCCGAAAGTATTGCTCCATGCACCAAATGAATTTCTCAACATCTTTTACCGATCGGTTCCCTTTGAACTCTTTTGGCTTCGAGATGTTCTTCATTGGTCTAGGTGTCTTCGTGGTTAACACACCGTTTCGTATGGCAGCCTGATAAACCAACACTTCTGCCTTCAGATCCACTATTTCCACCCTCAAGGCATCCAACTAGGCTTCGAGGGCATCTCTCTTTCCCTCTGACCGATCACCCTAGTCATTCAGCTCCTCGAGCTGCGTATCCACCACGTCGAGTGCTCCACAGAATCCTTCATAGACCCCTTAAGCCTGGTGACCCTCTTCTCGAGCGTCGACAAGTTATCCCTCGAGTTTGCTCGACTTCCTTTGTCAGCCTGGGTTTCCACACCCTTCTGGCCTGCAGCAATTGGTGCCATCTCAACTCGATGCTTCATGCCTCAAACTAGCTCACGTCACTCGAACAAGGCTCTGATACCAATTGTCACGTGGCTAAATTTTCAACCAGCCCACCGTACGGACTTAAGCAATGTGACTCAAGACAAACACCCAAGTAAGCCTTTTCAACCCTCTCAGAATATCAAACTTCCCAAACATTGACAAACGCGAAGCATTCTATGCAGAAACGAATCAAATGAGATGAGCAAAGAAGAACACTAGAAGAACGCTCAAGAACAAAGAAATAACGATAAGAACACTCAGAGGATTTAGAGTAAATGCCTTTATACTCTAGAAACTTGGATACATCAAATGAAGAGGGGAAGGCCTCTATTTATAGTTGAGCACCCTGATCCAATGATCTATACATATTTACATCGACGATCAAGATGAAAGCTTCTATCTTATCTACAACATTTGAATTTCAAATAAGAGATAATGTGTGAATTATCTTTAAATAAAAGATAATTTACTCTGGTAATTACAATGCCTTCTTGGATATTCCTATGAATCGGGCCAGTCTGGTGGTCTTTTCAAGCCCAAAGTGTGCCTTTGAACCTCTTGTGCAGCTTGCTGCGCCAATGACTCAGACCTCAACTCGCGGCCCATGACAATATGCTCAGGCTAAAACGATGTGTTCCATATTGTGGCGTTTGTTGAATTAAACGTCGCTAAAATGACATTTTTTGTGACATTTTTAACAAAGAAACACCACCAATACGTGATCTATTGCGGCGTTTCTCTGACAAATGCCACTAAAGTTACAGTCTACAGTAGCGTTTTTCTCAAAACGCTGTAAAGTTTATCATTTTGTGTCGTTTCTTCCCTAAATGCTGCCATATGTTCAAAATTAGTGGCGTTTTCTCTAAAAACGCCGCTAAAAGTGTCGTTATATACCAAGCTTGGTGTAGTGAAAACAAAATGAAATGAAGCATTTCACACGAAAGGAGAAACAAATTCATCAGAAGAAACTCTTCTAGACATGCTATTGGTCCTTAGTATGAACAAACCAGAAGCCTCCTTATTTCACGAGTTCCGGTTCGGCTCAAAACAAACAATTCATGAACTCAAGCGTACCCTCGTCGGGAATACATCAAACAAGGTCTCCACTGCACCTTTTGAATGAACATCCACCATTCAAAAGTTTCTCGAAAAACAAGACAAAAAGAACAATCAAACACCTACATCAAGAAAATCCATCTACGGACTTAAGTAGGTCTCTCGTCAATAATATTATAAATTTCACCAAGTGATTTCCCGATTAGCTTTGAGATGAATTTGATAGATGATTGCATATATAACAAGTTCAATGAGAACAAACCAGGTGATACCCTTGTTGCCAAATGAAACAAGTTGAGTCTTGATCAGTGTCCAAGAAAAGGCATGCAAAAGGCTTCTTATGCTTTAATAGTGAGGAGTCTAATGTATGATTAGGAAAACATTACATGCTCATATATCGAAAGTCCGATAACTTGCATCCTTGTGAATCAAGCAAATAACCCTGCAAGCGTCAGGATGTAGACGTGCTCCTGGATGGATTAATAGAGACTCCACAGCTGAGTTTCCGCAGACTTGCAAATTGATAGGAAGTTGTGTGTATGATCTTGGAAATACGATCAAGTTGCTCAGCATGTAGAGTATGATTTCATTTTTTTTCACTTGGTAACATATGTTAATTCATTTACCAATTGCAGGTCTTGATTAAGATCGTTGGAGCTGATATCCCTTTTGTTTGGGAAGAAATCGAGCATAGCTTTCAACCCGAAAAGAGCAGTGATGCTGTCGAAAATGCTCAGCTATTATAAAAATAATTCATTAGTTCCAACGATCTTAATCACCTATATTAATATGCGTGATTAATGTTGCTCTTGTGTGGTCCAACTGCCTTTTGCAGTCTCCTCCATCTCCATTAGTTGAAAAACAACATGATATAAAAGGGAAAGACAAGTTTACATGAAAAGTAAAAGGAAAGGTAGAAAAAGGCTAATTAGTACCAACACTTATTATTATTATTATTAGACGCGTTGCAAGAACATTTGTTGCAATTACAAAAGATACGAGAGTGATTTATTATTCGATAATGTTTAGAGTTTAAAATAATGGAAACGGTTGGCAAGATGTGCAATGACATAGGTGTGCATTGACATCGCAACTGTAGGCAGCGCAGCGACGCTCGTCACATAAGCTTTTACAGTCTGCGTCGGTGTTGCAACCAGGACTAGGGATAGGTCCTTTTGCCTCTACCATCATCTTTGAATCTACAACCAGAATTTCATTGTATTAGATTACACAAATAAATTAAAGATTAAAAAAGAAAAAGTGTCGAATAGGTAAAGAAACTAACGAGTTGCAAAGATGAAGATCACAGCAAAAATAATGAAAGTCAATGAAAGCTTTTCCATCTCTTTATATCAAATTTACTACGTTGGTAGGTTTCAAGATAATAATAATAATAATTTACTAAGTTTGTGGAAATGCATGTAGCTCTATCGTATGTATATATAATATCCAATTTGGCCTTACATGGAATAATATTAATGTCCGTTGAATAAGGAAAGTAAATCTAGCTGAGAAAGAATGATAAGATTTGTGTGGATTTTCTTTGATTTTTTGCTATATATGGGAATTATGTGTTACCCAAGATAGAATGCATGATGCCAATAAAATGTTGGAATTTGGTTTTATAAAATATGGTTTAATGGGAATTATGTTGGCTAAAAATTAAAAGTGTGCTACACATGGCTGTTTCTCTCATCATCATTCTTATATTTATTTTCATACTAATAAGATTAACGGTCACATCAGGGTCGGTCACTTGGTTTGGGATTTTGGTGGTCTTGGGCGAATTTTAAAATTGGGCCTTAAATTAGAGATTTAAATTGCAATTGCAGTTGTATTTTTTATCGTGTTGCATTTATTGCGATTGTTAAGGGTGGCAATGGGGTGGGTCGAGGACGGTTTTGCATTCCCCACTCCATCCCCAACACTTGCGGTTACGGTTTCGGAGAATCTCCATTAAACGTTTTGGGGATTTTTTCGTCCCCATACTCATCCCTTACAGATCCCTACGGTTTTCGGTTAATCTCCGTACCCAAAAAAATAAACAAAACTTAATACATTAAAATGAATACTCAACATTAAATCTCCAAATTTATAAACATAAATGATAAATTTAGTTTTACCAATAGCAAACAAACCATTTCAAAACTATAAAGCATGATTAAAATATTAACTTTTGAAACATGATAACCTGAACTACCTTTAAAAGAAAATATGTAACTAATAATTTATTATTCCAAATCATGATCCATTTGTTTAAAAGGAACTAGATTCAATAATCTTTTCAACTATATAAATTATATCTTCTAATTTTACTCGTATGATTTATGGAGAATTTCTGAAGTCACTGTTAAAATTGTTTTCTAAGAAATCTGCTGCCAAATTTTTAGATATTTCAATATTCAAATATTTATATTTTTTAAAATACATATCGAAATCGATTATTGTGTATTTTAAACAAAATTAGACCGAAGCATGTTCACAACGATGTATAGGCCACTTTTTAATTATTTTTAGGGATCTTATGGAGAATTTTCAAACTTACGCCACAGTTTTTGGTTATTCCCCACTCGATTGCCACCCCTAGCACTTGCAGACATAACCGATGTTATTTCGGTCATTGTGAGTATCGCGGTTGTGAAATATTTTAACAACATACGCTATTATGGACATAACGGTTGTAGATATCACGATTTCAAATGGCACCACTATCTTCATATAACGGTCGTTGTTGTGGTTGCACACCGCTATTTAAATCTCTGTCTATAATAACAAGTAATAAAAAATAAATAAATTTTAGGAGTAGGTTCATGATAACAAGTATTGAAAAAATGTAGGCCCTAATAACAAGGATTGAAAAAATTGAATTTTAAGACTATGTCAATAATAACAAATATTGAAAAAAACGGGGCCCTAATAATAATTATTAAAAAATTAAATATTAAGAGTAGACTCCTAATAATAAATATTGGAAAAATTTTAACTCCTATTAACAAGTATTAAAAATTGAATCCCCTAATATAAATATAATTCGAAAGAAAATATACAAATAATATTTAGTTTTCTTGAACGATGGCCCTAGACAGGCGCACTTGCCCTTGCCCAGGGCCGGACCTGGATCACATAAACATATTAATGGTCAATGAAAGAAACTAACGACTGAATGACTTAATTGATGAAGTTTATCAATTCAATGGCTCAAATGGATGTAAAAAAGTAAGGGCCTAATTTTTTACAATAGTTGGGGGATTTTTAACCCTAAAGCCGGTTTCCTAATTATAGTTTGTATTCTAATATATGTATTTTTTTTTACAATCATCAATATTTGATTCATTGATTGACTATTTAAATTGAGAACTGTAAAGGCTCAATATGGTGACGACCCTCCCAAATCTATTTTCTACATTCACAATGTTAGGAGTCTAATATTTGTGTATGGTTTAGGATTTACGGTTAGAGTGTATGATTTAGTTTTTGTAATCCCCTAGACCCGCCTATGCGTTACACGTAAATCTAAGAGGTCACATTCGGGTCACAGAGGTAACCCACTATAAAAAAGCCAAATAAAATTCTTGTTCTTTTAAAACGGTTAAAACCATAAAATAACATTTGCTTAAATCATCATTACGAAAAATCCTTTATACATACCAGAAAAATTTTAAAAAAAGATAAATTACAGACTCAAACATAAAAAGAAATACAACTCCACATGCATGCCCATTGTTTACACTAATACCGTACTCCGCAAGCCATGCTGAAGAAACTCCCGACAGTGATTTTGATTCGTTAAATCGTGATCAACTAATACTAACCTGCAATGGCAAAAAAAACATGAGCTTGGAAAAGTTCAGTAATACAAAACTACCAGATGATGTTGTATGCAAGTAAGTATAAGGTTAATCAGAACTGATGTAGTGAGCCCGAATCATCAAGTTTCAGATACGAAAAGAAATTCATATTATTATTGCACTTGGAGGTAACAAAATCATTTCTGATTGATCACCTGACTATCAGACAAGATGTCTATGACTAAGATAATTATAGAATAATATAGATTACGAGAATTTGGCCAGAAAATTTGTGTGTACCATCGATTACAGATCAAGAATGATATATTGAATATTCCAGACAACAGAAGAATGTTGACAGAGCAAGAGATAGACAGGGAAATTTAGTATCAACATAACTATCCTCCAACCATACTTCGATATGCAGCTCCCAAGAACTGCATCCATAAGGTCTTACCCTAGACCCAAAGGGCGTAGGAGCCAACCTAAGGGATTGCCTTAGGCCCATAAGGACTTACCCTAGGTCCATTAGACATAGGTGCCAACCTAAGTGGTTGCCTTAAGTCCATAGGGAATTACCCGAGCTGAAGCATCGGTACCTACCCAAGGGGTTACCTTGGGTCCATAAGGAATTACCCGAGCCGAAGCATTAAAACCTACCCCCATAAGGAATTACCCGAGCCAAAGCATTGGAACCTACCCAAGCGGTTGCCTTGGGTCCATAAGGAATTACCTGAGCCGAAGCATCGGAACCTACCCAAGGGGTTACCTTGGGTCCTTCCAAACAATTTATTCATTTCAAAACTCGAGAGCATATTTGTCATTCGAATAATTTATTGAATTTGACTCTTGAGAATATTTTAGTCATTACAATCATTCTAATCAATTCAGCCTTTCTGTCATTTAGATCAACTCAAAATTCTAAAGTACTTCCAGAAACTTTATCTTCAAAGTTTTAAATTGAATTCTAGATAAATTCAAGTTTTATATTTTCTCATTTACTATTATCATGATACCGAGATATTTCCCAACAGTTTAAGGATTTCAGGCAACATAATTGTTTTATCAAATCAAGTGTAGTTCTGGATTATTCGCTTAGTTGGGGGTATAAATATCATTCTTACATCTCAAGGGTAATTTGGTCATTTCATAACCAATTATTTTAGACATTAGTTCCATTAACATGAACAGAACATAACTAGAGATTTACTGATTATTAATTATTTACTGAACTCAAAAACCCTCTTGGTTATTAAGCTTCTTATTCGAATATTCGATCTTGTCCAGATTACCCTTCTTATTTCTCTTAACAGATTTGACTTAAGCCGAGCTAACAGTACTCTTAATCATAATCGTGCATATAATAGCCAGATACCATCATGTTTTATAAAATATGTAGGAGGTAGAAATGTATTACCTTTACTCTGAACTACATCGTTCGCCAAACGAAAGTCCTTTCGATCAAACTCGAACCCGATTCGATGTCTCTCTAAGACTCGAATTCATGAAAATGTGAATACATTTAATTTCACAAATTTCAAAAATCAGCCCTTGTTCACAAGCTCATAAACCGAGTAATTAAATACAAACACGAGTTTAAGTTGAAGGTCAGATTTGGAGACTTTCTGGTTAGAATTTCATGAAACGGACTTAGGACGTCGAAAAACATAAAATAAGAGTTTTTTTGAAAAATTTGACTTTTTGGGTTAATGTCAACGCTGACGTCAACAGTCAACGCTGACATCATCGACCAAAGTCAACATTGATGTCATGCTGACATCATTGTCAAAGTCAACACTTATGTCATATTTACGTTATCAGTTAATGGTCAACTGTAAAACTCGGGTCAGATCTGGTTTGGGCTTGGTTTACTATTGGGCCCATACCGGTTGGGGAGTTAGACCAGTTTATAGGCTCGGTTTAAAGACCAGGCTGGGTTTGGCTAGGCCGGTTCAATATTAAATCGGTCTAGTTCAGAAGCTACCGTCTAGGGCAGCCAAAAATTGCCCTGGACGGTGCGTGTAGCCCACGCACGGCCAAAATGGCCAAAAAATGGCCCCAAAATGCTTTATTTTCCAGATTTTTCCTAAAGCAACATTCCACAATCTAGAAATAGGCCAGAAATGAGTTGAAACATACCTAAACTTACCAAAATGGAAAGGCCACGATCGATTCTAATGTAGCTCCAATGAAGTTTGAAACGCCTATAAACATAAGACCCAAGGGTAGGATTTTGTTCAGCTCGGCTTGAGGAACTCGCGGATGGTGGTGGTCCTGTGAATAGGAGGTCAAGGTGGCCAAAAAATGCAAGAAACTAGGGGTTTCCAAATCCTAAGTTTGACGAAGCTTCAAGCTTCGATTGTCGAAGATCGGACCAGTGGATGGGCGAGTGGATATGGGGGTTTTGCTCAAACAGGGACAGGGAATGTAGTGGCGGTGGCAGGCACGACGACATGGTGAAGAAGATCTACGCTTGCCGATTTGGGGAAAGAATGTGAACGGTCGAGAGAATTTTGGACATTTGGTTTAATATTCAGACCACTTAATGAAGTAGGGGTTTAAAACGGTTTTATTATTTTTGAATAATAGAAAACACAATACCTTAAAAAAATATGGGGAAGCTTAGTACCAAAACCTTCTATAGCTCAGTTGGTCGAAGCATGGGGTTGTCAACCCCAAGGTCACAGGTTCGAGACCTGGGGCAAGCAACTCCCTTATTTTTCATTATTCTTATTTTTATGGGTGTTACAACTCTCCCCCTAAAAAAAATTCAGGCCTCAAAATTTACCTGATTTAAACAGATGTGGAAACTGTTCTCTCATGGAATCCTCGGTTTTCCAAGTTACCTCTATAGGGCTACGATTACTCTATTGAACCTTAACCATATGGATATGTCTGTTCCTCAAGGCTCTATTATTAAAATCCAAAATCTGCACAGGCTCCTCCTCATAAGATAAATCTGGCTTCAACTTAATATCCTGAACCTGAATAATATGACTTGGATCCGGGTTATACTGCCTCAAAATAGATACGTAAAATACATCATGAATACAATCGAGCTGGGGAGGCAACTCAAACTGATAGGCTACTGTTCCAACACTCTTAACAATACGATACAGCCCAGTAAATCTCGAGCTCAATTTACCCTTGCGTCCCAACCTCAAAACTTTCTTCCATGAAGATACCCCTAAGAAGACATGGATACCGACCTCAAACTCAATATCTATTCTTCTTCGATCAGCATAAGACTTTTGTCTGGCTAAAGCCTCTTTCAGACGGTCACAAATCAATCTGACGGACTCCTCGATCTCTCGAACCAACTCTGAGCCCAAAGTTTTCCTATCATACCTCTCAGGCTAGCTGATCAGAGTACGATATTTTTTAAAAAAAATGCCCAAAGTTTTCCTATCATATCAACTCTAAACCATACAAAACCTCTTACAGGGTCATACGAATATTTGACTCATAGTTATTCTTATAAGCAAATTCAATCGGGGATATGGAACATTCCCAACTATCACAAAAGTCAATTATAGACCTAGAAGTACATCTTCTAGAATCCATATTACTTTTCTAGGTTGACCATCAATTTACGGATGAAAAACTACAACTGTAATTCAGATGGGTGCTCAAAGCCTTCATTTGGATCTTCCAGAATCACGATGTAAACACCATACTCCAGTTAGAAATGATACATAGCGATACACATGCCACATTTTTTTAGACAAATGTTTCCTTCGTGTATATCAAAGTCACCACAAAATTTACACCTTTTCCACGTTCACGAACACCTTTCTTTTAAATTCATAACACTTTTATCAAATTTCCATCATAATATTCACAAACATAATCATCATCACTGAATGGCCTTACATGTAATCTTGCACCGGTTACCTCACCTAATCAAACAATTATTCTCAATCTAAATCAGATCTTCTATTTCACATGCATTAACCATTTCAGGTTCTTTATAAAGATTCAAATTCATCACGTTAATCCAAATCATAGATGAACAGTACCGACATTCCTTGCCAGTACAGAAAGACGTAACTCTAAGCTATGATACCACTAAATATAACCCTCTAGACCCGCCTATGTGTTACACGTAAATCTAAGAGATCACATTCGGGTCACAGAGGCTACCCACTATAAAAAGCCAAATAAAATTATTGTTATTTTAAAACGGTTAAAACCATAAAATAATATTTGCTTAAATCACCATTACAAAAAAATCCTTTATACATACCAAAAAAAATTGAAAAAAGATAAATTACAGACTCAAACATAAAAATAAATACAACTTGACATACATGCCCACTATTTACACTAATACCGTACTCTGCAAGCCATGTCGAGGGAACTCCCGACAGTGATGTCGATTCGTTGAATCATGATCAACTAATATTTACCTGCAATGGTAAAAACAACGTGAGCTTGGAAAAGCTCAGTAATATAAAACTACCAAATGACGTTGTATGCAAGTAAGTATAAGGTTAATCAGAACTGATGTACTGAGCCCGAATCATCAAGTTTCAGATACGAAAATAAATTCATATTATTGTTGCACTTGGAGGTAACAAAATCATTTCTGATTGATCACCTGACTATCAGACAAGATGTCTATAACTCAGATAATCATAGAATAATACAGATTACGAGAATTCGACCAAAAAAAATTGTGTGTACCATCGATTACAGATCAATAATGATAGATGGAATATTTCAGACAACAGAAGAGTGTTGACAGAGCAAGAGATAGACAGGGAAATTTAGTATCAATATAACTATCCTCCAACCATACTCTGATATGCAGTTCCCCAGAACTGCATCCATAAGGTCTTACCCTAAACCCAAAGGGCATAAGAGCCAACTTAAGGGAATGCGTTAGGCCCATAAAGACTTACCCTAGGTCTATTGGACATAGGTACCAACCTAAGGGGTTGCCTTAGGTCCATAGGGAATTACCCGAGCCAAAGCATCAAACATTACCCAAGGGGTTACCTTGGGTCCATAAGGAATTACCCGAGCTGAAGCATCGAAACCTACCCAAGGGGTTACCTTGGGTCCATAAGGAATTACTCAAGCCGAAGCATCAGAACCTACCCAAGGGGTTACCTTGGGTCTATAAAGAATTACCCAAGCCCAAGCATCGGAACCTACCCAAGGGGTCACCTTGGGTCTTTCCAAATAATTTATTCATTTTAGAACTCGAGAGCATATCCATCATTCGATTAATTTATTGAATTCAGTGCTTGAGAATATTTCAGTCATTACAATCATTCTAATCAATTCAATCTTTCTGTAATTTAGATCAACTCAAAATTTTGAAGTACTTCCAGAAACTTTATCTTCAAAGTTTTATCCAGAATTCCAGATAAATTCAAGTATTTTATTTTCTCACTTACTAGCATCATGATACCGAGATCTTTCTCAACAGTTTAAGGATTTTAGACAACATAATTGTTTTATCAAATCAATGTAGATTCCAGATCATTCGCTTAGTTGGGGGTATAATTGTCATTCTTACATCTCAAGGGTAATTTGGTTATTTCATAACCAATTATTTCAGACATTAGTTCCATTAACATGAACAAATCAAAATTAGAGATTTACTGATTATTAATTATTTACTGAACTCAGAAACCCTCTTGGTTATCAAGCTTCTTATTTGAATATTCGTTCTTTTCCAGATTACCCTTAATATTTTTCTTAACAGATTTAACTTAAGCCGAGCTAACAGTACTCTTAATCATAATCACACATATAATAGCCAGATACCATCATGTTTTATAAAAACATGTAGGAGGTAGAAATGTATCACCTTTACTCTGAACTACATCGTTCGCCAAACGAAAGTCTTTTCGATCAAACTCAAACTCGGATTCGACGTCCCTCTAAGACTCAAATTCACGAAAATGTGAATACCTTTAATTTCAAAATTCCATAAATCAGTCTTTGTTCACAAGCTCATAAACTGAGTAATTAAATACAAACACGAGTTTAAGTTCAAGGTCAGATTTGGAGACTTTCTGGTTAGAATTTCACGAAACAAGCTTCAAAAATGTACTCAGGACGTCAAAAAAATAAAATAAGGGATTTTGAAAATTTTGACTTTACAAAGTCAACGCAAACGTCATGCTGACATCATCGGTTAAAGTCAACATTGATATCATACTAACATTATTGGTCAAAGTCAACACTGGTGTCATGTTGACGTTATCAGTTAACAGTCATACTCGAGTTGGGTCGGTCGAATTCGAGTCGGGTCAATCAGATTCGAGTCTATCGGGTCAGACGAGTAAAGAAAATTTGGGTTAGGTCGGTTCTGATTTGGGCCTGGTTTACTATTAGGCTCAAATCGGTTGGGGAGTTGGGCTAGTTTACCAACTTGGTTCAAAGACCAGACCTGGTCTGGCTAGGCCGGTTCAATATTGAACCGGTCCGGTTCAGAGGCTACCGTCCAGGACAACCGAAAATTGCCCCAGATCGTGCATGTAGCCCACGTGCGGCCAAAATGACCCCAAAATGCATTATTTTCCAGATTTTACCTAAAGCAACATTCCACAATCCAGAAATAGGCCAGAAGTGAGTCGAAACATACCTAAACTTACTAAAACGAAAAAGTCACAACCGATTCTGACGTAGCTACGGTGAAGTTTGAAACGCCGATGAACGGACGACCCAAGGGCAGGGTTTTATCCAGCTCAGCCTGAGGAACTCGTGGATGGTGGCGGTGCAGTGAGTGGGCGGTCAAGGTGGCCGAAAAATGCAAGAAACTGAGGGTTTCCAAACCCTAACTTCGACGAAGCTTCAAACTTTGATTGTCGACGATCGGACTAGTGGATGGGTGAGTGGATATGGGGGGGTTTGCTCGGACGGGGACAGGGAACGCAATGGTAAGGGCGGTGGTGGCCACGACGACACGATGGAAGAGATCTACGCTTGTCGATTTGGGGAAAGAAGGTGAACGGTTGAGAGAATTATGGACAATTGGTTTAATATTCAGACCATTTAATGAGGTAGGGGGTTTTAAACGGTTTTATTATTTTCGAAAAATAGAAAATACAATACCTTAAATAAAAATATGGGGAAGCTTAATACTAAGAGCTTTTATAGCTTAGTTGGTTGAAGCATGGGGTTGCCAACCCTATGGTCACGGGTTTAAGACCTGGGGTAAGCAACTCCCTTATTTTTCATTATTATTATTTTTATGGGTATTACAGTTTTTTAGTGTTGGGGTACACATAGAGACACCAAAAAGGGAAGAAGATTTTGTTCATTTGTTTGCTCCTTTTATGTGTCACTTTATAACGAACATTGAGTATTGTTAAAATAATAACGAACGCAAACGAACATTGAGTATTGTTTAATTTTTTTTCTTTAGAAATTTGAAGTTTCGTATATTGAGTATTTCTTTATTTTTTTATTTCATATTTTTAATTTTTAAAATATAATACTTTTTGTTATGAAAAAAATAAATATAAATGGACATATGTGAATAAATTTAAACAAACATAAACAAATGGATTACCGAATATTTACGAACATAAGTGGACGACAAGCCTCTTGTTCGTATTCGTTCATTTAATTAAATGAACAGAAAATCTTGTTCATATTCGTTTGTTTAATAAATAAACAAATTTTCCTCTAACGATTCACAAACGGTTCGTTGAACGTTTGGTTGGTTTACATCCCTATCGATAGTTATACAAACATTAATTTTGTTGGGATATGAATGTAAGATTTCGTCACGTGGGTTGCTAATCGTAGATAGACGCATTGAAAACGCATTTCAAAATCGGTTGAAAATAGACTCGTTAAGATCACATTTTTAAATTACCTGAAAATAGGAAGCTAAAAATTATTGCATTATTAATTAATTAAATTAATGAATAATTGAGGTGTCGAACTTTTGAAATAAAATTGAAACTGAACCATGTAACTGATCCAATATCGATTGATCAATTAATTTCATTTTGGTTAAGTAAAAAATAATTATATTTTTGAGACAAAGTCGAGATTCAAACTCAAACAAGATGAGACAATATAAATATCTTTGACCACTTAATCAGCATCGATTGATCAATTAATTGATTATACATGTGAAAAACGTTCTGCATAATTTTGTTTAATACAATAAAAAATGCTGAAAAAAATAAAAGCATGATAGTTAGAGGGGAATAAATGTCATCTAATTGTCTCTTTGTATGGATAGTGGACACGCAGATTGTAATAGAGAGGAAACACACCATGTGAGTAGACCATCCCCCTCCAATATTCACAAGAGCGAGTATAATAATTAATCTTTTTTGTTCAATTAGTCTATTTTAGATAGATATTACTATAAATTTTAAAGTTGCTTTATGCCGACACAATGAACGAATCTTTGATCACTTATTAAGATAAAAGATATTCTTATCATCTCACCTAAGTCTCATGTTTATGAGCAGAGGCGGATCCTCTGTGTTGGTTCCCCCAACATTTGAAAAATTTACTTTGTAGTTCGAGTGCAATTTCAACAGGTTGAATGCTTGTTAGGCTAAGGTGCTAGAAAGACCTTTCTCGACTGAGGAAATCTGGTTTGCTTTATCTTTGACCGATGGCTCTAGAGCCCCGGGCCCAGATGGCTTTAATATGGGGTTCCTTAAGAAGTTCTGGCCCGATCTTAAGGATGAGATATTTGAATTCTTCCAGAAACTCTACATTGGTGAGCCGGTCATACTGAGGTTAATCGCTCCTTCATCGTCCTAATTCCGAAATGTCAAAACCCGCTGTCAGTGGATGAATATAGGCCTATCAGCCTGGTCGGGTGTGTGTACAAGTTGTTAGCTAAAGTTCTGGCAATCAGACTCAGGTCTGTAATGGAGAAGATTATCGGCCCAACTCAATTTGCTTTCTTCCATGGGAAACAGATCTTGGATTGCTCCCTCATTGCCAACAAGGTAATTGATTACTCGATAAGGAAGGGTGTGGCTAGTGTGGTCTTTGGCGTAAACTTTTGGCTGCCAAGTGCGAACAAAATGCTCACTCTATTCTACCTCGTAATTTGGGTAGCGCCAACAAATCTTGGATATGGAGAAGTATAATTTCCCCTTTGTCAAAGGCTAAAAATCTCTTTGTCAGTAACACCCGGATGAATATTGGTAATGGTTCTCGAAGTCAGTTTTGGTTCGATTTGTGGGCTGATTCGGTTCAACTTAAGGTAGCTTTTTCGAGGATTTTTGCTTTGACTATCAAAAAAGAATGAGTTGTGGCTGAATTTGGCTCTTTTCTGAATGGGCTTTGGCAGTGGAATATACCATTGCGAAGGAACCTCTTCGATTGGGAAATTGCTGTGTGGCAGTCTTTCTTGGACCTAATTAATGATTCTCGACCCTCTGCATTTAAAGAGGATAGCTTGCGCTGGGAATTATCTTCCAATGGTTTGTATTCGGCTAAATCCTTTTGTGTTAATTCGATTCCTAACAATTGTTTTAAGGATGCAGTGTGCAACGTTGTGTAGGCGAACCTAGCTCCTCCGAAGGTGGAAGCGTTTGTTTGGAAAGCTATCCACGGCCGTATCCCCACGTCCATCGAGCTTCTAAAGCGCGTATGCCATAATATTCAGGTTTCTTCTTGCCCTTTATGCACTGTTGAAATTGAAACTATTAATCATCTCTTGTGTCATTGTTCTATATCTTGGGGTCTTTGGACTAAATGGTGTAGAATTTGGGGGATTAATTTGGTTATGCCTAGTGATTTTAGATAGTGGATTAATCAATGGAGTAGTTTAGATTTTTTGTTCAAATCTAAGTCTATTTGGATGTTAAGTTTCTTTAGTTTGCTTTGGTCAATTTGGCTTTTACGTAATGAAATTGTTTTTAGAGATGCTAAGGCTGAGTTGAACTCTCTATTTGACATCTGCATCATGCGGAGCAAAGCAAAATGGTCTTTTATTGGTGAGTACTCGATTGAATTATCTGTGAATCCTAAGCTCTTAAAAGATATAGTGACAGAACGAGTTTGTGCTCCTGTTTGTGATTGGATCAAACCTCCACCGGATTATGTTAAATTCAATGTGGATGGGGATGTTTGTGGCGGATTTGGTAAAGCTGGAATCGGAGGTATTCTTCGCGACTCTTCGAATAGAACGTTACTGTCTTTTTCAAAGGAGGCAGGTTACTTGGATGCTACATCTGCAGAACTCCTAGCTATAAAGGAGGTCTAGGGAAGTTTTTTAACGAGGCTCCTATCCATGCCGAAATCTCAATAAAATCGATTTCTTTCAAAAAAAATGGAAAATTTATTTTATAGTCGTTCAAAATTTTAAAATTTTCTTTTTATAAATATAATAGCTCCCCAAAAAATTTATATTATATCTTAATGACTCAAAATTTTTAAAATTATTTTAATTTTATAGTTGGCTCCCTCAAAGTTTAATGTCAAGATCCGCGTTTGATGTTGAGTAGAACATTTTTTATGCAATGGAAGACAAAATTTTGAGAGTTATGGGGATATGAATGTCATTTTAGCTTTTTATATAGATAAACATGTAAGTTTCAATGGATTGATCATGTTATAGAAAATTGTGATGGTCGGTCAATATGTAAACAGCTGCTATAGAAAATTGTTAATTGGTGCAGAGGGTATCTTCACGCAGTTGTAATTAAATAACAAGAAAGATGTTCATTTGGCATCTAAATAGGTTCGATGTGTACCGAGCCAGGAATAAGTTGTTTATTTGGTTAAACCGACTACAAATGGCTACTCTCCCCACCACAGATTGCAGCCTTGTGAATCAAGCAAATTACCCTGCAACTCTGCAAGCGTCGGGCTCAAGAGGTGCTCCTGGATGGATTAACAGAGACTCCACAACTGAGTTTCCGCAGATTTGCAAAACGATCCGAAGTTTCGTGTATGATCTCGGAAATACAATCAAGTTGCTCGGCATGTGGACACATGACAATCGGGTAAATATGAATCTCTTTGTTTCTGCATATACAGAAAGAGTTCACTCGTTTTCACTTTGTAACATACGTTAATTCATTTAGCAATTGCAGGTGTTAAGATCATTCGTTCTGATACCCCTTTTGTTTGGGAAAAAAATCGAACCAGAGTTTCAACCCAGCAAGAGCAGTGATAAGTTTCAACCCGGCCTGAGTCTAGTACCATTAACCAGGGACGGAGCTATTAAGAGATGGGGAGGGGCAATTTCCCACCCCGAAAAATTTTATTTTTTCACTTTGTCCTCTTATATAAATTGTTTTAAAAATTGGTTTATTTCTAAATTTGCCCTCTCACTTTCAAACATTTATGTTTTGCCCCCTAACCCCAAATCCTGGTTCCGTCCCTACCATTAACAAGTACTCCGAGAACTCAATTTGTATCCATTAATCAAAAAACAGATAAATCAGTACAGATGCATACTAATACAATAACATGTCAAGGTGCAAGCTCAAGCTAGCAAGCCCCTAAATGCTCATCCAATCGCTAACATGCCATCAACAAGTACTTCTAGAACTCAGATCCAACCCTACACACCAACATAAGTAATATATAGTCGTATTACAGAAAAAGATAAGTAGCGACGGATCACAAAATCGAAGTAATATAAAATGTTGCATCATATTACGGTAACAGAAAGAAATTCGACAAAGCGCAAGTTCAGAAAAAGTACTTCCACCTTAAGAATTCAATTTCCATGTAAAGTGCCCAATGACTTTCAGAACAATATAGCAAAAAGCATATATCACAAAATCACACATACAATCACGTATATTTCACAGAAACATATAGCAAAAAGCATACAGAGATTAGAGCACGTTACCTCGGTAAACACACCCTCTAAACCGAAAATATACACAATAACGATACTCGTGTAACAAAAAACAATGCACATTATAATTTAGTACAAGCGAAACACACACTTGATACAGTATCAAGAGGTTTACGAATCACATTACACGATATGAAATACCTAAACGAGTTAATGTTCAAATTTAGAAATGAAGCATTTCACACCAAAGGAGAAACAAACTCCTCACAAGAAACTCTCCTAGACATGCTATTGGCCCTCGCATGAACACCAGAAGCTGATGATATGCTCGTTAATTAGATTTTGCGGCTATTAAACATTTAAATACATTCTATCACTATGGTTAAAATTCTGCCTTGATCGGCGGTATTCTCTGCGATGCTGATGATATTATGGCACCTTAGGTACCTGCAACACCTGAAATCAAGAAAATGTCTGAACCATCAGATTTATTTCATCAAATGTAACCGAAATCATCAGAATAAAGCATTCATCTGAAAAGTAGTGAAATTTTATGTGCCTTAAGTCATGTAATGACTTATCTATCATGTTAAGAACAATGCAAAATGTTTACTACAGCATAAGAAGACATTATAGCATACCTGCTGATTGAGCAGCATATAAAGTTTTGCGCTCACGACGTAAGCGAGATGGACGAAGAAACTTGTCTCTAATAGAACAAAGTTTGGGAACAACATCACTCATGTCCATCCGCTCAGTAGGTGATTCAGCAGAACAAGTGAGTCCTATTTCAAATATAGAATTCAAGTGTTGAACATGTCTTTCACTATTAGTGACATCCGCAAGTGTGCATTGGATAGCTCTCTCTTGAAGAAGAATGGGATCTATAATCTCAGTCAGTCGATCAGGCAAAGCTGCTACAACAAAGTTGTGAATGCTGACACCTTCTTTGAATATATCTGTAATTACTCATTTTTGTCCGTGTTGTAAATATAGTATAATAAGTAATTGAAGTAATTATTATATATGTATGCATTAATGCATATGTACGTGTGATAATATGTATATGTGTGTCCATGTGTTAGTGTGGTATATAAGTGCATATGGTTGTTAATATTATATATGTTGATGTGTACGTATAAATATTATCATTAGTTATCCATGCATTATATGTTTGTATAAATGTATGAGTGTATTACGTATTTACCGTATGTTTGCATATGTTAATTTGTATGTGTGTGTATGTAAGCATGTATTTATTATTATTATTATTATTATTATTATTATTATTATTATTATTATTATTATTATTATTATTATTATATATAAGCATATCATATTATAAAAAAACCCAAATGTTATTAAGAGTCTAGTCCATTTACATTTGTAAAGCCCAAAACAAATAATAAACACATATAAGACCCAAATGGATTATATAGGCCTGTTTAGCCCAATATACATAAAAAACCCTAATAATATCATAAACCCTATATAATATTTGCCCTTATTTTGCACAGCCAACTAGGAGCTGTTGGATCAGATTTTAATCCGACGACCATGATCAATCCAAGGCACCCCTTCATCTGGCGCGTATGATACATGCGAGGGCTCTTCACTTTGCACGCGCAAGACCGTCTACGCGTCACGATCCGAGGCGGCCACATCATCCTCCAGAATGCATTAGGGCCGTCGATCTTCAAATAATCCTAGCCGTTGGATCAGATATGATCCAACGGCCATAAATGAATATGGCCAAGATAACCCGTTCATCTTCCTGCCACATGGACGTCTCGTCGAATTTTCCGCCGCTGCCGTCGTACGATCCCTCACTGGTCGTACCAACCAAGACATGCCAAAAACACCAAAAATGGAGAAAGTCAGATCAAAGTATGGGGCAATGACATCAACAGTAGATTAGGTTATATTTTTATATGATGCATGTACCATAACTGGATTATATATCTGAACCAAACATCATTGTACTAAGAGATCTGAATGAAAAAAAACAACAAAAAATTTCCAGAAAGGTATTTTTTTTCTTTTCTTTCTCCGCATGTCCATTCGCACCAAAAAAATAATAAGTAAAAAAAAAAGAGTAAGGAGGGAGTCTCACCCTAGCCGCCGATAGAACTCCCCTTCGCCGGCAATAAACCCAATGTGGTGAGCCGGTCAAAAGGGGATGTTTGGTCTCGGCTCACCTATGAAAAATGTTTTTTTTTGTTTCGGTATTTTCTTAGATCTAGGGGAAGATGGTTGTTTTTTTTTTAAAAATGAGGGGGGATTCGAGTTTAGTTGAAGCAGTGGTTTGTTTTGAGGGTGATTCGAATCTTTAACGGTGCCGATCAACGGCAGCTGACGGCGGGGCTATGGTGGTCGGCCTCTAGGCTTTAGGAGGCCGGTTGTTATGAAACAAAAATGAGACGGTTTTGTTTTTAAGAGGAATTTTAAAATGGCAAAAGGGGTTCAGATTAAAAGAAAGGGTCATTTTATAGAGTTTGGATTTTTTTTTAAAATGGTATAATTGCCCACTAAGGACCTCCGTCCTTTGGGATTTTTCGGTTTGAGCTTACCGCATGTCAAATTGCAAGTTCGGTCCCTCTCCTTTTTTGCTTTATTTCAATTTCTCCCCTAAATTAAACTGATTCAGTTTTTCAATGGCAAAATCACACCCCTAGTCCTTCCGCGTTTTGGATATTTGCACTTCGAGTTGTTATATTACATACTCAGTCCTTGCAAGCTTATTTCAGTTTATAATTAAGTCCTTAAATGTGTCTTTCTCTTTATTTAATTTCTGTTTTCTGTTTTTATTTTATTTCATTTCGGTCCCTTTGTATGATTTGAATAATTATGTTTTTTTTTGTCTTTATTGGTATGTTCACATTGCCATTTTATATTTCATGTTTTTTTATATATGTTTTTCTTGTATTTCATGTATATTTATGTTTCTATAATATATATATTAGTTTTTGATATCATGCTTTTGTGTTTTAGTTTATTTTGTTCATATTATATATGTCTATTTTTTATGTTATGTTTTAGTTTAATTTGCATATCATGAATATGTTAGCATGCTTTTTGTTTGTTTGTTTTGAATAATATGTTACATGTTAATTTATGGCATGTTTTGTCTTGTTAATATCACATTTTTATGTCCATTTTGTGTCTTAAAATTGCATATCGGTGTGGTAATTTTGTACATTAATTTTAATATCATATCGTTATACTATGTGTGTAAATTGTGTTATGTGCTAAGTTTTTTATGTTATCATGTTTCTTTGATTTGTTAGTATTATGTTATAACTATGCCATGCATATTTTGCTTTTTATATAAACATGTTATTTATGTGTTAATTTGATTTTGAAGTATGATAGGTAATTAAATCTTTTTTTGTATGTTTGTTTTGTGTAAAGTTATCATGTCTAAGTTTTAGTTTTTATATTTTGATGTTCTTGTTTCCGATATCATCATGTCTATGCTTTTTGCTTTAATATTTTATTCATGTTTAATTGTCTTATTAGTGTCATATCATGTTCTTATATGTTTTATAATTTGTTTTCTAAGATTGCATACAGATATATTTTTGTCAATGCGGTGCCCTTTTATTCGAGTGTAAACATGACCAGTGTCAAGCACAGTGATGGTGGTCTATCGGTTTATTCTCGAATAACGAGGCCCTTAAAATTTACTCGCACTTATAACCAAATTTTAATTTAATCGTCACTTTAATCCGGAAAATTTAATATTAATAAAGCGGTAATTATTAAAGTACCAATTTTGGGCGGTGTGGGGGTGCTAATCCTTCCCCATCCGTAACAGACTCCCGGACCCAACTGTTTTTAAAATCTCTGGTTTTATGGTGTCCAGCCTACCTTAGTGGCTGGTGGCGACTCCATTTTTTAAATAAAACACGGTTTTTCTAAAACCCCACGGAAGACACTTTTTAAATACCCGAAAGACTCCCAAACAATTAAAACCCTCATTTTTTAGCGAAACTTCAAAAAAGGATCGCTATAGATGGCGACTCCGCTGGGGACCATTTTTTTCAAAAAAAAAAGAAAGAGAGTCAAGTTTTTTAAATAATTACCGCTTTATTAATATCAGAAGTTCCAGATTAAATTGACTATTAAACTAACATTATGTTATAATTGCGCGTTTATTTTAACACATTTAAAATTTGGCTTATAAACCCGTCTTTTTTAAGTGGGGGGAAACGCTAGTGCTTTGTGAGGATATCGTTCCTCCGTATGGGCCTAGCAAAGTACCTTCGGGCCTCGAGTACCTTATGCTTTCGTGAGGATATCGTTCCTTCGTATGGGCATAAGCGAATGGGTCCCCCTGAATTGAACCCGGTTGAAAAGAGCCTATAATGGGTGATGGTCGGGGGCCTTGCTACCCTTAGTAGGGGACAACAAGGACAGTTCGGGTACCTCATAGCACCAACACTGCATGTAGAGAACATATAAAAACCCACCCTTTTTAGAACCATGCGGATAACCTAGGTGTTTTAGATGGGATGTAAATAGGGTTGTTTTGTTTGTTTATCTTATTTAATTTGCCCTTTATTTATGCATTTATTGATTTTAACCAGTACTGACTCATTTCCTTTTGTTTTGTTTTTGCATATATCATCGCATTCACATTACATAGGGTATTGATTCCCGAGTGGTTTCTCCCGTAATAGAGATTTTTCATGATGGACCAAGGGTTCTTTGACCTGACGATAGGGGGTTCAGTTTTAGAGTTCAATCCCAAGGCTAGATCAGGGACAGTAGAAGAAAGATCGTTCAGAAATTTTAGGTCATATTCGGCAAGCAGTGTCAGTCCTGGTAACGAGCGAGGTGGAGTACAAGAGTTAAAAAAGCAAATGGCCGAGATGATGAAGCAGATAAATGCTATGATGAAAGGTAAGCAACTTGTCAAACTTAGAGAAGAATCGATCAAGGATCATAATGTAGAACATAATGGTCAGGATGTTAAGATAGGCAACACCGTTAAATACGACAAGTTGAATCCTTTTGTGATCAATCTCAAGAAACAGATAGGTGACATATCTGGGGCAGATACCCAGGAAACAGAGGCAAGACTAAGAGAAGGCCGAGAACCAAATGACGTGAATAGGCATTGTCCTATACCTATGAGATACACCGAGCTACTTTCGTTGCTCATTGAAAGGAATCTTATCATACTGGTGAAGTCTGTACCAAAGAGACCTCCTATCCGAAGGGTTACAACAGTCGTATCTGGTGCAGCTACCACATAGGGGGATTGGGTCATCACACTGAGAACTGCGGAGCCCTAAAGAACAGGGTTCAAGATCTTATCAGGATGGGAGTTTTGGGTTTTGAAGACGGATAACCCCGATTTTACAATGAGCCAGCCATTGCCCGAGGGGAAAAATCGAAGAGGGGTCAGTGCCCAGTCCAATGTTCAGGTAACACAGAAATTGGTCACTCAAGTGAGACAAATTCAGGAGTCGAAAGTAAAAGAATCTCAGAAGATGAACTTGCATTCGAGTACGGCCAGCTCAAGCAAAAGAGGTATGATCTGAACAAAAAACCGAAGAGTATACAAGACGAGTACCAAAAGTTGCACTTCTAATTCAAGAATGCCAGTCTGGGTGACACCTCTGAAGAATGGGTTAATGGCACGATTCAGCTGAAGAACGATTTGGAACGTTGGAAGCAGAAATGCAAGACAAGTAAAAAATAAAGGCATATCATTGTCACAGAAGCTGAAAGAAGCTGAGAACCAACGCGACATCCTCCAAAGTGAGTTGAAAGACAGTCTGGCTATGGACGAGATCCTAAAATCAAGTTGCGGCAGAAAGGAGAAGAATCTCAAGCCCTTCAAATGGAAAGCACAACACTCAAAGAATAGATAGAAGGCTCAAGACTTCTTTACGTACCAGCGAGATTTGAGCTGAAGCGTACCAGCAGGCGGGTATGAAAGTTTCAAAGAAGTAACTGTCAAGCTACAAAAGGTCAAGCAGAAAATACAGGAGAAAGACCAAGACATGAAGATTTTTATGACTCAAACGCGACAAGTAGCCCAACAGGTAGTAGATTTAGCTGATGTAGCAATGCCGATAAGCCAAAATATGGATCCAACATTGGACCGCGAAGGAAAACTGACGAGACTATTGAATGAGGTCAAGAAATTAGGTGCTAGAGCTCACCACTATCTGTAAACTCCTAATACCTGATGTAAATAAAGCTTTTGGTCTGAATGAAAGATGTTCTATGGGGATAAATCACTTGCGGAATCAATACCTTATTGCATTTATGCATTGCATTTGCATCACATCCTTTGCATTGTTTAATGATTTTATCATTGCAAGGCACTTCATCATTTAATTTCTGGGGTTCGGTGGCAGAACTAGTTGAGAAAATGGAACGAACTTGTAATGCCCCAATTTTAGGGCTTAGCAGTTTAGTGGGTTATTAGGCGGTCTGGTGCACCGGAGTAGAGATTTAAGCCGGTTTCGGGATCGTATATTTTCAGTGTGGGAAAAAATATGGAAAATGGTTAAAAAATCATGTTTTAATATACGATTAATTTTGGTGGAATCAATTTTGGAAAATGAGATTGGGAGGTGTGACATTTTGGCTAGTGACCAAAATGCAACTTTTGAAAACTGTTTTTAAAGTGACTAAAATGAAAAGGTCAAATTCTTAGAATCCTTAAGGAGCTATTTTACCAAGTTTTTGCTGGTGATTTCTCTCTTCAATTAAATCATTTTAACATGTGTTTTAAAAGTTAATTAAAACAGATTTTAGATATTAAAGTTAGTTATTTGGTTTTAATGAAAATTAACGTAACTTTTCTCTCAACTTTTCTCTCCACTTCTTTTCTGTCAAACACTCAGATTTCATCAAAAACTAGAGGTGAGAGATCAATTTTAATCAGAATCTTGATCTACAATTGATTATTTAACTTTGATTTACAAAATCTTATTGAAATCTTGTGTTTTCCTAGTTTTAAACAAGTCAATTGAGGGAGAAATCACACAATAGGGGTAAAGTTCGTGATCTCCTCTATTGAATGGTTCTTTATTGATATTCCCAAGTATTTGATCCTTGATTTATGGTTTATAATCTGATTTTGTGTTTTTTATATTGAATTAATTGATTTAATTGGGTAAGATTGATGAAATAGTGAAAGATCCGAACTGGATCTATTTTCCAGTGATGTAGATTGATTTTGAACATATTATGGATGTATAATAATGTTGATAAGTCGTTTTTGTTAATGGAATCCCGAAACTCTTGAATCTCTATTTGTTTAGGTTGTTAGACTTGTGTTTTTGTGGAGATGTGGTGGTTGTTTGGTTGCTAGAGGTGTTAGGTTGTTTTGATTCAGTTTTTAGATGTGTTTTGATGATAAAAGTGGTGTTATGTTGATAGATGTTGGCTAGGTTATGAATCGAAGTGCTTTGGTTATGTTTTCAGTTGTTGTGGAGGGTTAATTGTGAGAGTTTTGTGGGAATCTGAGAAGGAGTCTGGTTGCTGTTTTTAGAATGCATTATGATGCATTAATCCTTTATGGTTTTGTGGTAAAAGCAGGGGAGGTTGATCCGGAAGTAAGTGGAGAAGCATATGAGGCTTCGGATACTCGTTTTTGCGACGGCGAATCGAGGTTTCGCGTGACGGTGAGTGAAAACGTGGATTCCAGCGTTGGAATGTTTTAAAGATGGTTTTTGTGAGTTTAGGTAGAGCTTGAAATGCTTATCTAAGATTGAAAGTAAGTAAAGTGGTTTTACTCTCTTGGTCATTCTAGTTTGAAATGGTTTTATGCACTTGTTTTGATTTACATTGTACCTACTGTTTAAGCATGATTTAAAGTATTTGATGTACTGTTTTAAGCATGTTTTGCTGAAGGATGCACATGGTAAGTGATCCTTGTAAGTATGGTTTATACTTGTGTTTTAAAGCATGGTTGTTGCTTTGGAAAGGGCATGGTTTAATGCTTGTTAAAAATAGTGAGGTAAATGTTGTTTGGTTAATTATATTGGCAAGTGATGTGGTTTTAAAATTGTTATCGGATATAGTTGGCCCGCCATAGGATTGAGTGCACTATAAAATAAGTCGTCTTGGTTGTTTAGGGGTTTATACGGTGTACCGAATACTCCATCCAAGTACCCTAATGGTTGAGGGGTTAAACAGTACCGAATACTCCCGTTAGTGGGTTAAGCATCTAACCGATGAGAGGGATTGGTATCCTTGTGGGTTGAGAGTTTACCCGGTTGTTAATGTACTGCGATTGTGATTGTATCGCTATTCCGGTTGAGATGGCTTGAAGTGTTGGGTTAACACTTGTTGAATCCGTGTATCCGATGAACTCTTTTGTTAATGGACTTGTTAAAGATCACTTGAAAGCCAATATAATTGTTAATGTATCATGGAAATGGTTTATGTTGTATAATGTGATTTATACATGTTTTCTCCTTAAGCTTTGCATTTGATAGTAATGCATGGGAAGGCTTAAGTAGAGGGTTAGCAATGTGACTTGTTGTTGGTTAATGATACATGTAGCATATGGTTTGATATGCTGGTTTTAATGTTGTAAGTGCATATTTTAAAAGAGGCATGATGTTTTAAAAGATGATGTTGAGAAATGGTTTTAAATGCATTGATGGTGTTTTGTTTTGAGCTTTCCTCACTAAGCCTTGTGTGCTTACGCTCTTTTTGTCCATCAATGCAAAGAATTAAAGTTCCGAAATGCAGCAAGAAGCAAGGGGATCTTGGCAAGACTTGGTTCCAAAGTATGTTAGAGACTAGACTATAATGAATAAGGGCAATGGGGTACTTGTTATGATTTGGGATATGTTTTGGGGAACTCCTTATTTGAGCATGTTTCTTAGGTTGCTTTTGGTTTGTAAATGGCCTTTAAAGATTGATTTTGGTGCTGGTTTGTCTTTTGGTATATTTTATGGATGCAACTTTAGGAAGCATGCCTATAGATTTCCATTCGATGCATGAAGCCTTGTTGTGCTGTTAGATTTGTGTTGCTAGGTTGCTTATGGTATGTTTGGCATGTTGGTATGGTGTTATAAGCATGTTGGAATGGTTTGAGAATGTTTTTGGGTTGAAAAATCAGCAATTTATGGCATTACAGGTCCAGGCGTACCGATACGCAGGGAACCGTATTGGTACGGCTAGGCATTTTCTAGCCTGAGGGGTCGGTACGCGTAAGGGAGTACCAGTACGCCTAGGTAATTTTGGCCTGGCGTACCGATACGGGCAAGGAGTATCGGTACACATTTTAGCCTCTGGAATCTCACTTTTTAAACTCAAACCCGTGTACTGATACCCACGTAAGCGTACCAGTACAGATGTTAAAACAAATCAGAAATTAGGTAAGTTAGTTATTGCGTATCGATACGGGTCGTGGTGTACCGGTACAGTGCATCTTTATGCGTATCGGTACGGTAACACCAGTACCGATACTCAAGGCTATTTTTTGTTGCATCGGCTCACAATTTTGCTTGCTTCGCATTTTAGTCCCTGAATCTTGCTAATGCATTAGTACATGGTTAAAATGATTGGTTTGAGTTGGAATATGAGACATACGCATGGAACCTGACTAATCTAAGGTTGGTAATTTAAAAGTGGGTTTTTGACTTGTAACTTCGTCAAATTACAATTTGGTCCCTAAGTGGTAAACATAATCAATTGGATGTCAAAGTGATGCCCGATTGAGTTGGGATTACATCTGTTATCTGTATGAACATGTAGGATTAATAATTGGCATCTAGATAAGATAAAAATAAAAAATGGACCGGGTTGGCTAAATCTCTTCGGTTTGCTACGGTAAACCTAATGTGGCCATCTTGATTCGGTTGGGCGTCTAGGCCGGGTCAATGGGGTTACAGAACTAAGGAGTCGAGGCTTGACCTGCTAGAAGAAAGAATCGAGAAGTAGCTAAATATGAAATAAAAATAGATGTTTTCAATATGAGGGAACTCTGCCTAGTCCCTGACTTGGTCATTCCTCTGGATTTCAAGATTCTCAGATTTGCGCAGTATGGCGGAACTAGCTGTCCGAAGGTTCACTTGACCATGTTTTGCAGAAAAAATAGAAGGATATATGAAGAACAAAGAGTTGTTGATCCACTACTTCCATGATAGCCTGACGGGACCTGCAGTAGTGTGGTATAACCGTTTGAGCAGAAACCAAGTTCGGTCATGGGGTGACCTTGCTAATGCCTTCTTGAGTTAGTACAGATATGCTTTAGACTTAGCGCCCTGTCGTCAGTTTCTTCAGAACGAGAAAATGAGACCAAATAAAAGCTTAAAGGAATATGCACTAAGGTGGTGATGTTCGGCAACCCAAGTCTAGCCTTCTATAGCAGAAGAAGAGTTGACTCCAATGTTCCATGCAACACTCATCTCCTTTCTTCAATATGATGTTGGAGAGATCAAGAAGCAGATTCAAGGATTTTATGATGATTGGAGAGAGGATAGAATATGAAATCCGAGAAGGAAAATTAGGGTTTAAGTCTAAGGACCGAACTAAAAAGAAGGTAGATGAAGACAAAGAAGTAAATGAGTGTCACCTCCAAAGTTCTCGTGATCGTAAAAGAAGAAGACAGACTGACACTTCAGAGTCATCAAGGAAAATTCCTCAGACGAGTGCAAATTTGGAAGTGTTTGGAGTATCCATCTTAGACATATGGCCTTATCTGGTAGAAGGTAGCTATCTTGCTCCCAGACCGATGAAGATTACACCTGATCCATCTGCCCATAGCTTCAACTCGAGTAGCACATGTGAATTCCACATGGGGGCACCAGGGCATCCCACCAGAAAAGTGTAGACCTTTACTGGAGGAGATCAAGAAGCTGATCAATAATGGGACCTTGACACAAGAACTGATCCAGCAGTGGAGAACCAAGGATGGGGGGCAAGTTTACATAGTGCTAAGAAAGCCAGAGATGTCTCTGCATGAGAAGACTTTCTTGAAGTAATACGAGGGACCAACTTTACTATCTGTGGCCCACATATGGTAAAGATCTTTTCTGAAGGGGCATGCGTCATGTTTGTTTATTTTCATTCCAATGAAGAACCTATTTCACTTAACATACAATGTTCTTGAAAGCACATAGATGACACTGGATATCAATTGCAAGATGTGACATTAGCTGGATGTTGTGATAACGATGAAGTGTGATCTCCCCAACAGACTCTAGTCAGCAAAGCAAGACTACTACTCTTTTGATGATGTTCAAGGATGAAACAGCTGCAAATGTTGACCATGAAGAGTTGCTTGAAATTGAAACTCTAAGCGTAATCTTCTATGCACTAAAGAGTTAACAATCAAAACAGGACACATGTGTGTGCAATAAAAGAAAATAACAAAATTAAGTGGATTAAATAAAAAGCACTCCTATGTTCGAAGCCTGGTAATAGGTTTGTTCGATAAGAGTGTGGAAAATTTGAGGCACTCCGCTAAAGCAATAAGGTTGCAATACACCATCCAAGTCAAGAAAACTTAGCTTCATGAGTGATGGTAATATTTTTCAAATCGTGACTATGCCGAATAACTTGGGGTAATGTTGTTTGCTCCATCGTTGTCTTCAAGACAAAGGACTCTGACAAGTTGATTTCCTTAAAAATAATGATAAACGCATGAAAAAGAAAGAAAAAAAAAGAAGAAGAAGAAGAAGAAAAGAAAAAAAGAAGAAGAAAAAAGAAAAAAAAAAGAAAGAAAAATGAGAGAAAAATTAACAATAGCATAAGTATAATTAAAAACACACACACACCTAGAACTTTATTCTTAGAATGATATTTCTGCGCTCGAGTGGTCAAACAAGTCCACCCTTTTAGGGCAGAGCAAATAATGAGTATTGAGAAAGAGTAGTTTTCTGCAGCAATGCGACAATCATGAGGATGAACTGAGTCATCTGGGAAGACTTCACAGCCTTGAATCGCTGCGGCATTCGAAATCCTTATGAACTCAAGCTATGCTTGAAATGATCGCAGAACGGTTGAATCTAAGACGCTCTTGCACTTGATATCCAGAGCTCTTATTCTATTATTATACTAAGATGCTGATTTCAAGATCCTGTATGCTAATCTAAATAACACTCTTCAGTGGAATGCCAATCAAAAAATTGACAATTTAAAGCAACAAATATTTCCATGTATTGCTTCAGAGGTAAGATCCAGAACACAAGGTCGCGGATATTATTGGGCACCTAACCGAGGAAACGACCTCTCAATGTATAAGATAAAGATGATGACAATAATATATGTGTCAGACAGCTCAAGAACAGGAAGCAGATTTCAGATATGATGCCTTGGTTGGTTCAAGGAAATGAAGAACGAACTGGGACGAGAATGAGGCCGCAAAATACGTTGGAAGGTAAGGGATAAACATTGATTCTCCAAAGATTTAGAGCATAGGGATCGAGAGATGGTTCCCGTCAAGAAGCAGCGAGAAGATTGAATTTAGAAATTAAGTCTAGAGTAGGAAGCATTTTGCTCGCCCCAATGATGAAACTGACAAATACTCCTAATGTTAGGTCAAAGAATTGGAAGATAGCTGAGCCCATGATCGAGTGGGGCAATGTAGAACATGAAGAATAGTAAGAATCCCGACACAAGAATGACATAGAGAATATAATGAGCTTATTTGTGAAATGGGTAGAGAGCCCGAAGAAGAAAGAGAGTTGCTTGTGCAAGAGGGCAAGAGCGGGTATTCAAATGATAAAGGAAAGATTGATGAAAATGAAGATCAATATTGAGCATATTGTAAACAAAATCTGAAAAAAATAACTTTTCAGGGCATAGGATTTTAAAACATATTTAAAAGATGGAGAAAATAGGAAAAAAAGAAGAAAGTGAGCAAAAAAAGAGAAAAAAAAATAAAAAAAATAAAAAAAAGAAAAAAGAAGTAGAAGAAGAAGAAGAAAGAAAGAAGAAGAAAAAGAAGAAAGAAAAAAGAAGAAGAAGAAAAAAAAAGGAAAGCTTTACATTGCATATATCATATAGATAGAGGCATATCAATTTTTGCTTGTTTTAGACAGGTATTTGAAGAATTATCAAAGAGTTTTAAGAAGTAGATTTTATTAAAGAAAGAAAGGTCGTCAGCCATAGTAGCGTAAGCCCAGATGACGGCAGCCATAGTAGCGTGAAGCTAGATGACGGTAGCCATAGTAGTGTGAGGCCAGATGTCGACAGCCATAGTAGTGTGAGGCTATATGACGGTAGCCATAGTAGGTAAAGTCAGATATTAAGTCTTTCGGGCCATCAGTAAGACATTCGGGCATGATGATAAGACCTTCGGGCCACTAGTAAGTCTTTCGAGTGTGGTGATAAGTCTTTCGGGCCATCAATAAGTCCTTCGAGCATGATGCGGCAGCCATAGTAGCGTGAGGCCAGATGTCGGCAGCCATAGTAGCATGAGGCCAAATGACGGTAGCTATAGTAGCGTAAAGCCGGATATTAAGTCTTTCGGGCCATCAGTAAGACCTTCAAGCATGATGATAAGACCTTCGGGCCACCAGTAAGTCTTTCGAGGATGGTGATAAGTTCTTCGGGCCATCAATAAGTCCTTCGGGCATGATGCGGCAGCCATAGTAGCGTAAAGCCAGATATTAAGACCTTCGGGCATGATTTCAAGCTTTCCTTTTAATATCAAGACGAGTACAAATCAAAGCATTGAAGAGATTGAAGCTTGAAGAGTTGGCCGAGGAAGAGCGGAAAGTTCCAGAAGAACCAGTGATTCTAAAGCAAAGGACGGGAAAGTAGGACAAAAATTAGTGTTTTTTATGTCTTTGTTTTGTTCTCGTTTCACAAGAACAAGCAAAGAGAGGCGATGTAATCACCCATTTTTGTCCGGGTTGTAAATATTATAGTATAATAAGTAATTGAAGACATTATTATATATGTATGCATTAATGCCCACATGTACGTGTGATAATATGTATATGTGTGTGCATGTGTTAGTGTGGTATATAAGTGCATATGGATGTTAATATTATATATGTTGATGTGTTCGTATAAATATTATCATTAGTTATCCATGCATTATATGTTTATATAAATGTATGAGTGTATTACGTATGTACCGTATGTTTGCATATGTTAATTTGTATGTATGTGTATGTAAGCATGTATTTATTATTATTATTATTATTATTATTATTATTATATATAAGCAGATCATATTATAAAAAAACCCAAATGTTATTAAGAGTCCAGTCCATTTACATTTGCAAAGCCCAAAACAAATAATAAATACATATAAGACCCAAATGGATTATATAGGCCTGTTTAGCCCAATCTACATAAAAAACCCCTAATAATATCAGAAACCCTATCTAATATTTGCCCTTATTTTACGCAGCCAACTAGGAGCTGTTGGATCAGATTTTAATCCAACGGTCATGATCAATCCAAGGCACCCCTTCATCTAGCACGTATGATACACGGGAGGGCTCTTCACTTCTCACTTGAGCGTGCAACGCACGCGCAAGACCGTTCAGCTCCACATGCCACGCATCACGATTTGAGGCGGCCACGTCATCCTCCAGAATGCATCAGGGCCGTCGATCTTCAAATAATTCTAGCCGTTGGATCACATCTGATCCAACGGCTAGGAATGAATATGGCCAAGATAACCCGTTCATCTTCCTGCCACGTGGACGTCTCGCCAAATTTTTTGCCGCTGCCGTCGTACGATCCCTCACCGGCCGTACCAACCAAGACATGCCAAAAACACCAAAAATGGAGAAAGTCAGATCAAAGTATGAGGCAATGACATCAACAGTATATTAGGTTATATTTTTATATAATGCATGTACCATAACCGGATTATATATCCGAACCAAACACCATTGTACTCAAGAGATCTGAATGAAAAAAAACAACAAAAAAATTCCAGAAATGTATTCTTTTCTTTCTCTGCATGTCCATTTGCACCAAAAAAATAATAACCAGTAAAAAAAGAGTAAGGAGGGAGGCTCACCCTAGCTGCTGATAGAACTCTCCTTTTCCGGCAATAAACCCTATGTGGTGAGCCAATCAAAAGGGGATGTTTGGTCTCGGCTCACTTATGAAAAATGTTTTTTTTTGTTTCGGTATTTTCTTAGATCTAGGGAAAGATGGTTGTTTTTTTTAAATGTGGGGGATTCGAGTTTAGTTGAAGAAATGGTTTGTTTTAGGGTGATTCGAAGCTTTACCGGTGCCGATCAGCGGCGGCCGACGGCAGGGCTATGGTGGCCGACCTCTAGGCTTTAGGAGGCCGTTTGTTATGAAACAAAAATGAGAAGGTTTTGTTTTTAAGAGGATGACGGTTGTTTTGAGGGCTTTAGGAGGCCAGATCTTTTGAGGGTTTTGTTTCAAAATAATGGTGTAGATCTTATAGTGCATGAGCAACATCTATGGCCGCACTTACACGTTGGAAGAAGTTCATGTTTATTTTCATCTTCAGTTCATTCATGTTGACAGTTGGATGCAGCCAATCCTCTAAGCTTCCATTTGCCATGAACTCATAAACCAAGGCTTTAAAATCATTGCCTTGATAATCGACACCTGAAATGGCTGTTAATACTTTGACAAGATTCCGATGGCGAATGTTCTTCAAGGCCATGCATTCAGCCAAGAAACTCTTGGATGCTCCACGATTAAAAAGATTAAGCACTTTAACAGCAATAACCGCCCCTCTCTCTTCAAGAATTCCTTTGTACACAGATCCAAAACTTCCTGTGTAGTAACCTATTTTAACACAAACCCATTTACCAATTAAAAAACCCAGAACCATTTTCACACCAGCCCACATACAAAATAATCAAACTCGGATACCCAAATTAAAACAAATAACCCAAAATACCAAAATACCTAAAATACCCTAAAACCCTAATTAACATAACTAACCCTAACCCTAATATACATATCCAAGCCACCGCTGCCTTTACACCCAGCCGCGCCGCCGCTCAACCTAGCCACTGCCTCCACTCCCTTAGCCGCTACTGACACCCTAATCCTCGTCACCATATCACAGCCTCATCATTACTGCCACATTTTCCTCGTCATCGTCTTTACCGCCCAAGCCGACCACGTGGCGCCTCATCACCACCTCCATAAGCCGCCAATTGTTCCATACTTTCCAAATCACCCCATTTTGAACCCCTTTAAAAGGGATTCGAACCGGCAAACAAGGGGGAAAAGAGATAGATGAGATAAGAGGGATAGAGGTTGAAGAGAAAAAACGAGATTAGAGAAGATTTTAAATGAAAAAATAAAGGAGAGACTTGAATATGTAAGAGTATTTTCGGTTCAATAAAAAAGAGCCTTTTCAGTTCAAAAAAAGTGAAAAAATACATATAAGTCGAGTATATGTTTTTTAGATTTACAAAAATTGAGAAATATTAGGGAGAAACCAACCTAAAATCTGGCTTTAGGACCAAAATCTGAGTCGTTTGGTTTTCTTGCATGTGGTCTGGCCCCCGTGGGCGGCGGCGGCCACCACCGGCGAGTGGCGGCGTACGGCGGCCCTAGGCTCCGGGCAGTGGCTAAAGCAGAGAGGAAATGAAAAAGAGCCGGATAGTTTTTGTAATTGCAAGGGAAAATAAATTTTTTTGGGAAAAACATATACTTATATGCTTCTCAAAACGACGTCGTTTTGGGCATCCCTATTCAAGCCCAAAATGACATCATTTTGGCCGTTGACCCGCATAGCAGACCCGACCCGAGAGAAGATCCAAGTTCTTTGAAAAAAGGGAAAATTTTATTTCAGTCCTTCCGCATGGGTAATTTACAAAACAGTCCCTCTAAGTTTCATTGGTTTTTCAATTTGGTCACCAAATCAACTTTAATCAGGTTTTCAAAGGGGAAATTACACGGAAGGTCCCTTTGCACTAAAAATGTTTTCACTTTGGGTCTGTCGTAAGGTTTAATTCTCTCATAGGTCCCTAGATATTTTAAAACCTTGCAATTCGGTCCGGAATTCAGTTTTAATCAATATTAAATGGGATATTCACACTTCTGGCCCCCTAAACTTTCGGCACCTCTCAATTTCATCCCTGTCTGGTGGTAAAATTCAGATTTAGTCCCTGGTATTGCAAATTATTTAATTCTGGCCACTGTTTTTTATTTTATTGTCATTTTATTTATATAATTTTATATATTATTTATATGTCATAATGTATACATATTATTATGTATTATTATAATAATTATTATTGTTATCAATTTTATTATTATTATGTACATTTATATGTAAGTTTATTATTATTATTATTATTATTATTATTCACACTTATTATTTTCTATGTTTAAAATATATATACATATGTATTTTTTGTAATGTGTATCTCATCCTTCTTAAATTTTAAATCAAATTAATATTTTTAGGGATTCTCGTAAAAACATATCTCGAACGTAAGATGTGCCGCTTTCCGTTAATCTCTATAGGAATATACATTTTTAAACTATAATTTTCAAATTAGATTCCTTTATTCGGCAATCTAACAGGAAATTATGCCTCAGTGTAGGGGTGTAAATTTCTTTCATACAAAAATATATATTTTTAAATATTTTTAAAGGGGATCACAAATTTTAAATTAAATTTAAATTCTTAATTTCCCTCGTTTAGACAAAAAATAACCGACCAGGTACCAATTTTGGGCGTTGTGGGGGCGCTCATCCTTCCCCACACGTAACTGACTCCCGAACCTATTCTTCTGGGTTTCGCATACCAAAACTTGTTGTTTTAATAAAATTACGCAAAAACAGGTTTTATTAAAATAGCCAGGTTTTCAGGTGGTCCAATATCACGTACATTAAAAAGATTGGTGGCGACTCCATCCAAAACCAAATATTTTTCGTAACAACGCGTCAAGCACCCGTAGCGGGGCAGGGTCGTTGTTACAGCTTGGCGACTCCGCTGGGGACCTTTTTTTGAGAGTCGAGCCACCGGTCGATTATTTTTTGTCTTAACGAGTAGAAACTATAAATTCGGTTCAATTTATTTTGTGATCCATTTTACTATTAAATTTTTACAAAAAAGGTTTTTAAAAAAAAATTCTTCCCTGATATTTTGCATATCATGAGCTCTATACTCGAGCTCCGCCCCTTTTAAGTGGGAGTGAGAAGCTACGCCTTCGTGAGGTATCGCCTCCGTGTAGGATAGTGGATCACTTCTGAGATACATCGGTACCTTTGTCGCCGTGAGATCTTCATCTCCGTACAGACTTAGGGAAATGTATCCTCCCGAATCGATGTTCTAGCGACAGTTCGGGTACCGTTACTTTAGAACCAAAACCACATGTAGTGAACTATAGCAGCCTACCTTCTCAAGAGCTATATCGAACCTCTGCCCGTTTAGAGAGACACCCAATAGGTGCATGGTAGAAAGAGTTAGGGGGTTTCTTTAATTTCTTTCAATTATGCCCTTTAATTTAAGTATTTATCCATTTATTTATTGATTTCGCAATAAGTAGATCCCATGTCTATTTTTTTATGCGAAACAAGCATGCGGGTAGATAGCATGATGGGGTAGGATGTAATTTTCTTTTCTGAAGGCATGTCTGGTAGAAAATCATGTTCCAGGGATATTTAATTCAGCTTTTATTTATTTTTCTAATATTATTTTTATCCGAGACTAACGCGTTTTGTTTTGTTGTTGATTTTCTTTACCCTTGCATTGCATTCTTTATTTTCATTATTAAAAAAGGTATTGAGGCAAGTTCAACCATTCCAAATGATCTACTATGGAGAACCGGTTTCTTGATAAGGTGGAAGGGAATCTAGGCGTGCGGAGGTGGTCAGAGGAGACTTAGCATCAAGAAGGCGGCAGTCTCCTAGAAGGCAAAAAGTCGGGGCTCCAGGATTTCATCAGTATTAGATCGACTCAAAACCAACTTCAAGAATTGAAAGAAATCTGGTACATGTGGGATGAAGAAAACAAGCAGTTGTCCTACAGCAACTACAGTGATCTACCTTATCTGCTAGACGTCAGTATCGATAAAGTTTCATTCTAAGCCCTTGTCCAGTTCTGGAATCCCGCCTACAGTTGCTTTACTCTATGAGGTGTCGATTTGGTACCAACGATTGAATAATGCACTGCCTTGATCCGTTTCCCGAAAATTCAGGTTGATAAAGCCTACTTCAAGTCTTCCAATTCTTCGGCGTTTCAGAAAAAGCTGCTCAAATGACCGGCATGGACAAACAATGGGCCAAAGCCAGGATTAAAGAAAAAGGCGAAACCAAGTGCATCTCCTGGGAATTAATACGAGACTTGATTCAAGTTCAACCAAAATGTTCACCCTGGCCATCTATGGTTTGGTTATCTTTCTTAAATCATTGGGGTATATTGATGATGCTATTATGGAACTGTTCGATCACCTCAACAAAGGGATTACCCCTGTTCCAGCAATTCTAGCCGAAACTTTCAGGTCTCTCAGTGCTTGTAGAAGAAGTGGCGAGGGAAGGTCCATTGGTTGTGCTCAGCTTTTGTTAGTCTAGTTTTATAGCCACTTTTGGAAGTCGGAGAAAGTTTCGTATCGAGCACGATTTGAAAATTACTCACCGTTAAAAGATCTGGCGTCCACACCAAGGCAGGAGAATATCTCTCGTGACAAATGGATGGCCATTTTTCAAAACCTCCAGGAGAAAGACATCGTTTGGAAAGCACGTTAGTTTTTTTCTCGAAAGTATTATATACAAATACGGAGACTATGACTGGGTCCCCCTACTTAGAATCTGGGGTGGAACTGGATATGCTCTGTTGCTAATATCCAGGTAATACAGGTCGAAACAGTTCATCCCAACAACAAGAGGGCTGGCTACCTGCGAATTTCCATACAAGGGTAAAGAACATAAGAAAAATGTTTCCATGATCACTAAGGCGTGAAAGCATATCTACAGGATAAAGTCGTTTGATGAAAAACTTAGAGTTACGCCCGAGTATTGAAAGTTGAGAAGTATAAGAATCAACAACGACGTACCTTTACCAAATCTAGAAAATAATATACCGATGGAGGAGCATTTGCAAGTCAATCCCTCAAAAATGGAAATCGCGAAGCGTGATTTTAAAAAAATACTTCGTGATGGAAAGACAACTATCAAGGCTAGAAGACGAAAGAAATCAGTCAAAATTCGGTATGCAGTCCAAGAACAAGAGATCGAAAGGCTAAGGAAAGGAAAAAGCAAAGTCGAAGAAGACTTGAGCGGCTTACGGAGTGATTATAAAAAGCTTCATGCATCAGCAATGCATGTCGATCTTAGAAAGACATCTACGAAATGGAATCTCAAAATCTGAGAAGAGAATGAGAGATTCGATCTCTGGAAAAGAAGATTCAAAGATGTGTAGACACAGTAAACTGCTATGGAGGAAGAATTGTCCGGTTGTAGAACCGAAAATATAAATTTGAAAGGTCGAATTGTTGAACAAGAAGAATCTCTACAGAGGCACCGTAATTGAGACTCTGTAGCTGAATTAAAAGCAAGTAAGGAGAGGAACGAGACTCTACAAAAATAAGTCGAGGAATTAGAAATAGTATTGTAGACTTGCCATGGGCAAATTGACAACTTTGAAGAAGTTCAAAAGTGGAATGATCACCGTTGGAAGGCACAACTGTAATAATCTCAGGATCAAGTCTGGGATAGAAACTGTGTTATGACGGAAGCTCTTGTCTAAGTACGAGGAACACTGGCAGACCCTAGCCATTCAGGCCGATATTTTAAGTTTACAAACTGAGTCAGAATCTAATCAAGGCAAGAAATTGGCATTGCCCTTCAGGAAGATCAAGACTCTGGGTGTTAAGGCCAAGCAGTATATGGCCCACCTTATATAAAGAAACTTGTTCTAATGCAAGTTTCCTTTTGAAAGTTGTACTGAAATCAACACATTTTGTGTCTTGCACATAGATCATATTTTCTCATTTGCATTCGCATCATGCTGCATCATACCATATCTTTGCAGTAATTTTGGGACATTCAAAACCACAGATTTAACACCCTTACTTCACCAAAAGCAAAGGTTTAAGCATGGAAGAGAGTTTGGAAATGTTGAAAAAACGCGTGAAGATATAAAGAATGTCATGGAGCAAAACTTGGAAAAGGTGCAACAAGCAACTCGCGACCAAATCTCACAGTCACAGGAGGGTTTACTAGCCAAGTTAGTTGCGATGTTGGCAGATAAAGATCCTAAAAGGGGAAAGGGATTGGCCATTGACCTCAGTGCTCCACAAGAATCAGAGAATCCTTGCAATGACATAACTCTGCAAGCACTAGCTTCAGTTAGAAAGCAACAAGGTTCCCAGGCTAGATCTTCATCGCACAGAGGAACTGAAGAGCGCTCTATCCCAGGTCCAAACGAAGTAGGTAAGCCGAAGTTCAAATTACTCAAGCAGCTAGAAGATTAGTGCTAATGGCTTGAGGAAAAAATTTAAAGCTGTAGAAGAGGCAAATGCAGTCCGTGAAATGGACGCAAGTGAATTAAGCTTGGTCCCTAATCTGGTGTTACCTCGAAAGTTTGAAATGTCAGACTTTGAGAAGTTCGATGGAACAAGCTCTTCGTCCGCTCACCTTACCATGTCGATAATGATCAAATATTAATTCATTACTTTCAAGCAATCCAAAAGGGTCTGTCGCTAGGTGGTACAATTAGCTTAGCCGAGACGAGATACGATCATAAAAGGATCTGGATAAAGCCTTCATAGAACAGTACAGACATTGACTCAGACCGCCTAACATTGAAAAACATGAAGAAGAGGCCCAACGAGAGCTTTAGGCAGTATGTACAAAGATGGAGCGATGTTGCAATGCAAGTACAATTGATTCTACTTGAAAGGGAGATAACACCTACTTTTGTTAGAACCCTATAAGATCTATTCCTAAAGCGTATGCTGGCAAATGCAATTAAGAACTTTGAAGACCTTGTAACATCAAGTGAGCTCGTTGAAGAAGCCATCAGGCAAAGGAATATCATAGATCTTAGCCATACGATCATCAAAGGAGGAAGTGGATCAGAGGTTCATATGGTTGGATCTTATCCATCCAATCGACCTTGGTCCCTACACCAATCAAATTATTCATACTCACGTCAACCTATGACGTTTTTGAAAGATGTCCATTGAGTCTCGGTAACATATACAAAGTTACTTCCGATGCTTGTTAAGAAGAACTTGTTAGCCTCGGTTCGGTCTAAACCAAAGCAGCCTCCTTATCTAGAAGGCTATGATGTTAATGCACGAAACACACCACCGAGGATTGTAGAGCTCTCTAAAGTAAGGTGCAAAATGGCGATTTGAAATTCAACAGAGGAGTCCCTGAGGTAAACTGACGAGGGGATAATGTTCAATCTGCCCAGAATTTAGACAACCTTTGAGGACACCATTATTTTTTACATTTCACCGGCATGAAGTATTGATTCACAATTGGTTCCTAATTTGAAGAAGAATTATCATCGGGAGAAAATCTAGCCCTCTAGATATCAATGCAATATCCAAAGTTGTGAATAAATCTCGTGAATTCAGAGGTTAAGCCACGAGAACCATTTTTGAATCAGTACATTTGCATCTAGGACATGCACCTTACATTTACATACATACATTTTAAATCCATGTCAGTAATTACCTGATAAAGCAAAGTCAGACGATCTAGCCACATCCTGAACATATGCGGGAGCCCGGTTTATGGGCATTTTCTAGAATAACCTCTGTATCCATATAGACGCCATTCTTCCACAAGACCTCAATCGGGGTGCATTTTTCGACGAGTTCAAAAAGTGAGCCTTCGATGCTGAGTTAGACTTCTGCACACTAGACGACTATATTGATTATCGTCTATAGCACTTCGCAAGTGCCGAAATCAATGAGCTGTCATGAACCAACAACAAATTTATAGACCCGGCTAAGGGGCACACAACACGTTCATGAGAACAATAAAAGTCCTACAAGGAATGGCGAAAATATATCTCAAGCTTCAAAATTGCTTTAGGCCAAATGAAGTTCAATAGAAATACTTTTGAGGCATACACCCTGAAAGATCACTCCACAGGAAGATCAAAGCCAAGGAAGAATGTGGGCATCTTCACAGTACAAGACCGAGAACCCAGTTCGACCAACATAGAGTCAGAGACATCCCTTCAAGGGGCAAAAAATCATTCACACATTCATTAAGACCATTTAACATCAAGTGCATGCGTCATACATCTAAAGTTTATCATGCATTTAGAATAAACACATACATTTAGGCATAAAGATTCATTCATACTAAATACATTTATTTTTGCTCATACATATAAACAGGTCCAGAAAAGGAGACTAAAAAACATCAACTATGGGGCCAACAACATGATGGCCAACCTTTAGCCCTGAAGGAGGCCGAATATGCGAAAAGCTCAAACATCCAGATGTCAAACAATAAATTTTTTGAGCATGTTACTAACTAAAGTTTCCTTTTGTCTTCAGGTCATGACTTCCCCGCCATGAAGTAGCTGAATCAACTTTTTTTGGATTTTACCTTCGTCAGTGGTGGCAGGCCAGTTTGATCCAGATTTTACACTTCTGACGGTGGTATCGCAAGACGATTCCCCTTGAGAAGAAGAAAATATGTGACGCCAAAGGTCATTCGACTCAAAGGCTCAAATTTCAAGGACAAAAAAATTTGAGGGGCAAACGTTTGTCAGAGCAAACTTTGAACAAGAGCTGAATCCGAAGAGAAAATAGGCCAGAAGGAAAAGGCTTTTGCTACTACTCCATCATGAAAACATATGCATCGCTGCATCATCAAGTACTCAATCCCTTCTTAAAGGACAAAAAAATTACAGGGCTAACATCCCAAAAACAAATGAACAGATCACGTCAACAAAATGGGGTAAATATAGTCTAGCGCCTTCAACCAAGAAAAAATAGACAAACATCAACAATATCCATCATCCTTGACACGAAGGAGTGAATCAATCAAATAGAATATTCAGATCAAACTTTACAGTTTTACAGTTTTAAAATAAAGCAGTTAATTTGTGGCTCACCTTGACCAACCACTCTTTTAACTTTTGTAGGTCATATCTCACCTGTAACATGGTGTAGCGGATCAACCAATCTCTTACAGATTATGTCTCTTCAACAAATGGTGGAACAGATCGTGTGCAACAATAATTTTATCTCCCTGAAGTGGCAACGGAATGAGTACACCAACAAGTTTACCCCTTCAAAGTTGGTAGCAGATCCTACATTTTTTCGTATCTCGCTTCGCCATTGTTGGTGCGGCAGGTCAAATTTTTATCCATGTCTAGTTTCTCCAATAATGGTGCGACTAGACCAGATATTTTTCTTAGATTTTCTCTCCAAACATAAAAAAACAAAACAAAAACAAAAAGATTCCCAAAAAATAAAAAAGCGTAAAAAAGAAGCAAATCTTCTTCAGATCATGCCTCTTTGTCAGAGTTGTAGCTTGATCGAAATCAAACTCTCAGATCATGTCTCTTCGTCAGTGTTGTAGCGGATCGAACTATTAGATCATGCCTCTTCGTCAGAGTTGTATCGTGATCAGAATCAAACTCTCAGATCATGCATCTTCGTCAAGGTTGTAGCTTGATCAAAATCAAACTATCAGACCATGCCTCTTCGTTAGCGTTGTAGTTTGATCAAAACTATCAGATCATGCCTCTTCGTCAGGGTTGTAGCTTGATCGAAACCAAATCTTCTTCAGATCATGCCTCTTCGTCAGGGTTATAGCTTGATCGAAATCAAACTATCAGATCAATCCTCTTTGTTAGGGTTGTAGCTTGATCAAAACCAAATTTTCTCTAGATCTTGCCTCTTCCTCAGAGTTGTAGCGGATCAAATCTTCTTCTTCAGATCTTACCTCTTCCTCATAGTTGTAGTGGATCAAATTTTCTCCAGATCTTGCCTCTTCCTCAGAGTTGTAGTGGATCAAATCTTCTTCTCCAGATCTTGTCTCTTCTCCAGAGTTGTAGCGGATCAAATATTCTTCTCCAGATCTTGCCTCTTTCTCAGAGTTGTAGCGGATCAAATCTTCTTCTCCAGATCTTGCCTCTTCTTCAGAGTTGTAGCGGATCAAATCTTCTTCTCTAGATCTTGACTCTTCCTTAGAGTTGTAGCGGATCAAATCTTCTTCTCCATATCTTGACTCTTCCTCAGAATTGTAGCGGATCAAATCTTCTTCTCCAGATCTTGCCTCTTCCTTAGAGTTGTGGCGGATCAAACCCCCTTCTCCAGATCTTGCCTCTTCCTCAAAGTTGTAGCGAATCAAACCTTCTTCTTCAGACCTTGCCTCTTCGTCGGTGTTGTAGCTGGGTCAAATCTTACTGACTTCAGCTCTTGCCTCTTCGTCGGTGTTGTAGCTGGACCAAAATTACTGACTTTTGATCCTGCTTCTTCGTCGGTGCTGTAATTGGATCAACCTTATTGACTTTAGAGCTTGCCTCTTCGTCAGGTGTTGTAGCTTGGTCGAACTATACTATTCTTCGGTTCTGCCTCTTCGTCAATTGTTGTAGCTGGGCCAAATTTTCCCTCCAGATCATACCTTCGCCATTGTTATAAATGGGTCAAAACCATTTTGACAAGTCCAACAGAAATGTTGGCACAATGTGCTTAAACACGGTAAAGTTTAAGATAATGGACAATTCAAATGTCCATCGAAAATCCATTTTCGCGAATGGTCGAAGGAAAATAAATCGTTCAAAAAAATCCAATGTCATAATTGGTATAAACTGATTGTACCCAGGGGAATGGTACTACTAGCCCAGAGCAAACAGCTTCCGGTAAAAGCAACTCAAATTTGTTGATCCATGAGCATTTGGGAAAATTACAAAAGAGATCTATGAAGCTCTGAATCAAAGCTTGCTGACTTTCGGTCCTGCCTCATCGGTGATATTGTAGTTGGGCCAACCCTTCATCGTTCGATCTTGTGTCTTCATCAGAGCTGCAAAAGGATAAAGTTTTGCAGACCTTACCTCTCCATCAGTGTTGTAGTTAGGTCAAATTTTCTCTAGGCATTGCGTCGTCGTTAGAGTCATAAAAAGCCAAAACGCATTTTGTCTCCTCTAATAGATCACCTCTGGTTTTGTCTTCCCCAACGAATCCTCCATTTTGAAGATTTTTGCTTACAAGAGCGGTTGAGAAGATCTAGTGAAGCCCAAAGAAGAAGAGATGGCCAAAGAAAGGAACCCTAACCGACCGGATAAAAATGGGTACTTTTTTATCTTTGCCATATTCCTATTACACAGCAATGAGCAAAGAGAGGCAGCTGTAGTAACCCATTTTATCCGGGCTTAGGCCCATTTTATTTCAAACCCGTTTACCCATTAAAAAACCCAGGCCCATTTTCACACCAGCCTACATACAAAATAACCAAACCCGGATACCCAAATTAAAACAAATAACCCAAAATACCTAAAATACCCTAAAACTCTAATTAACCTAACTAACCCTAACCCTAATATACCTATCCAAGCCGCCGCTGCCTCTACACCCAGCCGTGCCGCCGCTCAACCTAGTCGCCGCCTTCGGCTCCCTTAGCCGCTACTGACACTCCAATCCTCGTCACCATATCACAGCCTCATCACCACTGCCACATTTGCCTCGTCATCGTCTTTACCGCCCAAGCCGACCATGTGGTGCCTCGTCACCACCTCCATAAGTCGCCACATGTTCCATACTTTCCAAATCACCCCGTTTCGAACCCCTTTAAAAGGGATTCGAACTGGCAAACAAGGGGTAAAAAAAGAAAAAGAGAGAGGAAATTCGAAAAGATGGACAGAGTTCGAAGAGAAAAACAAGATTAGAGAATATTTCGGATGAAAAAATAAAGGAGAGACTCGAATATGTAAGAGTATTTTTGGTTCAATAAAAAAGAGCCTTTTCAGTTCAAAAAAAAGTAAAAAATACATATGAGTCGAGTATATAGTTTTTAGATTTACAAAAATTGAGAAAGATTAGGGAGAAACCAACCTGAAATCTGGCTTTATGACCAAAATCTGAGTCGTTTAGTTGTCTTGCATGTGGTCTGGCCACCGTGGGCGGCGGCGACCATCACCGGCGAGTGGCGGCGCACGGCGGCCCTAGGCTCCGGGCAGTGACTGAAGCAGAGAGAAAATGAGAGAGAGCCGGATGGTTTTTGTAATTGCAAGGGAAAAATGAATTTTTTGGGGAAAACATATACTTATATGCTTCTCAAAACGACGTCGTTTTGGGCATCCCCATTCAAGCCCAAAACGACGTCGTTTCGGCCGTTGACCCGCATAGCAGACCCGAGGGAAAATCCTTGTTCTTTGAAAAAAGGGGAAATTGTGTTTCAGTCCTTCCGCATAGCTAATTTGCAAAACCAGTCCTTGTAAGTTTCATTGGTTTTTCAATTGGGTCTCCAAATCAACTTTAATCAGGTTTTTGAAGGGGAAATTACACGGAAGGTCTCTTCGCACTAGAAATGTTTTCACTTTGGGTCTGCCACAGGGTTAATTCTCTCATAGGTCACTGGATATTTTAAAACCTTGCAATTCGGTCCAAAATTCAGTTTTAATCAATATTAAATGGGATATTCACACTTTCGGTCCCCTAAACTTTCGGCACCTCTCAATTTCATCCCCGTCCAGTGGTAAAATTTGGATTTAGTCCCTGGTTATTGCAAAAATTTAATTCTGGCCACTGTTTTTATTTTATTGCCATTTTATTTATATAATTTTATATATTATTTATATGTCATTATATATACATATTATTATGTATTATTATAATAATTATTATTATTGTTATCAATTTTATCATTATTATATACATTTATATGTAAGTTTATTATTATTATTATTATTATTCACACTTATTATTTTCTATGTTTAAAATATATATACATATGTATTTTTCTGTATATGTGTATCTCATCCTTCTTAAATTTTAAATCAAATTAATATTTTTACGGATTCTCGTGAAAAACGTATCTCGAACGTAAGAGGTGCCGTTTTGTCGTTTTCCGTTAATCTCTATCGGAAAATACTTTTTTAAACTATAATTTTCAAATTAAATTCCTTTATTCGGCAACCTAACAGGAAATTATGCCCCGGTGTAGGGGTGTAAATTTTTTTCATACAAAAATATATATATATTTAAATATTTTTAAAGGGATCACAAATTTTAAATTAAATTTGAATTCTTAATTTCCCTCGTTTAGACAATAAATAACCGAACAGGTACCAATTTTGGGCGTTGTGGGGTGCTCATCCTTCCCCGCACGTAACTGACTCTCAAACCTATTCTTCTGGGTTTCGTAGACCAAAACTTCTTGTTTTAATAAAATTATGCAAAACATGTTTTATTAAAATAGCCGAGTTTTTAGGTGGTCCAATCTCACCTACATTAAAAAGATTGGTGGCGACTCTATCCAAAACCAAATATTTTTCGTAAAAACGCGTCAAGTACCCATAGTGGGGCGGGGTCGATGTTACATCCTGAACTAACCAAATTCTGAATGGAGAATCCGTCAGTAGCCCTTAGGATGCTTTGGTATGATAACTGTAAAAGGGAATTTTCTGCACAACTTGTTGGTTGTTGCTCTTTCTTCTTTCTAAACCACAAGATGGCAAGACAAGCAAAAATCAAAGCCAGTGCTAAAACTCCAACAACAATTGCAATTTTTAATCTTCTGTCGGATGTCTTTGAGTTACATCTTGACAAGTGTAACTCAAAGATGCCTCCACAAAGCTTATTGTTTCCCTCCACAAACGTAGCACTTGCATTCTTAAAGACCCCTTCACTTGGTATCTCTCCCTCAAAATCATTGAAAGAGAGATTTAAATAGTTTAATAACCCAAAGCTCACAAGAAAATGTGGAAGCCCACCAGAAAGATTATTATCAGATATGCCCAATTCCACAAGACCTCTCAATGAACTCAAAGATGAAGGAATTGGCCCTTCAAACAAATTGTCATCCAAGAACAGGTACTCCAGACTTTCACAGCTACCAAGGTTGTTCGGAAGCAAACCAGATAACTTGTTGTGAGAAACATCCAATCCACCTAGATTTGTTAATTTTTCTACTTCAACAGGGAGCTCACCGTTCAAATGGTTCGATGATACATTTAGTACAATGGTCAAGGATGTAAGTCCAAGTACTTCCGGGGTATTGGTCCACTAAGGTTGTTATGAGAAAGACTCAATCTGACCAAATTTTGACAGTTACCTAGACTTGTAGGAATGCTACCCTGAAGGTTGTTAAAATCTAAAGCAAGTTCGGTTAACACTGTTAAATTTCCAATAGAATGGGGAATGGTACCAGATAGAAAATTACTGTCAGCTAAGAAAATCTTTAGATTTTGGAGCCTACCAATATTAAAGGGAATGGGACCTGATAGTTGATTTTGTGATGCAGCTAGCCACTCCAAATTGATGAACTTTCCAATCTCATCCGGGATTCTTCCCGATATTCTGTTCTGTTCTATCCTTAAATGTAAAAGGGTGCTAGAAAAATTCCTAATGCATTCAGTAATACCCCTCCAAAATTATTTCTTCTTAGATATATAATTTCTAGTTTAGTATTATTGACTAAAGTGCAGAGGAAGTTCAAGTCACCTTCAGTTCCATGTCCTAAATGGTTTGTGCCCATGTAAAGTTTAAACAATATATACATCTTTTCTAATGAAGGCATGTTTCCAGTGAATCTGTTATCATTAAACTGAAGTATATTAAGATTTGAGGCATTGGATATAGAAACAGGTATTTGTCCAGAGATTTGGTTCATCCCCACAGAAAAGAACTCAACATATGGCATATTGATTGCTAAGTCAGAATGAAGAGTACCTTGAATGGTGTTTTCTCCAATATCAAAGCCTTTAATTTTGGAGAGATTGAACATTGCAATAGGAACAGTACCAGAAATTGCATTTACACCTACGGCGAAAACTGAAAGGTTTGTCAGTTGACCAAGAGCTTCAGGTATAATCCCGGTTAATCCATTATTTGGCAAATAAAGTTTCTCCAGAGACGATAAATTTCCCAAGGAAGGCGGAATACTCCCCCTCAAGCTGTTGTTGCTAAAACTCACGTATTTCAGGTTTGACAAGAGACCAACCGAATTGGGTATTTCTCCTATGAGATGATTGCCTCTCATACCAACAAATGAAAGCTTAGAACAAGAAGATAAATTAGAAGGAATTTCTCCATTGATGGAGTTATTGGTCATGTCTAATGTTTCCAGTCTTTTTAAACGACCAATTTCTTGAGGAATCCGGTTGTAGAAGCTGTTTCCCGAAAGATTCAACTCCCTCAGAAAGCTCAAATTGCCAATGTATGGTGACAAAGAACCCGAGAGTTTGGGGAACTGCAGTTCCAACTTGGTGACTCTGCGATTCTTGCGACCGCATGTAACACCATGCCACTGACAGAAGTGAATGGACCTATTCCAGGACTCCATGACCTTGAGCTAATCACCAATTATCTCGGCATTAAACCGGAGTAAAGCTTGTTGATCAGTGTCATTTCCTCCAACTGCAGGGCTTGTTGCTGCTAAACCAAGCGAGTTAAGACCCTGCAGGTTGAAGCATGAGATTGGGAGGAGAATTATAATTTGGACGTAAACAAGGATAAAAGGGATGGAAACTTGTAAATGGTTAGTCAATAGCTCCATCAACCCAAATAAATTTCTTAATTGATGAAACTGGTTTGTATTTGAGAGTGGTTGGGTTCATCAACAAAAACAAGGCTATTTATATCGTGCTTTTAGTGGGAGAAGCATTTCCTTGGGTTGGTTTTCATCATGAATTTTGACCTTAATACAACCATACTAAATTCTTTTATAAGGAATTTATGTGCCAAAGTGCTCGGGATTCCTTAACACGGCTAGATGGTCATGGAAGTTGACAGCTATCATGCAAAGACTTTGGCCCTGTTTGGGAATAGCTGATAGCGGATTATATTAGTTGATAGCTAATAGCTGATAATTGATAGCATTAGTTGATTTGATTAGCGGATTGTATTAACTAATTGTATAAAAATAGTTGGTAAAATTAACAAATAATTAATAGTTAGTTGATTATTTAAACAAATAAAATGACATATAAGGACAATAATTATATTTAATACTTGTTTGAATAATTTATTAGTTATTAATATTTTGTATCTATTAATATAATTAGATTCTAAAAATTATTTTTTAATATCATTTAGAGCATATATATGAAGAATGTATATATTAATTTTTTATTTCTGAAATTATCTTTTTAATATAATTTTAATAATTATTAAATTTAGATGTATAGGTTAATTTCTTAGTTTTGAAATTATATTTTGAATATAATTTTATTAATTATTAGTTTATATTTATATATTAATTTTTATTTATGAAATTATTTTTTAAATTTATTAGTTATTTAAATTTATATTATTTAGAGAAATTTTTTATAATAATCAAGGACAAAAAAGTCTTTACAAGTCTTTTATTTAAGCCTCTAACGCAGAAAGCTCATAAAAGTAATTTTTTTAAAAAATGAGAGATTTCGCCTAAATCAACTATTATAATCTTCTATTTACCAAATATTTAAATTAACGAACTTAACTGATCAAACATCTAAAATTACTTCACATCTCTAATTTTAGTTCAAAAAACTATTTACCAAACACTATCTTGGTTAAACGTTTAGCTAGCTTATAATACAGCGTTTGAAGACTTGAAACTGATACCTTCCATACAACAACAAAATAGAACAGTAAACCCAACTATTTCAAGTCTGCAACTTGGAAAATGGGGTAGTATCATGGAAGTTGACTAAAAATTTAAGCCAAGGCCTTCTATCAGTAAATATGGTGTTTTTGACATGTACAATAGGAGTAATCGTACTGATCTAAAATAAGTTAAATTAAATAAAGTACAAGTTCAATGAAGTTATACTTTGTAGATTTTAAATTTTATTATACTCATTTTTTATTCAAAAGTCAGTGTAATCACTGAAATTCGTCCGACGCTCTCCTTAAATTCGGTTTTAAAGTTTCTTTTCGATTCAATTTAATTTATTTGGAAAAAAAGCCCGCCCGGTTTTGGAATTAAGAATGTGGAGTCGCCACCGATCATTTTTAAAAATGGTAGACCGGACACCGATAAATCCAGAAATAAAAGTTTAGGGTCCGGGAGTCAGTTACGGATGGGAAAAGATTAGCACCCTACACCGCCCAAAAATTGGAACCTAGTCGAATATTTAAAATCTTAGCGTCGAAAATTTCAAATTCGAATAAAATTTAAAATGTGGTTCTTAAATGCATGAGAATGTTCTAAATATTTAAAGAGACGTTCTGTTATTTAGAATAACCGAGAAATTCACATCCCTTTACGCCCGGGAAATGATTTCTCTACTATTCTAAATAACAGACAATCCTCTTAAATATCGTGTCCTAAAATGGTAAGGGTATTCTTTTATTTAGGGGTATCGAGAAGGTCGCATCCCTTTACGCCCGGGACACTAATTCTCGAACCCCTAAATAAATGAATATTACCTTAATTCCTAATTTATCTAAATATTATGATGCAATTTAATGTGTTTTATGATTATATATATACTTAAATATATATCACTTGTAGTAAAATATATTTAATAATTATATTAAAAAAACTATATATATGTTTGAAGTTAATAGTTTTTATACATGTATATTTACTAAAACAAGTATTTATTTTTACTTTATGTAAATACTTAAAATATTATATTTATAGGAAAATATACTTATTATCTATTAAAAATATACTTATATATTTAATTAGTATTATATATATATATATATTTACAAAAATAAATATTTATTATCATATTATATACATAGTATTTAAACAAAAATATTATACAAAATTTTACAAATAAAGTATGAATAAAACTATATAAAAAACTATTTTTCATAAAAAAAAGGTCATAGGTAAAAATATACATATTTTACATATATTATATTAATATATAATATTTATTCAAAATATTATACTTTATATGATAATAATAATAATAATGATAATGATAATACATGGATTTACACTAACATTACATGAAATAACATGGATCTAAAGTTTAATGATTAAAAATGCATGAACATGAAATTACATGGCAAAAAAATCATATGAAAACAGGGACTACAATGAAACAAATGCGAAACTTGAAGAAATAAACATAAAATAACGGAAATAATATGCTAAAATTAAACATTAAACAGCAGTGACTAAACTGAACTGAGATGAAAATTAAATGCTACAGAAAAGAAACAAGAAAAGATAATAAACACGCATAAGAAACTAAAGGATCAGCTGTGTAATTATCCTGTGACAGAAATTGTAGCATGCCCTCTCGCTAAAAAAGTGGTGTTTTTTGTTTTATTTTGTTTTCCGTGGGATTTTGCAAAAATCGTGTTTTATTTAAAAATGGAGTCGCCACCGGCCACTCAAGGTGGACCGGACACCGTAAAAACTAGAGATTTCAAAATGTCATGTTCGGGAGTCGGTTACGGATGGGGAAGGATTAGTACCCCACACCGCCCAAAATTGGTACTTTAATAATTACCGCTTTATTAATATTAAACTTTCTGGGTTAAAGTGACAATTAAATTAAAATTTGATTATATGTGCGAGTAAAATTTAAAAGTCCCGCTATCCGAGAGTAAACGCCCAACCACCATCACTACGCCTGATACTGGCCCCGTTTACGCTCGGATAAAAGGGCACCGCATTGACAAACTTATATTCCGAAATGCAACTTAAAACATGGTAAAAATATACAACGCGATAAAATAAATACTAATAAAATACTAATCTAACACATAAAAAACAAACCTAACATAAATAAGATACTACTCTAAAACATACAAACATGAATATTAATCTAACACATAAAATATGATAATAATAACAATAATAATAATGATGATAATAGTAATAAAAAGTAATAATAATAATAATAGTAGTATATGCATGAATCATATTAAGATGCATGGAACAATATAAAATACATCATGAAACTAGGTGTTAAGAGCTAAAATGTACAAATATTAAAATCCATGGCTAGAACAACATAAAAAAGCACTAACATGAAACAAATGTGAAATGTAAGGAAATAAATGTAAAGTAATAGAAATAATATGCTGGGAATTAAAGGCTAAAGCATACGGACCAAAATGAAAAAAAAACATGAATTAAAAGCTAAAAAAAAGAAGAAAGGGGCGATATTAAACACACATGAAAAACCAGAATGACCAAAAGAGTGATTATTCCATGAAAGTAATGAAAACGGAAAAGAAAAGAAAGGACCACCCGGGTAATTAGACCCTTAAATGACACGCAGATCCTCCCCGATTTACCAGGTCACACGCGGGTCGGGGCTGTTCAATATGTCGTCATTTTAACTTTGGTCGGTTAAAGCATAACTAGGTTATTTTGTTTCATTTCGGACTAACAAAAAACCCTAAAAACAAGTTTCAAATATTCTTTTCTCTCAACTCGAACCAGAGCGACGCCGCTCTTGGTTCCACCACCGTTCTCCGGCCTCAACGGCCTCACGGCGAAGCTCAAAGGACGATAACCGGTAAGCTTGACTTTCTCCCCTTTTTGTTTTGAGTTTTACAAATAAAAAGATTTTGATTTTTGAAAATGAAAGTGTATTTCGATTTAAAAAACTAAACAAACTTTGCTTTTGATTCTAAATAACATGATGGACTCTGAAATTTTTTGATTCTGAAATTGTTTAAAATCTTACATTTTTTGTTCTGAAATCCCTGACAAAATTCCTTTTTTCGATCTTTCCCCTTTTCTATTACAAGGATTTTTTAAAACTAAAAAGAGACCCCCCTTTTAAAATCTTTGGTTTCGGTTTTATATCCAAATCCTACACACTAACCCCTAAAATTTTTTATTGTAGCAAATCTGAAGTTGGATGGATGGAGCCTGATTTTTAGGGATGTTGGTTGAGATATTGGTGATGCCAGAGTAGGGGGATGATCCGAATTAGTTAGGGTATGGGTTTGACAGTTTAGAGTTGGTAGATATGGTGAGGGTAAGTTATTATTTTATTTTAGGGTTTGATTGTTTTGGGGGTTGGTTAGGGTTTTGGGATTAGTTTGGGGTTGATAGGGGTTACCGGAGTTGGTGACCGGAAGGTGAGCGGCGCGGCGGCAAAGAGCGGCGGTGGCGGGTTGAGTTAGGGTTAGGGCTTAGTTTTAGGTTTGGGCTATTGGGTTACAAGTTTGGGTTGGGTCATGGGTTGTAAACGGGTTTGGTTGGTTATTTGGTTTGGGTGTAAATGGGTTTTGGGTTATTTATTGTAATGGGTTTGAGGGTCAAAACGGGTTATGACAGTTGCCCCTCTTTGCTCATTGTTGTGTAACAGCAATAAAGCAAAGACTAAGAATGACTCGTTTTGGTCCGGTCCGGCTAGGCTTCTCCTCTTGACGTACGACTTCGTTCTTATGTAGATCTTCTTTCTCTTTGATGCGGGTCTTCTTTCTTGTCTTGGTTGATCTACCTTGTCACTCTTAGGAAGCAAAATCTTCAAAATATGGGGTTGTCTGTTAGGGAAGCAAAATGAGTCTGACTTACTACATTATTTGATGATAAACTAACACCTAAAGAAAATTTGACCCAGCTACAACACCGACGAAGAGACAGGGTCCACAAAATTTAATCCAGCTGCAACACTGACGAAGAGGCAAGATCGGAGGATGAAAGTTCCCATGTCTGATCCAGCTACAACTCTGAAGAAGAGGCAATATCAGAAAATTGAAAACTTTTTTTTTTTCTTCTTTTTTATTTTCTCATTTTTTAAATTTTCTCTCTTTTTTGTTTTTTTTTTTCATTTTTTCTCTTTTCTTGTTTTTTCTTCATTTTTTCAAGAAACAACATTGATAAAATTTGAAAATTAGTAAATTTTGACCAAGCTATAACACCGACGAAGAGGCATAGTCTAAAGTTAGTAATGTTGATCCAGCTACAACACCGAAGAAGAGGCGGGATCAAAAGTCAGTGAATTTGGTTTAGCTGCAACATCGACGAAGAGGCAAGACCGGAAGTTAGTAGATTTGGTTCAGCTACAACACCGACGAGGAGGCAGAACCGGAGGTTAAATTTGACCAAGCTACAACACCAACGAGGAGGCAGAACCGGAAGTTAAATTTGACCAAGCTACAACACCGACGAAGAGGCAAGGTCTGAAGATTTGATCCAGCTACGACACCGACAAAGAGGCAGAACCGAAAGTTATATTGTTGGATCTATCTACACCATCAACGGAGAGATAAGATCGAATTTCAGCATTTGGACTCCACTAAACCATCAACGGAGAAGCAGAATCGGATGACGTCAACTTGAGTACGGTCACATCATCAACGGATGGACATGATCAAATAACACTTGAATATTTTTTTTCTTTTTTTCGTTTTTCTTTTATTTTTTTCTTTCTTATTTTTTCTTTTTTCATTAATTTTTTTCTTTTTTTCTTTTTTCTTTGATTTTTTTCTTTTTTTCTTTTTTCATTTTTTCTTTGCTTTTTTTCTTCTTTTTTTAGCTACAACATTAATAGAGAGAACTTGAAAATCAATAAAGTTGGATCTAACCTCGCCATCAACGGAGGGGTAAGATCGAATAATAACATTTTGGACCCTACTCGCCATCAACGGAGAAACAGAACATTAACTGGAACCCTACTACACCATCAACGGAGAAACAGGATAGCAGCAACTTGGACCTAGCCACTCCATCAGCGGAGGGACTGGATCGGATAATGTCGACCAGGAATCGGCTACACCATCAGTGAAGAGCAAGATTAGAGGACGACAGCAGCTTGGACCTAGCCACTCCATCAGCGGAGGACTGGATCGAATAATGACGACCTGGAACTGGCTACACCATCAGCGGACCTGGAATCGGCTACACCATCAGCGGAGAGCAGGATCTGAGGACAACGGGAGCTTGGACTCGGCCACTCTATCAGCGAAGGACTGGATCGGATAATGACGACCTGGAACCGGCTACACCATTAGTGGAGAATAGGATCTGAGGACGATGGGAGCTTGGACCCAGCCACTCCATCAGTAGAGGACTGGATCGGATAATGACGACCTGGAACCGTGTACACCATCAGCGGGGAGCAGAATATGAGGACGACGGTAGCTTGGACCCGGCCACTCCATCAGCGGAGGATTGGATCGAATAATGACGACCTGGAACCGGCTACACCATCAGCGGAGAGCAGGATCTGAGGACGACGGGAGCTTGGACCCGGCCACTCCATCAGTGGAGGACTGGATCGGATAATGATGACCTGGAACTGCTACGCCATCAGTGGAGAGCAGGATCTGAGGACGGAGGCAGCTTGGACCCGGCCATTCTATTAGTGGAGGACTGGATCGGATAATGACGACCTGGAACCGGCTATACCATCAGCGGAGAGCAGGATCTGAGGACGACAGTTTGGACCTAGCCACTCCATCAGCATAGGGTCTAAATTGAGCGATGAAAGTTGATAAATTTTCTTTTGATTTTTTCATTTTTGATTTTTTCAATTTTTTGATTTTTTTCAATTTTTCTTTTTTTTCATTTGAATTCTTCACTTTTTTCAAAATTTTTCCATTCCGTTTTTTGATGATTTTTTTTCTTTTTTCTTAAACTGTACAAAGAAGTAAAACTCGAGAAAAAAATAGGTCTGGCTGCACCGTCAGCAGAGGAACAAGACCTGAATAGAAATTCGATCTGCTTGGGGAAAGGTTCGGATCTATTGCACCATCAACGGAGAAACGAGATCTTTAGGATGTCTATACTGCTGCACCATCAGCGGTAAAGCAAAATCTAGAAATTTTGGCCTATCAACAATGACGAAGGCAAGATCTGAAAAAGGCTACTTCTGTTGCTCTACTGGCGGAGATGTATGACTTGAAAATGGAAAAAAACATTAATCAGTAAATGTTCACAAAATTTGTCAATATTACCTTTTATTGATGTTTCAGTATCCTCTTTGTGTTTGGCCTCCTCTAAGACTAAGGTTGGTTGTCGTGTTGTTGCCCTCATGGCTGAGGATCTTCGATCCCTTTCGTAGACCTATTATGTACAAGCGAGAATGTATGAATGCATCTAATTTTATGCCTAAATACATGTGTCTATCCTAAATGTATGACGACTTAAATGTATGCACCTAATATAAAGGTATGGTGCATGCAAGAATGATTCAATGCAAGATGAATGCAACTAAATGCATGAATGCGACATGATTTGATTTTTTTTTCTTCAAAGGGATGCCCTTGACTCTCGACTGGTCATGTCGGGATCTTGGTCCTTTGTGTGGCGGTGCCTCAACCTCCTTCAGCTTCGAACATCTTCTTTGGACTCATTTTCCTGTTTGGATGCCCCCTAAACTTTTACATATTGTTCTGGGAATGCCTTTGTAGCATGTTTCAACTTTGAGCTGCATTGTCGCCTTTTTGGATGATTTTTAGTGCTCTCATGAACGCGTTGCATTGCCTCTGAAGTTGGGTTTATGATTTGTCATGTTGGTTCCTGGCTGCTTATCACTTTCGGATTAGGTGGAACGTTGTAGATGGTGATTGGTGTTTAGCATTTGGGATGTGGAGGTATGATTCCAAAAGAAGGGTAGCAAAGGTTTGCTCAGCTTTCGATTTTTTTGAATGGCTTTGGGAAGAACGGTAGAGTTGAAGGGCTTGGTTGTCTGGTGATGGTAAGTCGAAAGTTCAAAATGACTCAAACATAAGGGTTCATGCAGTGAAATGAGGGGTTCTTTGTTCGAGTATTTTGGTCGATGGGTAGCGATGGTAGTGGGGATGGAAAAAATGTTATTGTGTTTTCAGTTGGAAATGGTGAGTGTGAATGATTTATGAAGGATGAAAGGTGGTGGGTTAATTTCGGTGATGGAGAGTGAAGGGTGAGTGTTGGAATTTGGCACTTGTCGAGAGATGCCCCCAGACTAAGTTCTTGTGGAGGTTTGGTAATGGTGCTGAATTGGCCGACTTTGCTTTCTCTGGTATTAATGACGCGGGACATCCCGATGACCGATTTTAAAATTGATGCATCTATATGCAAAATGTGTTTTAAATGTAAAATGATTTATGTGAATGCAATGCAAAATTAAGATTGTGATGATGTTGTGTAATGATGCAAATGAAATTGATGTGATGAAAATGAAAATGGAACGAGGTAGTATCGAATAAAATTATTAAATAAAACAAATGGTAAACAAAATAAAGCAATTAAAACTGTTCATGAACAAGAAATAAGGCACCAGAGCCTAAATAGGGTGACCACTAATAGGCAGAGTACCGACATGGCTCTAAAAGGTTGGCTCCTACGGCTTACTATATGCATTTTTGGTGCTAAGAGGTACCCGAATTGTCCTTGTCATCCTCTACTAAGAGTAGCAAGGCCCCCGATCATCACCCCATTATAGGCTCTTTTCAACCAGGTTTAATTCAGGGGGACCCATTCACTTATGCCTGCACAAAGGAACGATATCCTTACGAAAGCATAAGGTACTCGAGCCCCGAAGGTACTTGCTAGGCCTACAAGAAGGAACGATATCCTCACAAAAGCATTAGTGTTTTCCCCCACTTAAAAAATATGGGTTTATATGCCAAATTGTAAATGCGTTAAAATAAACGCGCAATTATAACCGAATGCTAGTTTAATAGTCACTTCAATCCAGAATTTCCGATATTAATAAAGTGGTAATTATTTGAAAAAAGCTCGACTCTCTTATTTTTTGAAAAAACGAAAACGGCCCCAGCGGAGTCGCCATCTGTAGCGATGTCCATCTCGCTAAAAAAGTGGTGTTTTTTGTTTTATTTTGTTTTCCGTGGGATTTTTCAAAAACCGTGTTTTATTTAAAAATGGAGTCGCCACCGGCCACTCAAGGTGGACCGGACACCGTAAAAACCAGAGATTTCAAAATGTCAGGTTCGGGAGTCGGTTACGGATGGGGAAGGATTAGAACCCCCACACCGCCCAAAATTGGTACTTTAATAATTACCGCTTTATTAATATTAAACTTTCCAGGTTAAAGTGACAATTAAATTAAAATTTGATTATATGTACGAGTAAAATTTAAAAGCCTCGTTATCTGAGAGTAAACGCCCAACCACCATCACTACGCCTGATACTGGCCCCGTTTACGCTCGGATAAAAGGGCACCGTATTGACAAACTTATATTCCGAAATGCAACTTAAAACATGGCAAAAATATACAACGCGATAAAATAAATACTAACAAAATACTAATCTAACACATAAAAAACAAACCTAATATAAATAAGATACTACTCTAAAACATACAAACATGAATATTAATCTAACACATAAAATATGATAATAATAACAATAATAATAATAATAGTAGTAGTATATGCATGAATCATATTAAGATGCATGGAACAATATAAAATATATCATGAAACTAGATGTTAAGGGCTAAAATGTACAAATATTAAAATGCATGGCTAGAACAACATAAAAAATGACTAACATGAAACAAATGTGAAATGTAGGGAAATAAATGTAAACTAATAGAAATAATATGCTGGAAATTAAAGGCTAAAGCATACGGACCAAAATGAAAAAAAAAAACAGGAATTAAAAGCTAAAAAAAGAAGAAAGGGGCGATATTAAACACACATGAAAAACCAGAAGGACCAAAAGAGTGATTATTCCATGAAAGTGATGAAAACGAAAAAGAAGAGAAAGGACCTCCCGGGTAATTAGACTCTTAAATGACGCGCGGATCCTCCCCGGTTTACCGGGTCACAAGCGGGTCGGGGCTGTTCAATATGCCGTCGTTTTAACTTTGGCATATTAAAGCATAACTAGGTTATTTTGTTTCATTTCAGACTACCAAAAAACCCTAAAAACAAGTTTCAAATATTCTTTTCTCTCAACTCGAACCAGAGCGGTGTTGCTCTTGGTTCCACCACCGTTCTCCGGCCTCACGGAGAAGCTCAAAGGACGATAATAGGTAAGCTTGACTTTCTCCCCCTTTTTGTTTTGAGTTTTACAAATAAAAAGATTTTGATTTTTGAAAACGAAAGTGTATTTCGATTTAAAAAACTAAACAAACTTTGCTTTTGATTCTAAATAACATGATGGACTCTGAAATTTTTTGATTCCGAAATTGCTTAAAATCTTACATTTTTTGTTCTGAAATCTCTGACAAAATTCCTTTTTTATCTTTCCCCTTTTCTATTACAAGGATTTTTTAAAACTAAAAAGAGACCCATTTTACAATCTTTGGTTTCGATTTTATAGCCAAATCCTACACACTAACCCCTAAATTTTTTTATTGTAGCAGATCTAAAGTTGGATGGATGGAGCCAGATTTTTAGGGATGTTGGTTGAGATATTGGTGATGCCAGAGTAGGGGATGGTCCGAATTAGTTAGGGTATGGGTTTGACAGTTTAGAGTTGGCAGATATGGTGAGGGTAAGTTATTATTTTATTTTTAGGGTTTGATTGTTTTGGGGGTTGGTTAGGGTTTCGGGATTAGTTTAGGGTTGATAGGGGTTACCGGAGTTGGTGGCTAGAAAGTGAGCGCCGCGGCTGCAAAGAGCGGCGGCGGCGGGTTGAGTTAGGGTTAGGGCTTAGTTTTAGGTTTGGGCTATTGGGCTACAAGTTTGGGCCGGGTTATGGTTGTAAATGGGTTTGGTTGGTTATTTGGTTTGGGTGTAAATGGGTTTTGGGTTATTTGTTGTAACGGGTTTTCAGGTTTAGGGGTCAAAACGAGTTATGACAGAAATAAGTGCGGGTTGAAAGTCCAGGGACTTAAGGCGTAATTATCCCCTAACTCAAAAAGCGGATCATCCATGGGTAACCGGGTCACGCGCGGGTCAGGGCCATCAAACTGGCATCGTTTTATTCCAACCAGTTTAAAACCCAATCTAGGTTATTTTTTTCATTCAAAATAGATTAAAGCAAAAAACAACCCTAATTTCATATTTCTCTTCTCCCTCACTCTCACTATCGAACGGTGGCGGCTCTCTCCCGCTCACGACGGCACCGATAAAGGCCGATCCTCGGCATTGAAGCCTCATGGCGAAAATCCGGATGCAACGACGGTAAGCTTCAAACTTTTTGTTTGATTTCAACTTAAAATCTGAAGATTTAAAATGATTTTTTTAAAAAAAACGGAAAACCCTTCTTCTTCTTTTGATTCAAATTAAAAAGCTTTGATTTCTAACTAAAAATTTGTATTTCGAACAGATCTTGGATTTTTAAAAACACATTAAAGAACTTGAAACTACCTTTTATTTCATTCCAAAAGTCTTTTCTTTTACAGATTTTTTTAAATCAACCCCTTACAATTTTTTCAGCCGAATCCTCTCTCAAATCTCTGATTTTTTTCTCTTTAGACCCCCTTCGTTTTGTTTTCACCTCGGTTTATATAACCAATCTTACAAAATAATAACCACCCCTTTAATCTGTAGATCTGATGATGATAGGATATAAAGCCGGATTTCGTGGGATTTTTGGTACAGTAGGGCAGCTAAAACAGAGGGTAGTGGTAGGATTAGGGATAGATTTAGGTTATTTAATTTAATTTTTAGGGTTTTTGAATTTAAATTAGAATTGGGGTTTTAGGGTTTGGTTTAAGGATATGGTTCGAACTGAGAGACCGGCGGTGGTAACTCGACGGCGGCAGCAGTAAAGGTGGCGGCAGCGGCTGGTTTGATGACATTAGGGTTAGGTTAATTTTTTAGGTTTTTTTTGGGTTACCGAGTCTGGTGTGTTGGATCTGGGTTAAGTGGGCTACCAGGTTGTAATTTGGGTTTGGTTTGAGTAATGGGTAAACGAGTTATTACAGCTGCCCCTCTTTACTTATTGTTGTGTAACAGCAATAGAGCTAAGACTAAAAATGACCCATTTTATCTGGTCCGGCTGAGCTTTCCCCTCTTGATACATGTCTTCATTCTTCAGTAGATCTTCTTTCTCTTCAACGCAGGTCTTTTTCTTAACTTGATTGATCCAACTTGTCACTCTTGGGGAAACAAAATGAGTTCAGTTTGCTGCTTCTTTTCTTCGTCGTAGGTCTTCTGTCTTCGATCTTTAGTCTTCGGTAGGTCTTTAATCTTCGCTCTTCGAGAAGGTTAAGTTCTTCGATCAATCTGCTCTTCTGCTTCCTAGGTTGAGACTTACCAAAGTACAACGATGCTCGGTCAAAAACAGATGTTTCCTTGCTCGCCACTTTCTCTCTTTTTTTGTTTTTTTATTTTTTAGCTTCATCTTATATTGAATAGGTGACCCGCTCCATTAGATGTTCAAGGAGATAGGGTCTGGTGATTTGCTCTATTGGAAGGAGTAAAGATCTGAGGTTGTAGTTCTTCTTCTATTGGATGTCCCGCTCCATTGGTAGTTCAAGGAGATAGGGTCGGGTGATATGCTCTATTAGAAAGAGTAAAGATTTGAGGTTGTAGTTCATTTTCTATTGGATGTCCCACTCCATTGGTAGTTCAAGGAGATACGGCCAAATGTTGTAGTTCATCTTCTATTGGATGGGTGACCTGCTTCATTGGTAGTTCAAGGAGTTAGGGTCTGAGGTTGTAGTTCTTACGTTATTGGATGAGTGACTTACTCCATTGGTAGTTCAAGGAATAAAGGTCTGAGGTTGTAGTTCCTCTTCTATTGGATGGGTGACCTGCTCCATTGGTAGTTCAAGGAGTAAAGGTTTCAGATGTTGTAGTTCATCTACTCCATCGGAAGTTCAAGGAGAGAGGCTCAAATGTTGTAGTTCATCTGCTCCATTGGAAGTTCAAGGAGAACGGGTCAGACGTGGTAGTTTATCTGCTCCACAGACTTGTGTCGGTACCCATTCAGCTGCCACTCCAGGGAGATGAGACTAACATATCTTTATTTTATTCATTTTGAATGTCTAAGGCCTCCTTATGGGTTCGTGCCTTAGAAATGTTTGGAAAATGATGCCCGTTTGGGTTTTCACCTTGATTTTCATTTCATTTTTTAAAAATTTGAAATTTTTTCTTCTCTTTTTTCTTTTTCTTGTTCTTTTTTCTCTTTTTTGAATTTTTTCTTTTTTTCTTCTTCTCTTTTTTTACAACAACAAAACTGATAAAAGGTAAACTTAACAGTCAGTAAATTTTGACCAAGCTGTCATATCGCCGAGGAGACAAGGTCTAAAGTTTGCAAGGTTGATCCAGCTACAACACCGACGAAGAGGCAGGATCTGAAGTTTGTATTTGACCAAGCTACCGTATCGTCGAGGAGACGAGGTCTAAAGTTTGCAAAGTTGATCCAGCTTCGACACCGACAAATAGGCAATATCTGAAGTTTGTATTTGACCAAGCTACCGTATCGTCGATGAGACAAGGTCTGGAGTTTGTAAGATTGATCCAGCTACAACACCGACGAAGAGACAGGATCTGAAGTTTGTATTTGACCAAGCTACCATATCGCCGAGGAGACAAGGTCTGAAAGTTGAAAGTTTTGATTTGATTTGATTATTCCTTCGTGTCAAGGATACTGAACTCTGTCAAATATTATCTGTTTGTTCTTCTTGAGGATGCCAAAAATCTTATCCTTTCTCTTGGGTTCCACTCCCTCATGTCAAGGGCACTGAAACTTGATGGAAATGATCTTCTTCACTTTTTTTTATTTCTAAGGGCTCGGTTTGGATCCATGCCTTGAACATTTTCAAAAAGGTTCTTTTCAAGGTACCCTTTCGGGTTTTCACCTTGTTTTTGATTTTTTTTCTATTCTCTCTTTTTTTTTATTTTTAATTGATTTTTTCTTTGAATGATTTTTCTTTGATTTTTTTTGAAAATATTTCCTTATTAAGGACTAGAACTTTTCAGAAGTGATATGCTCCTTCGTATCAAGGATACCATACCACTATTGCCCCACTCTTTTCGTTAAAGGTGCTAAAACTTACCGTCAGTGATCTGTTCCTTCGTGTCAAAGATGCCATACCACTTTTGCACCATTCTTTTCTGTCAATGATGCTGGAACTTTTCAGACAGTGATCTGCTCCTTCGTATCAATGATGCCATACCACTTTTGCTCCATTCCTTTCTATCAAGGATGCTAGAACTTTTCAGACAGTGATCTGCTCCTTCGTGTCAAGGATGTCATACTACTTTTGCCACATTCCTTTCTATCGAGGATACTGGAATTTGCTGGAACTTCATTCTGAATTCCAAAGGCGTACCTTTTGGGTTCATGCTCTAGATATTTCCAAAAAATCTTTTTCAATGAGTCCTTTCAGGTCTCTGCCTTGATTTTTTTTATTTTGAATTGAGGGTTCAATCTCCTTGTAGTTCAGCTTTCTTTCTTGATTGGGGATTCTCCATGTTTGATTCATTCATGTTCTTATATATGGCAGAGTATATGCACTTGTTCATGAATGCATCCTATTTGTATGGTGTATGTATGCAATTAACCTAAATGCTTGATGCAGAGATGAATGACATGCAACACAGATAACTACAGTTTGACTTTAAAAGAAATGCCCCGTGACTATAGCTGGTCATATCAGGCCTCTTAGCATTTATGCCCCAAGTTCCGTTCTGTTGACTATTAAGGTCAATCTTGTCGAACGATACCCCAACCTCTCTCAAGTTTGACTATTAATTCTGAAAATCACCTTTTCGGGCGAGTGTCAACTTTAGAGTATTTTATTTTCCTGAATCATGAGTTCTATTAAGCTCACTCTTCTAACTCTGTGATGTTTTTGGACAATAATGCCCCATTAATGTTCCCATTCTTCAACCTAATATGCCGAGTTTGTCTATTTTAGGCATTCAGGGTGAGAAAGTTTTAAATGCAAAAACTGTAAAATGAGTTTTTTCATTTATGCAAAAATCTTGTACGGAGTTTATGAGAAACAATCAAAATCTCCAAAGATGTGAAATTTTAAAAATCAAAATTGAGCACTCAATTACCAAGTGCAAAAAGTACTTTTTCTTCACATTGATAATGAAAAACCCGAATGAAGCATATGTTTAGATGATAGCAAGGGTTACAGTAACACAAGCACATGTGAAGTCCTTTTTGGACTATTAGGCTTCTGAGAGGAACATTTCCCATACCTAATTTATACCCCATTTAAGTGGCCCTTTTAATCTTATTATCTTACCATGTCCCATCTTTCCCTCATTTGGTGTCGATCAGGAACTTGAAGTTTGACGTTCCTTGAAGAAAGGTTAACCCTTTTAGGCAGAATACAGTCTGAAGACGAAACTCAGACATCCATGTATGATCAGAATGGTCTTTATAGGCTTGTAATGTAGGCTATGGCTCACGGGTATGAAAAAATGATATACAGGCCCAAATAAGTGTTTAAGGGTAATGAAACCAATGATCATTTCTTCTCGGCAAACTCTCACTTCTGCACTTGCAGCTTGGATGTACTTTGATGAAATGACCTTTTTTCTTTCATTATTTGAATCGCTCTAAACTGCCCATTTTTGGGTTTTCACCCTAGAGTTCATTTCCTTCCTTTGTAGCTCTAGGACATGTAGCCTTTAACCGATTTGTGTCTTGGCTCGGCATCAATCCACCAAAGTTTGTATAAGTTTTCAATTAAAACGTTATTCTTGTATTGCTTAATTTGGGTATGCTCACATGGATTAACCCCTTTTTTTCTTCCTTGGATCGCTCTAGACTGTCCATTTTTGGGTTTTCACCCTAGAGTTCATTTTCTTTCATGTTTAGGAGAATGTAGTCGTAGACTGATCTATAATCCCGACTAGACATTGATTCTTGCTTCAACTTGAGAATAACCAGTCCTCCAAGGCTTTTGCTTTTTCTTTTTTGCACTTGTTGACTTAATATTTTCTCCATTGATTGCTTCAGCCTCCTTGTTGGCAATTTTCAACTTTATTTGGTCAGTTTCTTTGAGGATAAACTTTTCTTTCATTGGCCTCTTTTAATATTTCTCTGACCCTTACATTGAATGTATCTGATCTCGTTTCTTGCTTGAAGTGTTATTTGTGTAGCATGATCAAGATTGGGCGACTTTTATCTGCAAACAAAATTTTTGCCCTTTTTTGCCCCTAGTGTAGGGGTGATCCTTGGTTTGGGTTTTATTAGAAAGAAACGATCAGGCTCAAAGGGGGACATCAATGGATATTTTCTCATTTGTGAAAGAAATTGAAGGAATGTCATTCGTCTTCTCATATACGGAAATCTAAGTAGTCTTCAGGGGGTAGGAGTTTAGGGTCAACACTCGATTCAAAGACCTTAAACAACAAATGCCTGAGAGGGGAAATTCACTCAATGGGATCTGCCCATTTCCTGAACACTCCTTTTGTTCCTCCTATCTGCCTAAGTAGAACAGAAAATGTTCACATTTGCAGTATCCTTGCAACATTTTCTTTCTTTTGGACATAGACTGTTCGAATTTGATTATTGGATTTGAATAAAAGGTACTCTTGCAATTGAAATTCAAGGACCTAATAAAAATGATATGTAAATGTGTTTGGGAAAACAAAAACCAACTCATGGCAATGAATGAAATGTTTAAAGAATATAAATTGTTTGTCAAATAGGATGCAAAATAAAGTTTATTTTATTAAAACGAGTAAATAATAGTTTTGGCAAAATCTCCTTATCATTTTTTGAAGGAAACTAAACTCACCCAATGTGTGAAAAATATAGACTTCTCTCGTTCTGAAATTACAGCCAGTCCAAAAAGTTTGCCCTATTTTTCTTTCAACTTCTTTCTAGGTGGACCTTTTCTTTTACTCTCTGCTTAGAAGGACCTAATCCTAAAATGATGGGTTTAATTGGACCTAAGCTGGATGTCCTAGGGTAAATTACCAAAATCGGTTTATGAATGCAAATGCAATATATGTGATGAACATGTTATGTTCCTGAAAGTGCAAAATGCAATAAAGATGCAATGCTGAATGTAAATATGAATGCAGAAAAGAGGTTGATTCTGGAGTGAACATTTTAGAACGACTTTCATAAAAGATCATGTTACATCTGACATTAGAGTTATAGATAATGTCGGGCCCTAGCGCCTAGCTTCTACAACTTCTCTAGGAGCCTAACCAACTTCTCGCTTTGTTCTGGGAACTCATCATTTTAAATCAATTCGGTCGCTGCATCAGCCAAGATCGTCACCTATCGGGCAACTCTTTGTGCTTCAGCAATAATATTATTCATGTAACAGTCTTTTTCCTTTATCTTCTCTGAAGACCTTTGAAGCTGAAGATACCACTTATCGTTATTTTCCTTTCAAGCTTGCTTAAGACTGTCCACAAGATCTTTGTACATCACTAGAATGTCGTTACGCTCATCTACTTGCTTCTTTAGCCTTTGGACTTCAGCTTGACTATCATTTAATTCAGCAGCAATGTCTCCGCGCAAACGTATGCACATGTTGAAGGTCTCAATCTTGGCTTGACTACTCCTCAGGTCATCCTTAAGGGCAAGGTATTGATTTTTCATTGTTTGTAGATTACAAGACAAGGTACTAGCTCGTTCCTCGTTGGCCTTAGAACTTCTTTTCCAAAACTCGACATCTTTCTTCAGGTCTTTAATCTCTTCTTTCCATTGATCTTGAGTGTCATCCAAACCAATATTTTTGAAAGTCAAAAGAAGTTCTTCATAGTTTTCTTGCAAGCTCTTTAGTTCATTTTTCAGGCAATCCACATCTTCTTTCGATCCACTAGCTTGATCGTCATGTCTTGAATGGCTCTTTTCATCTTCTTCAATTTTGGAATCCTTAGGCTCTATAGTTGCTTGAACGGTAGTTGAGCCATATTGATTTTCTTTCTCAAATTTCTACATGTTACACTCTAGGAGGCTCTAAACTCGACGTTTAAAGGCGGTACAGTTTTCAATTGAATGCCCCCTAATTCCAGCATGATACTCACAACAAACTTTGGTGTTATACCATTTAGGGTATGGAGGTTGTAGAGGTGTGACATGACATAGGACCACCAACCGTGCCTTCAACAATTGCAGATATAGATCTCTATACGATATGGGTATAGGATCGAAGGGACCATTGGTTCTTGGCTTTTGGAGGCCGGCCGATGATGACTCAAAAAGCTGGCCATTAGAATTTGAACTCTGTCTCGGGTACTGGACTATGAGTGTTGGAAATTGTCTCTTTTTCATGTGCTCTGGTGCATTAGCATTGGTTAGGCTTTTGGAAACTTTGGGGATTCCTTCTTCAAAACTCAGCAACCCTTCTTCGACAAGGCTTATGACTTTGTTCCTTAGAGCTCCGCAATTTTCGGTAGTATGGCATGTACCTCACATATGATAGTTACATTTAGCCTTGTTGTCATACCCTTTAGGAAAATGAGGCTCATTTGGCTTAGATTGGACTGAAGTTACAAGACCCTTCTAGACCAGTATTGAGAGCAAATCTGTGTATACCCTCGGATTTGAAACACCTTCTTTTTATTTTTCTCTTCTCTGGCTTTTCTTTGGCTCAACTCCACTTTCTTTAAACTTGAAGCGTTTGCATCCTCGTGTGTCCTATTGATGTTGATCGTGACGGTGCATTGACCTTTGGATTTACTGGAATCATCTTGTTTGGATATAAGGTCATGCTTGGTGTCCATCGTGATTTGGTTTTTATTCAGTTTGTCCTTCCCACCTTGTTCATCAAACTTTTTCTCTATGGTGGTCAACATTCTCATCATTTCGGCCATCAGTCTTTTCAACTCCCGCACTTCCCTAATCTAGGTATTAGTGTAGGCATGCTCTGGTACGTCTGACATGTGAATCTCAAAAGAAGGACTTTCGATCCCCTCTGGCATCGCTTCAAGGCACTGCCCTATATCTGTGGTCTTGTCTATCTAATCACTTGACCCTTTCATTATGAAAGCCTCATTAATCGTAGATCATCCGAGAATCAACACCCCTTTTTATGTCATGCATATGCAATGCAAAAAAATATAGAAAACAGAAAATTGGTCAGTACGAGTGTAATAAAAAAAATAAAAACAAAAATAAGTATGTAAGTACTAAAAAGTAAATATGTACAACCTACCCGAGCATAATTTCTACCCGATATAATAAACAGGATCCTACCCGGCATGCTTTTATTTGCAAAAAAAATCCTACCATTATGGTATCTACCCGGTACAGAATGAAAGATCCTACCTGGCATGATTTCTACCCGACATGCTTTATGTGCAAAAAGAAAGATCTTACTCGGCATGGTATCTACCCGGTATAGAATGAAAATATCCTACATGGCATGATTTCTACCTGGCATATTATTCATGAAATAAATATATATAGAGTAGACAAAAGGTTAGAAGCGTTTCTCCTTTGAACTCTTTAACGGGTTTCATTTCTAAAACAAGGCTCCTATGGTCCATTACATGAGGTTCGGTTCTAGGGAAAGGTACCCGAATTGTCCTCGCTGTCCCTTACTAAAGGTAGCAAGGCCCTTGATCCTCACCCATTATAGGCTTCAAACGGACCAAGTTCAGTTCAGGGGGATACATCCCTTATGCCTATACTGTGGTGACCCACACGAAAGCATAAGAAATATATCCCGAAAGCGATTCACCAACCTATACGGTGGTAACCCACACGAAGGCGGTATCACATTTTCACTTAAAATGGACGGAGCTCGGGTAGAAAGCTCTTGGAATGCAATGCACGTGCACGGTGTGTGAGGAGAAACTTTCAAACCTTTGACACTCTATTTCTATATTCACCTATACTATGCAGTAAAAGGAAAACAGTTACATTTACAGAAAAAATAAAATGCATGTCCCATTAACTAAAAGACAGAATCATATTTTAAATTAAAATCGAATTCGTAAATTTCCAACAATAAGACTAAAAATATTCGACTCGTGGCTTGACTCTCTTTTTATTTAAAAAACGTCCTCAGCGGAGTCGCCAGCTGTAATCACCGAAATCCATCCGACGCTCTCCTTAAATTCGGTTTTAAAGTTTCTTTTCGATTCAATTTAATTTATTTGAAAAAAAGCCTACCCGATTTTGGAATTAAGAATGTGGAGTCGCCACTGATCATTTTTAAAAATGGTAGACTGGACACCGATAAAACCAGAGATAAAGTTTAGGGTCCGGGAGTCGGTTATGGATGGGGATTGATGAACACCTCCACACCGCCCAAAAATTGGTACCTAGTCGAATATTTAAAATCTTAGCGTCAAAAATTTCAAATTCGAATAAAATTTAAAATGTGGTTCTTAAATGCATGAGAATGTTCTAAATATTTAAAGAGACGTTCTGTTATTTAGAATAACCGAGAAATTCACATCCCTTTACGCCCGGGAAATGATTTCTCTACTATTCTAAATAACAGACAATCCCCTTAAATATCGTGTCCTAAAATGGCAAGGGTATTCTTTTATTTAGGGGTATCGAGAAGGTCGCATCCCTTTACGCTCGGGACACTAATTCTCGACCCCCTAAATAAATGAATATTACCTTAATCCCTAATTTATCTATATATTATGATGCCATTTAATGTGTTTTATGATTATATATATACTTAAATATATATCACTTATAGTAAAATATATTTAATAATTATATTAAAAAAACTATATATATGTTTGAAGTTAATAGTTTTTATACATGTATATTTACTAAAACAAGTATTTATTTTTACTTTATGTACATACTTAAAATATTATATTTATAGGAAAATATACTTATTATCTATTAAAAATATACTTATATATTTAATTAGTATTCTATATATATATATATACAAAAATAAATATTTATTATCATATTATATACATAGTCTTTAAACAAAAATATTATACAAAATTTTATAAATAAAGTATTAATAAAACTATATAAAAACTATTTTTCATTAAAAAAAAGGTCATAGGTAAAAATATACACATTTTACATATATTATACTAATAATAATAATGATGATGATAATACATGGATTTACACTAACATTACATGAAATAACATGGATCTAAAGTTTAAGGATTAAAAATGCATTAACATGAAATTACATGGCAAAAAAATCATATGAAAACAGGGACTACAATGAAACAAATGCGAAACTTGAAGAAATAAACATAAAATAACGGAAATAATATGCTAAAATTAAACATTAAACAGCAGTGACTAAACTGAACTGAGATGGAAATTAAATGCTACAAAAAAGAAACAAAAAAGATAATAAACACGCATAAGAAACTAAAGGATCAACTGCATAATTATCCCGTGACAGAAATGAGTGCGGGTTGAAAGTCCATCGACTTCAGGCGTAATTATCCCGTAACTCAAAAAGCGAATCATCCCGGGTAACCGGGTCACGTGCGGGTCGGGGCCATCAAAACGGCATCATTTTATTCCAACCGATTTAAAACCCAATCTATGTTATTTTTTTTATTCGAAACATATTAAAACAAAAAAACAACGCTAATTTCATATTTCTCTTCTCCCTCACTCTCACTACCGAACGGCGGCGCCGCTCTCCTGCTCATGACGGCGTCGATGAAGGCCGATCCTCGGCATTGAAGCCTCACGACGAAGATCCGGACGCAACGACGGTAAGCTTCGAACTTTTTGTTTGATTTCAGCTTAAAATCTGAAGATTTAAAATGATTTTTTTTTGAAAAAAACGGAAAACCCTTCTTCTTCTTTTGATTCAAATTAAAAAGCTTTGATTTCTAACTAAAAATTTGTATTTCGAACAGATCTTGGATTTTTAAAAACGCATGAAAGAACTTGAAGCTACCTTTTATTTCATTTCAAAAGTCTTTTCTTTTACAGATTTTTTTTTAAATCGACCCCTTACAATTTTTTTAGCCGAATCCTCTGTCAAATCTCTGATTTTTTTTCTCTTCAGACCCCCCATTCGTTTTGTTTTCACCTCGGTTTATATAACCAATCTTTCAAAATAATAACCACCCCTTTAATCTGCAGATCTGATGATGATAGGATATAAAGCCGGATTTCGTGGGATTTTTGGTGCAGGGCGGCTGAAACAGAGGGTAGTGGTAGGTTTAGGGATAGATTTAGGTTATTTTATTTAATTTTTAGGGTTTCTGAATTTGAACCAGAATTGGGGTTTTAAGGTTTGGTTTAAGGATATGGTTCGAACTGTGTGACCGGCGGCGGTAGCTCGACGGCGGCAACAGTGGAGGTAGCGGCGGCGGCTGGTTTGATGACATTAGGGTTAGGTTAATTTGTTTTAGGTTTTTTTTGGGTTACCGGGTCTGGTGTGTTGGATCCGGGTTAAGTGGGTTACCGGGTTGTAATTTGGGTTTGGTTTGAGTAATGGGTAAACGTCTTATTACAGTCAGTCTATCACATGTATAACAAGACAACAAACATTTGAAATTTTAAAAGTAAGGATCTTATTTTAATAAATTACATATATCCCTTAAAATCTCTTAACCTCACTGTTGGTAAAGTCTTTGCCACCCTTTTCTACGTTAATCTATATATTCAGAAAAATAATAAATTGTTGGAAAAGAAAATGATAGAGGGAGACTTCAAGTAAACGCTGAGGAAAAGCTGGGATTCCCGGGTGCGACCATTGACTATTGTAGTTTAAAATGGCCAACACCAAACAAAGTTATTCCCATTCATTTCTTTGTGGAAAAGGAATGGAAATTGTAAGTTTTGATTTCCGAAGTCACCCGACAGCTGATGACTAACCAGATTTGTTGCTTCTTTCTGGTTCTTGGGTCAATACCCTTTAACGAATGCCATCTTTAGGGGCTAACCGAGTTGAGCAGTTCAAATTTGATTCGGTCAACGCTCTGCTCAACAAGAAAATGATTCTCTCGTTGTCAAATGAGACAAGTTTAGTCTTGATCAATACTCAACATGATCTTGAGATTAAAGGCATACAAAATTCTCTTTATGTTTTAATAGCGGAGAGTACAATGTATGATCAAGTTTTTTTTAGAGTACAATGTATGATCAAGTTTTTTTTACTCAGAAAATATGATTTTACTTGTGCCTTATTAAAAACTTCTATAAACCTAAATGAAGGAAAATGGTACACACAACTAAACTAGGTACAAGTTAAAGCATAGCAGTACCAACAGACCAATAATAGCAAAAGCTAGCAACAGATCATGATCGCTTGTTCACTTCCACATAACAGTTCGAACTCAGCTACCACCAAGCTTTAAACTACCCTTACCTTCCTACGTTGAATGATCCCTCATGCACAAATGTTGACTCAATACAAACGGACTTGTTCGAGCCAAATCATCAAGAACATCAAATATAACGCGCCAATACCAGAGTCTAATTTTGGTTTAAAACTTCTTCCCGAATAGAACAGAGTGCAACACTAGTTATCGAATATGTAATAAGCCACAAGCCAAATAAAGAGCAATACCACCATGCTCTGAATTGTCCCTCAATCGGAAGTTTGGCACTCCAACGGGTTTTCCCACCAATTCTTCTCGTTCAGCAACGCTTCCTATTTTACTGCCTTGCACCATACAAACGCGCGCATCTTGGACTAATAACAAAATCTTTTAGGTTCAACATCTTCCCTGGAAAGACTTCTTCGATACGCGCTAGCCATAAGCTAAATATCATGTGACAAGAATAGTCCTTTGATGTCAATTGCAACTTATATACCCTCTATAATCCAAGGGTATTTATTCTATACATAGGTTATGAAAACTAAAAGTTTCAACAAGTGTTAGTTTTAGGGATCTAGTTTAGGGTGTATGGTTTAGGGGTTCAGGTGTAGAGGTTTAGAATTTAGGGATGGTGGTTAGAATTTAGGGTTTATAGGTTAAAATCTAAATTCTCACCATATTACCTTAAAAACTAAACTCTAACTTCTAAACCTTAAATTCTAATCACCGTCCCTAAATTCTAAACTCCTATACCCTAAACTAAATCCCTAAACCCTAAAACTGAGGCACTTGTATAAACTTCTAGTTTTCACCGCCAGTGTATTGGATATAAATCCATAATCCAAATGATTCTCACGTAAATCTTGCCTATAAAAAACCAAAGCTCCTCCAAAAACATCAACATCCTCCTGAACAAGTTTATTGGCTTTAGTAGCAATTGTTAAAAAAAAAAACTCGTTCGAACTTTTCACAAGCATCAACATCTCCAAATAAGAAAGTTTCGATTGCAACCATCACGACCATATTGGCTGCAAATCCTGAAGTGAAAACAAGGCACGCCTCTGTCTTCTTTAAATTTGTCAACGCAAATTCTAGTACCATGTGGTAATAATATCCACCTATCAGTGAGAAACCCATTGGACCTGTTCCTTGCTCCATTGCTGCCATGGCCATAGCTTTTGTAATCGTGGAATGTCTACTCAATTCCAAGAAATCATTTCCAGCAAATGGAGTTAGCTTCTTGAATTGCTTCTCCTGATTTGAACTTATCATTTCATTTTTGCTGGTAAGTTCAAGTCGTGAATCGGTTGATCGATAAATTTATTGCTCGTGGGGGTTGGCAATTTGTCGAACACCTGGCGAATCTTCGTCTTTGGTTTCTTTTGCTTAGCCTCGACTTCCCCTGATCCATTGATCCCACCACCATTCACTTTGCTGATCTGGGTCGTCAACAACTTCAACTGCCTCAACACTTCTTGGGGTGTTTAATTTGCTTGCTTCAGATTGTTTATATTCGATTGAATTGTTTCTATGTTCGATTTAATTGTTTCAATGATGTTCTTTAAGAGAAGATAGGAAGGAAAAGATATTTATTTATAACAATTGGCGTAAAACTTTAGCTCTATTGGATATATAGAGTATTTAGGGATTAATATTTAGAATATAGAGGATATTTAAGGATATACGGCAGTTTTTACAATGCTGGTGGAGAATGTTGGCGTTCTTCCTTTTTTAAATATTTTTCTCTTTAAATTTGTCATACACGTGAATCAAAAAATATAAAAAAACATTAGAATATCATTTACAAGTGGCGTTCTTTTTTTTAATATTTTTCTCTTTAAATTTGTCATACACATGAATCAAAAAATATATAAAAAATACTACAACGTCACCTGCATATGGCATTCTCCACCGACACTGTAAAAATTGTCATAAATCCTCAAATAACCCCCAACATCCCTTATATTTTAAATATTAGAGACTATTTGGATTATTCTCCTAATTTCCCCTAAAACTTTACATCCCAAATCTATTTGTTTAAATAAGACTAGAGCAGACAAAATCAGTTAGGACCTTGAGTGCTCGACACTCGCGCACTACTCTACCAATTTTTTGGTCCTTGAGTTGTTGGTTACTCTTTGGTAGGGGTATTCATAATCGGCTCAATAAATATTCGGCGGCCTAATAATTTTAATATCACTATCATAATATTATTATTTTTTATCCTCTCTTATATTTTACTAATTTACATTATGTTTTTATTGGGCCTCTGAATACACATTAAGCTAGTTATGAACATCTTCCCTAAACCCATTTGTTGAATCAACATTTTCCCTTCAAAATTTAAACTATTCATCGAAATCACCCATTTTCATCGCTTCTCCTTTGTTTTCACGAAAAACCCAGACCTGCTCAACGAAACAAAATTAGCAACAGACCCAGAAATTCCTCCATTTTAACAATAGTTTTTTAATCAGCAACGTAAAGAGCAAACGGGTATAGATACTCAGTTTTTTTCATTGTGATTATTATTTGGGTGTTCGTAAATCATTCAACATTGGCACCATTTTCTGCTCGCCCTGGATTTGCCGACAGATTAAATTGAAGGAATGACGACTGACGCGATGGTGAAGAAAGACTAAATTGAAATAATTTTAAAATATCAAAGGTTAATTTTTTAAAATTAGTATTAAATTATAATAATATTTAAAAGTCAATGGATACATTTTTATCTTGCTAATTTTATTAATGATCACATTATCTCTTTTTAACGGAAACTAACGTGTGATTATTTTTTTAATAAAATCAAAATTATTAATTTTTTAACTTTTGGAAGTTTTATTGTAAAAATAAATATTTTAATATTTGGGAGAAATTTCAGATCGGGAGAGGGTTGTGACTTGTGGTGGGTGGAGATAGGGCTGCGAATTGGGAAAGGTTCCAGTGAGAGATAGGGCTATTGGGCCTAGGGCTAAAAGCCTTTTTTGAATATTCAGATAATTCAAAATTAATATTTATCTGATTTGTATTCCATCATCTTATTTGAATTTTATTGGATTTTTAATTTAAATTATTTAAAAAAATTGGATCAAATATTTGAATATTTAAATTGGATATTCGAACACCCGTGATAGTGAGGCTATGAAAACTAAATAAAATGCTAGTTGTTTACCCTTAGCAGTAGCACTACTATTTTATTTCACATTATGCACTACTATTTAAATGAATCTGACAGCTAGAAATAAAGGATTGTCATTGGCTCTACTTTATGAATTAGCTTGTCCTCATTTCTTTGTTTGCAATAAAATAGTATTTGTTTGATTGAAAATCTGAACCAAAGATATATATATATATATATGGGAATTAGTCTCATCGGGCTATCGTCGAAAGAGATTGAAGTATTAGTATGTTGAATCTTTTGATAAATTTTTATCGATTTTGAGTGAGTTTTGTGTAAAACTAATATAAGGAGAATAAAAATGAAGTGTGAATGTTTTTGTACTAATCTTGATGCGAATAGCGGCTGATAACGGACGACGATTAATCGACAGGGCTAACTAGAATGTTCAGTGACAAAAATAGAATTATGAATGATATGATCGTTAAAACCATATCTTCAAGAACAATGCAAGTGATTTATCATTTAAGCTAGTTATTTGGTACACTGATAATGACCAGGAATTGTTTTATTTAATAAAATCTATTTTGGCAAAGACTAATCCAAATGAAAATTGGATTTAAATCAGTTAGGCTAATCTTGTTCTTAGAGCGATTTTGAAAACAGATTATTTTGACATTTGAAATAAAAATTAAAATTGAACCATAAAATTGGTACAATATTGATAAGGGTGGCAACGGGACGGGAACAGTTTTGCATTTCTCACTCTGTCATCAATATTTGTATTTCGGGTTTTTTTGTCCTCATACCCTCCCCGCATGGATCCCTATAAGTTTCGAGAATCTTCATCCAAAAAAAAAAATAAGGATCACGTACTACTTTACTAGTTAAAATATAAGACCATTTTCAGTCATATATTCATTACATGTACAAATATTCAAATCTTAATATATTAAAACAAATATATGACATTATGAAAAGACCGTTTCAAAACTATAATAATAACTTGAACCCAACGAGTGACTCTAGTAGAAAAAATGATGATATTTATCTTAAGAGATTCGTATTCGAGCAACTGTGGGTGCAAGGTGTGTGCTCATTGTCAAAGGGTTAAGAAAAAGTATGAACAATATAGCAATCTATATCCTCATCCCCATCCTCATTTGAACTTTAGGTATAAAATTTCTTTTAATCGATTCAAGAATCGATATCAATCCAATAATTGATATCGATCCGAATATGATGACCCAAAATTTGAAATAAACCGAAATTGATCAGAATTTTAGTTGAACGAAATGAACTCGAATCGATTTTCAACCGAACCTAATGGACCTGAACCGAAGACAACTCGAAATAAATAAAATATATTAAAAGACATAAAGAAAGATGAGATGTGAACAGTCGCACAACTCACCAAAAAGACAAATATGTTGGCTTTATAAAGCCATATATAGCGTGTAAAAAACTAAACTGACCTAAAAACCCGATTAAAACCGACCAATCTCATGTTGACTCAAAATTGACCCGAACCGAAATCAACGAACCAATATTAACCGACTCAAAAATCAACTGACCCGATATGAACCGAATCACCATAGATCCAAACTAAAATCGAACTAAAACCTAATATAAACTGAATAATATTATATTCGAACCGAATAACCCGTTTGCCACATATTGTCATTGGCTCCATGTCTCATAGTTTATTTTATAAATATCCCTACATCAAAAACTTGGATTGAAAAAAATGCTCATTACCGAGTTTTTTAATCAGTGAGAGCACCCGCAACAAGAATATTAATCGTTGCGGCCGCCAACACTAGATATTTTGGATTATTCCATGTTTGACTCTCTCTTGGATTAGAATGGGATCTATAATCTTAATCATTTGTTCAATCAAAATTGCCTTAACAAAGTTGTGAAGATTTAAACCTTCTTTAAAAATTTATCCCTAAACATCTCTAACAAGAGGATACTATAACTATACACTTCATCTTTTGTTGACAACTTGCTTCTTATGCTATATTCTATCATTAATTCATCACAAATTACATATAGAAATAATTGCACAGGAAAGTCCTCTAAATTTATTAAAGGCTTAATATCAAAATAAGTTTCTAAACTATCATGTTTTTTTCTTTTAGGTGTTTAAACTGTTTGTTGCTATTTTTAGGTGCTCAAACTATTATTTTTAGTCAAAGTAAGTGCCCAAACTGTCATTTTTTTAGTCAAAAAAGGTGCTTCAGTTTGACTTTAAAAAGTACAAAAAACGATAATTTGAACACTTAAAAAGGACAAAAAATAGTTTAAACACCTAAAAGAAAAAAATGATAGATTACGTGATAGATTAAATAATATAAAAATCAAGCCAATATAACACATATGATTAAATATTGAACTTATTCCACTGAATATATTAAGAAACCAAAATGTAACCTTTATTAACAATAATATTTTATTCTAATGACGATTAAGTAATATAATAAACAATTACGATTATTTCGGTCCATTCAAAAGTTTCTCTCCACTTTTATATATTATAGATTACAAAATTACACAGACTATATAAATATTTGCATTTTTGTAAATGAAAAAATAGGTACAAGCGGAAATGTGAATATTTATTTATGAAAAAATGGATAATTTAGTTATTAATTCAAGTAAAATAAATAAATATACATTTAATTGTATATTTTTAAAGATAATTTTATTTGAGTTTTTTGTCAACTGTCCAGCCGAATTAATGTGATTTGAATAATTTAATCAAGATTTTTACTATATTATTACTTAGCTATATTCAGATTCTTTACTTTGGTTGGGTGGGTTCTTTCCTTGGGACAAAAGTAAAAATATAGAAACCCAAATTAAAATAACACAATGGCATACAATGAGAAAGAAGGAAGGTATCCATATTCTTATTTGTTTATAATTAAAGTTTAGTTTATTTTTATTATTTGGAATTCACAAACCTAAGAAATTAGGGTATTCCCGTTTTTTTTTCTTTTTTATTGTCGTCTTTTTTGTATTGTTAATAATTACATTGATTTTATATTGATTGTCGACCGCCGGTGATTTTTTTATTCTTTTATCTTCTAATTTTATGAAAAATGATGAAATAGTCTACCTTTTAATAAACATGTGAAATTGAACTGTTGGTTTTCAATAATTCTTTGCGTAAATTGCTGAATTTATGATTTTTTAATAATTCCTTACCTATAAATTGTTGAAACTGTTCACTTACAAGTTAACTATTTTTTTCATAATATGCATATTCGTCTTACGGACTATATTTGGGTGCAAGGTTGCCCCTCCCAACAATATCGTCTCCAAGGTTTGAACTCGTATTCTCTCATTGGGAGTGCAATGTGCCTATAAAATGAAGATGGTCTAATTTTGAATTTCATTGAAAATTTCTTTATTTATTTTAATTTGTTAGAATTTTTTTGAACAAAAATTTGTTAGAATTTAATTGTATAGTTGTGAAATCTTATAACTTGATCTATTTGCGTAATATTATTAGACATTATCGTTAAATTGTTGACCTAAAAATTAGTAAATTACGTGAAAGTATAAATAATTAGAAGTTCAAGTTTACCTATACACTAATAACTATAACTAATTTTTGAGTTTTTGTAAAAATATAAAGATGAAATTCTATGAAATTAAGTAACTTCTCAATTTTTTTATAGTTGAGGGATGAAACTCATAATTGTACCAAACTTTTTAAAATTAAGGGATAATTTCACATTTGATACATATACTTTGACAAAATATCAAATATGAAAACACGTACTTTTATAATGTCTAATGTTGCACATGTACTTTGACATAATATTCAATGTGAAACTTGCATTATCATTATGTTATTGATATAGTGCATGTGATTTTTCAATGACCGGTTTGACATTTTTAGTAGTGTTAACCGACGTACCATAATAATACACAAATTGATAGTTCAAGTACAACACTTACTAATGGTGTCAACCCAAATACCATAATAATAGGCTTGTAAATGAACCTAACGAACATAAATTGAGGTATGTTCATGTTCGTTCGTTTAATTTTAATCGAACAAATGAACAAACATGAATAACTAAACGAACATAATTTATTGTCCGTGTTTGTTTGTTAAGGAATGTAGCTTTTTCGTGTGCGTTCATTAAAATGATAAACGAACGTAAACAAACATTGAGTATTGTTTAATTTTTTCCTTAAGAAGTCTGAAGTCTCGTACATTGAGTATTGTTTAAATTTTCTTTTTATTTCATATTTTTAATATATGTTTTTAAATTTTTTAAATATAATATTTTTGTTATGAAAATAACAAATATAAGTGGACATATGTGAATAATTTAACCGAACATAAACAAACAGATTACCGAACATTCACGAAAGTAAATGAACGAACAAGCCCTCTGTTATTGTTAGATCATTTAATTAAACGAACGGAAAATATTGTTCATGTTCGTTTGTTTAATAAATAAACAAACATCTCGTTGAACGGTTCGCTGAACGTTTAATTCGTTTACAACCTTACATAATAATATGCATGATGATAATTCAGGTATTATATTGAACATTTTTAGCAAAGAATATATACCACATTGAACATTTTATCAAAATATAGGTATCATATTAGAGAGTTCTTCAAAAGACAGATATCACAATAAACATTTAAAAAGTACATGTATTACATTGTATATCTTATTAAAGTAAAAGTACCAAACATGGTATTATTCCTAAAATTAATAAAATATTGATATTTTTATACCGAGTCAATAAATTACGCCTTTGATTGGTCACTATTTGACTATGGGATCCTTTGCTTTACTGTGTAAGTAAGCACCCAAATTGAGGGTTCCAGAATTTATTTTATTTTATATTCTTGGGGCCAGTGTTCATCAGATTAGGGAAAACCTTATCACGCCTCCCACACACCAGAAACAAGAGCAAGATTGAATTAAATCGGCGATTCAAAGGTCCAGATCGGCGTTTTGAAGGCCCCTGATTATTGAGTTTTCGTTATTGATTTGATTTAGAGATCAAAATTCCACGGAAGAGTTTTTTTGAAGGGTGAATTTGTGTTTTTTGTTGGCGATGATGGGTTTTTTTATTTGAAATCTGGGTAAGGATTTTTCGACATATCACCGATTGGCTGAGGCGATCGTTATTTCTTGATTTGATTTTGTTTTTAAAATAAAGGGAAAATAGGTTTTAAGAAATTCTAGGTTCTGAATCCATACCCTTTGTTTGTGTTTGCTTTTTACCTCCTCTTTGTTCCAAATTCGGATTTGGCGTTGTTCAAACGTCAAAGAATCTTAATCAGAGGATGAGAAGATTTGGGATTTTTTTCTTTTTCATTGAAGAAATTTGTTGAAGAGATGGGGTTTTCGGTTTCGGATTCTCCTATATCAGCCTTCGGCATCGAATTGATTAAAATTTTCTTCTGGGGATTTTTCGTCCATATGTTTCTCGGCAGCTTTTGTGGAAGGAGTTTTTATTGCATAGAAGTAGCAGTCTCCATCTGGGCCAATATTAGGATATTTGTCTACTTTAGTTCATTCTATCGAAATCAATCTAGATGCTTCTCAAATCAAGACCTGAAACACTGTTCTGGGAGCTATTTTGATGCGTCAATAGGCTGATTAGATAGAAATTATAGGGTGTTTATTTTTTGTTAGATGAACTGATTGTTTATTTTGATCCGTCAATAGGCTGATGTGTTTATCTTCTGATGACAAATTTGGTGTTTTTAATGTTTATATTATTTGGATCTATGGATCTTGAGCCTCATGTGCTTGTTTGTGAAATTCAAACACCTTATCTGCAGAAAAGAGGTGTAGGGCTATTGAAGGGAAGAATAATTTTTGTCCTTCAAAGGAGATATGGATATCTTTACTGATGTTTTTGGCTCGTGGCCAAGCTGCTAGTCAGATAGTTTGACACAAAGTAGCTAGGCTGCCATGTCGACTTTTTTGGGCATAGATTGAAACACCTATACTTCTATTATTACCAGAAGTTAAATGCAGAAATAATGCATAGAAAAGAACACAGTTAGTCAGAACTGTATACTTTGATGATGATTGATGAAACTTTTACTGTGTATTTTCTGTTTTATGCGAAGAACTCTGATTCCAAGAATTTTGAACAAGTTTTGTCCAATGTTACATTCTCGATTGAAGGGAATTTTCCTGGACACCAAACTTGTCACCATGATCTGCCTCAAGGTAAATGACATTTGGAGGCATACGCTGATAGTCACTTTATCAGCTCTGAGGATCACTATGTGATGATAAATTTCTCTTTTATAAGTGGATTGGATGCTTATAAGCTTCTTTATCCGAACCTCTGTTTATTTTTTATTTGTGTACATATGGCTGATCGTTTTCTTTGATATTGTTAAGCAGGAAGGACGGATATTTTTCCTGTTCAAGACTTGGGCTTTATTAGTGATCTCTGTATTGTTAATTATCTGACAAGATTGGAGGAACCAAAGTAACTGTAAGTTCCTTGGCCTTTTAGTTTGTTTGACATAAAGGACTTGAAAACTAAAATTTAAATTATAAACATTCTTCATCTGTTGAAATTTATTTTATTCACACATCACTAGTGTAATTTTTCTGATACAATATTTCTATACTTGTCAGTATGTGTACATTCAGTTTTATATAGATGCTTATTTTATTGGATCTTTGCTTGAATTGTTTCCAGAGCCATATTTGTACTTGCACCGGAAGTTTCTCTTCCACTATGGTGTCAAGTAGTAAGCAAGAAGCCACGGCATCCTGCAAGATTTGTTGTGGTCAGCCATTAGTTGATGGGATAGGATCTGTATCTTCAGGGGTGATGAGCACAGTAGGTCTGGAACTCAGAAGTTTTATAAATTCTGACTTGACTTGGAAGGCAGTTTCAAAGAGGAATAGGAGTGGGACGAGGCGAACCAGGAAACCAGTTGCTGAAAGCATGACAATGGGATTGGGGCTAGCCAATAAAAATGACAGAAAACTGGAGAATGTTACTGTGTCAGAATCAGAGAAAGTAAGATTACATTCATTTGTACTTATAAAACTACCCTCAAGGGTTCTCACTTGTTTCATCTAATTCTCCGTTTTTTCTATTAGCAGCTTGGTGTGGATGTTCTTGGACAGCACTTTAGCAAAAAAGTAGAGGATGTTCCAATTAAGAAAAGGAGATTTATGTTCAGGTCTCCGTCACCACCACCCCCAATGACCCCTTGTCCCCTCCTTGAAACCTCTGAAAAGTATTTAGATTTTCAAACTACTCCAGATCAGAGTTCTGGTTCAAGCGCCGAACAGTGGCAACAGCTCATGAAATCTGATTGTTCTGCCACGTCACATGCTCCTAGTATCAATGATGAGAAGATTTCAGAGGTAATAAATGGTGTCGAGGATTTCTCAGGGATTGAAATACTTGCAGCTGCTGCTTGCAGTGATAGCATGTGTAATGATGTTACTGAATGTGAGGGAACTCCAGTAGTAGAAGAATCAACACAGGAGAGAATTCTGTCTTCTGTTTCTTCAATTCATTTGGAAGAATCTACTGCATCACTGGAGACAGCATGTTGCTTTCCAAAAGGTTCAGTAATTGAAATTAAGTCCGAGGGATCATCTTTCCAAGACAATTCCTTTGTTGTTTTGCATGAAGTTCCTAGCGACAAGGATACAATATCAGAAAGGTCCATTCCCTTGTGTGAATTTCCTAGTGGCAAGGGAATGGACCTTTCGGTAAATGAAAGTAAGTCTGAGGTTTCCTCTTTCCAAGACAACTCCTTTGCTGTTTTGCATGAAATTCCCAGTGACAAGAATACACTCCCAGAAAGGTTCATTCCCTTGCCAGATGATAGATTACTCTGGGATTTAAATGTTTCAATGGATGTTTGGCCTTGTGATGGAGGGATTGTTGATTCTCAAAATGATTCCGTTGCTAAAATTTCTGTGAGAAGTGAAGAGTTGCAGACTGCAGAAACTCAAGATATAAAAACTGATACTACAAATGATTGTGTTTCATTTGATGTTGATGGGAGTAATAGGATGACTTCAGATTTGAGAAGCATACCTACTGGGACTGATGATTTGGGTACAGAGAAACAGGAATCTGGTTACGGTTCACAAGATATAGACGACGATACTACAATCGAAGTTGTTTCATCTGAAGATGATGGGGGTGTTTGGATGACTTCAGACTTGAGAAGCATGGCTGTTGGGACTGATGATTTGAGTGCAGAGGAACAGGAATCTGGTTATGATTCACAATATATGAAAAAATATACTACAAAAGAAGTGATTTCCTCTGATGATGTTGATGTGGGTAATTGTATGATCATATCTGTTGGGACTGATGATTTGAGCTCAGAGAAACAGGAATATGAGGGATGCTCAGGTTATGATACACACTTGCATACTAAGGAACCTCAAGATATGAAAAATGACGATTCAAATGAAGTGGCTTCATCCAATGTTGATGGGGGTAATGGGATGGCTTCAGACTTGAGAACCATTCCTGTTGCGAGTGATGAATGTAGTACAGAGAAACAGGAAGCCGAAGGATGCTCTGGTTATGATTCTCAATTTGAGGATGGGGAGTTGAGGGAATCAGATGTTCAATGTTGGGAGGAAATTGAACAGGTGGATTATGACACTGAATTTGAGGAAGAAAGATCATTTGGCTTGGAAGCCGAGAGTTGTGAGAAGGAAGTAAAGGTAGACAGAGGATCAAATCCGGAACTAGCTGAGAGTTTTAAATGTTGTGAGACGGGAGAGGCTTTGAGGAAAAGTCCAGTTAGCTTGAAGATTAGAAATGTGGAAGTGTCTAATGGTGAAACTATGAAATTTGATTGCTTGGATAGGTCTGATTATGATCTTAGAGTAGATTTATCCAAGGAATCAAAAAATGAATTGCTTTCATGTGTTGAAGGATCATTATCCTCTGATATTCTGAAAAGCAGGTAAAATTTTTGGACTCAATTATCTCTTTTCTTATGTACATTTTCAGTTTTGATTGATTGCTCTGATTTTTCGAATATTTCAGGCCTGCCAATTTTAATGGTTCATATCCTCGAGTTGAAAGAGGTGCTGGTTCCGACAGATTCACGGGGTGTGGTAGATCTTCACATATGCATCGCAGAAGGCCAGAAGGTGCTCGCATTTTCAATCCCTCAGCTAATTATTGGGATTCTTCTAAGCGTGAGCATCTGCATATTCATAATGGCCCTTACAATTTTGGGCGCCCCAGATCAAATAGTGCTTTTGGGAACCGAGAATATCCTGTGGGCACAGACCAATCACCTTCAGATGCTGTTGGTGTTTCAAGACCTGACCAGCGCATTACCAGGCAATTTATGGGCTCTGACAGACCACTCCTTAGAAGATCACCAATTGGAAGAGTGGATTCTTACAATATGCATCTAAGGATGCCAACCGTAAGAGATACTAGTCCTGATCAGAATAGGTTTAGAAGATTTCCGCAAGGGGTTTGTAGAGGCATCAGAGATGAATATCTCAGGCATGTTCCTGATGACAGCACACAATACATGGGTCGCATGTTGCATCGCTTAGACAGGAGAGAAAGAAGCATTTCTCCCCATGGTGGAAGACCTCATCATGCCGTACCTTGCAAGAGAGCTCGATCAAGATCAAGGAGCCGCTCTCCCATTGATTGGTTGTTGCAGAGGGATCGAAATGAGGATTCAAGACGTCGCAACAGATCACCAGATTTTGGGTCTAATGCTAGAATGGATAGAGTGAGGTTGCCTTTTACTAAGCGATCTGCTGCTGGTTATGGAGAGTTCGTGTCCCCACCTCGGAATCATGCTTCACCACAACGAAATTCCAGGATGTTCGAGGATCGTAATCCTGGTTTAGACCGTTCTAGAGGACGGAAATCACATGTAAGGATGATTCGGCAGGACCAAAGGTTTGATCAACCACACCCCAATTGGAGATTCAATTCAGATGATTGCTTCAACCCCATGATCCGACCTAGAAGATTTCCTGATAGGGCTGCTCGTGGTAAAGGGTGTACATATGGAGTCAATGATGATGGTAATCATGGCACTAGATATGCAATGAATCATCGAGTGAGGTGTTGTTATACAGATGGTGGAGCTCGTCGGTTTCGGTATAACGAGGAAGATTCATACATGGCTAAGAACTCTTTAAACTTGACTAATGCCACTGGAGTCTTGTCTAGGCGTCCTGATGATGCTGATGCACCTAGGACAGCCAGTGAAGATAGATGAATTTTTTTAATGCTACTGAAATGGCTGGAAAAGGGTGATATGAAAACTAGAAGAGGTAATATCTTTCTCTTTACAAATCATATGCTTGTATACATGGCTGGTTAGTGGGGGATTTTGTTCCATTTTAAGATTTTTTTAGCAATTCCATATACAGGGCAGGATTCCATCTAAATTCTGTCTTTTCTCTTTTCTAGTTTTAGTTTTAGCTTCCTTTTACCTCTTTCTCTTTCCACATGGCTAAAGTTATGCTACTTTTTCGAGTTTGGTTATGCACAACAAAGGAATTCATGTAGGTGTTGAGTGTTTTGCAAAGATTAATGCTTTTATTTATTTTCATTGGCTATAGGATGAGATTATAGTTACCTGTTGATTGAGCAATGTTATCAAGGTTGGTGTTGTCGTTTCGTGTGATCGATCGATCGAGTTGATCGAAGCTCGTCTTTATGACAACAACATTAATCACATTGCGATTGCAGATTGCAGATGTAACTGATGCTCTTCTTCAGGGTCAAATTGCAATAAGTGAATTGTCGACTATGCTGTGCTTTGCTCGATGATCAAGCTAGGAGATGTGCATGAAATGAGATGGTAGACGAAACGAGAATAATTTCATTGACAACATTGTAAAAAATGTCAAGGCAATGATTCACATATTGGTATATATTTTTTGAAATTATATTAATATTTTCTTTAGAAAATTAGTTATCCTATTGAATTGAGAACGCTAATACTAAATTTTATAAATAAGGAAAATCTCTCTTTTTCTTCTATTTTTTACAAATCTTAATTATAATTCTAATTTTACCTAGAGGGAGATGAAAAAGGGGAGACCTTCAAAGAAAAGAATGGGTGTTTTTAGTGGGATTAGAACTCGTGATTAAAAGAAATATGAGAAAATAAAGATGATTAACCAGTCAAATGTATTTGTTGTGTTATTTATATATATATATATTTTAATTTTTAAGTTATAAATAATATTATTATTAAACAATTATCCAATGATAATAATAACATAACTAATGGTATTAACGAGGATTAACATACACTAATGAAAAGATGAGGTTTTCTATCGGTGTCATTAGTCAATTTAACACTAATTCAATTGGAAACTAATGAAAATATATTTATTTTAATGAATAATTAAAACACTTCCATTTCATTTAAGATTTGTAATATTATATATAGTCTCTTTATTTCAAATAAAATGTTTAATGTGAATTATTTGTATTTAACGTATGCATACGTGTATGACTCAAAATTAATAATACAAAATAAGAGTTATATTTTGATACACAATCATTTTTATTTAAATTATAAAATATAAAATATAAATCTCTTACCTTAAAATTTAGGGTAAATTTCACCGGATGTCTCTTATCTTTAGGGCTTGTTCTATTTTGGTCACCCAATTTAAAAAAAAATTCTTGCCACTTATGCTTTCGACCGTTACCGTTTTGGTCACCCGAGCGTTAGCCTCCGTTGACCCCATTAATACGATGATGTGGTAGGTTAATAAAAAAATGTTAATTTAAAATTTAACCCTCAAATTTTTAAAATCTCAATTTTCACCATCTTTACAAAAAAACCCTCTCTCTAATTATTCTATAACCCAAATCCTAACCCCCCCTGTAATTATAGGGGAGAAAAAGAAAAGTTTAAAATCATCTCTTATGTATGTATCTGTATTTGAAATATTTTTTTTGTTTTGCTTATTTTAATTATTTTACTAATTTGGTTTTTTTTCATAATTATTGGTGGGAATTCATGTTTTGATTTATGAATTTAAAATCTTTTGTCTTTAGTATGACACATCCTCAAGGAGGTTTCACTAATCGAAAACGTTTCGGACAAGGTTTCAAAACTCGATGCTTTTGTTAAACGATTGGAAGAAAAAATAAGAAAGATCGATGCTTTTAAATGTGAACTTCCTCTTTGCATGCTCCTTCTTAACGACGGTTCATTCTTCAATCAATTTAAACCAAACCTTTTTCCCTTTATTAATGGATTCTCTTTTGATTTTTCTGTTTGAAAAAAAAATCAGCTCTGATTGAGAGATTAAACGGAAAATATTAGCCTTTAGCTTTGTGTGTGTGTGTGTTTTTTTTTTATTATTTTGGTTAAAATCTTTAGACTTTGTAACTTGAGTTTTGGTTATTTTGAGATTGCAATCAATGTGTGGAATGTTGTTTTGATTTTCTATTTGATTGCAACCATTGTAGCTTTAAAAGAGGAGTCGGTACAATGTATGTCGAGAAACAGTGAGCCACTTTTAAAATAATTTATTTTATTGGAGGGATTTCCATTGAGGCTTTTTTTTAGATCTTTTTCTTGCTAATTTGATTTTTTATAGTCATCTTAGATAGGGTTTAAGAAGTTTGATCAATGGGAGGGGCTAGGGTTAAAAAAATTTTCAGAGAAATTGAGTTTTTTATTTTTGTGTGTGAAGATGGTAAAAAAATAAAGTTTTAAAAGTTTTTGAGGGTTAAATTTAAAATTAACGTTTTTTATTAACGTGTCGCATCATCATATTAACAGGGGTTAATGGAGGTTAACATTCGGGAAACCAAAACGGTATCGGTCGAAAACATAAGTGGCAAGAATAATCTTTTTTTAATTTGAGTGACCAAAATAGAACAAGTCCTAAACATAAGGAACTTCCGGTGAAATTTACCCTAAAATTTAAACTCTAAATACTAAATATTGAATTCTAAATCCTAAACTAAATCACCAAATTTGCGTAAACTTTTACACAATATCTATATCAAAATATTAAAAAAAACAACCGCACAAACATATCAAATTACCTAAATAAATAAATAGGATTATGATCCACTTAGAGAATAAATAAACGACTGAGATTATGTTTTATACATATTTTTAAAAAATTACTCATTTTTTGCTGTTAATCACATCTATTTATTTAGTAGTTCAAAAAACAAAAATTTTACGTAAGAGAGGATCATATACCTCAAATAAATATTTAAATAACATCATATAAAAATGTAAAACATGTATACTGTAAAAAAAAATGTACTACAAGTTAGATGATGGGCCTGAAAAAAGGGCCTGCTCCGTTTCCCTCTACTGGGCTTTTTCCAAATAAAAAACCGGGTCACGAGACCCGTAGGGAAGGCACGGATCCTTTAACTTTGCTTCTTCTTTTTCTTCTGTCTCCCTTCTCTATCTCAATTCCTACACCAAGACAAAACCACCCGTCGCCTCCGTTATGCCTCCGATTGGCCTTATGCTTACACCGAATTGAACCTCCTCCTCTCATATTGCTCTCTTCTGGTCGAGATTTCCTATAAACAATCCTGAAAGTGGCGAAGCTGGAATCTTAGTTTCCAACTGTCCTTATTCCGATCTCAGAATCTCCCCGTCGGATCGGCTCGAGACTGTCGTAATCCTTCTCCGAATCACTCTCTACTTGATGACCGTTCAGATCGGCCAATAAATACTCGAACCATTGCAAATCCTGTTGCCCGATTTTCAGGTTATATTCTTTCATCCCTTGTTTTGTATTTTTGATTTCGGTCGCTTTTGATTTCTTTGGTTTCTGCCTTCTGAAACGTTCCTCTATTTTTTGAACTGTTGAAGGTGAATTAAAACTGAACTAAAAGCAAATATAATGATAAATCGAAATAATAATCAAGTACAATTTTCGAAAAAGATCAGATTATTGACAAATTTTATCCTAAGAAAATTTTCCTGAACGTCAAAACTTATCATCATGATCTGCCTGAAAGTAAATGGCGTTTGGAGGCATATGCTGATGGTCTTATTGTCAGCTGCGGGGATCAATATGCAGTGATAAATATATCTTTTATTAAGTGGATTGGATCCTTAAGCAGGACAAGTTTGTGCTTTTTTTGTTCAATTTTTTTATGTGTATGTATGGCTGATCTTGTTCTTTGATATTGTTATGCAGGAAGAATAGACACTTAACCTGTTGAAGACTTCAGTTTTGTAAATATCTGACAAGATTGGAGGAACCAAATTAACTGTAAGATTCTTGGCTTTAAAACTTCATAAAAAAATAGTCTTCATCAGTTGATTTTTTTTATTCACATACCACATTAGATGCATGTTTTATTGGATCTTTGCGTTAATTGTTTTCAGAGCCGTATTTGTACTTGTACCCGGAGTTCCTCGTCTACTCTGGTGTCAAGTAGTAAGCGAAAAGCCACGGCATCCTGCAAGATTTGTTGTGGTAGACCGTTAGTTGATGGGATAGGGTCTGTATCTTCAGGCATGATGAGCACAGTAGGCCTGGAACTCACAAGTTTTATTGATCCTGGCCTGACTTGGAAGACAGTTTCAAAGAGGAATAGGAGTGTGATGAGACGTACCAGGAGACCTCTTGCTAAAAGCTTGACGCTGGGAATGGCATCAGCTGATAAAAATGCCAGGACAACAGAGGATGTTACGGTGTCCGAGTCAGAGAAGGTTAAATTGCATTCTTTTTTACTTGTAAACTACAGCCGGGGGTTCTCTCACTTGTTTCAACTGATTCTCCGTTTTATTATTAGCAGGTTGGTGTGGATGTTCTAGGAAGGCGCTTTAGTGAAAAAGTAGAGAGTGCTCGAATTAAGAAAAGGAGATTTATGTTCCGATCTCCGTCATCTCCACCTCTACTGAATCCTTACCCGTACCTTGAAGCCTCTGAACAGCATGTAGATTTTGAACCTGCTTCAGAACAGAATTTTGGTTCAAGCACCACACAGAGGCAACAGCTCATGAAATCTGATTGTTCTGCCAAGTCGTATGTTGCTAGTATCGACGATGAGAATATTTCAGAGGTAATAAATGGTGTCGAGGATTTCTCAGGGATTGAAATACTTGCAGCTGCAGCTTGCTGTGATAGCATCTGCAATGATGTTATTGAATATGAGGGAAATCCATTAGTAGAAGAACCAACACAGGAGAGAATTCAGTCTTCAGCTTCTTCAACTCATTTGGAAGAAACTACTGCATCAGTGGAGGCAGCATGTTGCTTTCCAAAAGATTCGGTAAATGAAAGTGACAAAGGTAAAAAACCAGAAAGGTCTGTTCCCTTGCCAGATGATAAGTTACTCTGGGATTTAAATGTTTCAATGGATGCTTGGCCTTGTGATGGAGGGACTGTTGATACTCAAAAGGATACTTTTGCTAATATTTCTGCGAGAAGTGAAGAGTTGCAGACTACAAAACCTCGAGATATAAAAAATGACACTTTGAACGAAGTGGTTCCATCTGATGTCGACGGGGGTAATAAGATGACTTCAGACTTGAGAACCATGCTTGTTGGGACTGATGACTTGAGTTCAGAGAAACAGGAATCTGAAGGATGCTCCAGTTATGATTCACACTTGCAAACTAAGGAACCTCAAGATATAAGAGATGATACTACAAACAAAGTAGTTTCATCGCACGCTGATGGAGATAATAGGATGTCTTCAGCTGAGAGAACCATGCCTGTTGCGACTGATGACTTGAGTATAGAGAAACAGGAATCTGAAGGATGCTCTGGTTATGATTCACACTTGCAGACTGATGAACCTCAAGATACAAAACATGATACTACGGAAGAAATGGTTTCATTGGATGCTGATGGAGATAATAGGATGACTTCAGCTGAGAGAACAATGCCTATTGGTACTGGTGACTCGAGTGTAGAGAAACAGGAATCTGAAGGATGCTCTGGTTATGATTCACACTTTCAGACTAATGAACCTCAAGATACAAAACATGATACTATGAAAGAAGTGGTTTCATCTGATGTTGATGGGGGTAATAGGTTGACTTCAGACTTGAGAACCATGCCTGTTGGGACTGATGATCTGAGTAAAGAAAAATGGGAATCTGAAGGATGCTCTGACTATGATTCACAATTGCAGGCTAATGAACCTCAAGATAAAAAACATGATTCTGCGAAAGAAGTGGTTTCATCTGATGTTGATGGGGATAATAAGTTGACTTCAGACTCGAGAACCATGCCTGTTGGGACTGATGATTTGAGTACACAGAAACAGGAATTTGAAGGATGCTCTGGTCATGATTCACACTTGCAGCCCAAGGAACCTCAAGATATAAAAAATGATACTACAAAGGAAGTGATTTCATCTGATGTTGATGGGGGTAATAGGTTGCCTTCAGACTCGAGAACCATGCCTGTTGCGACTGATGATTTGAGTGCAGAGAAACAGGGATCTGAAGGATGCTATGGTTATGATTCACACTTGCAGACTAAGGAACCTCAGGTTATTGAAAATGACACTACAATTTCATCTGATGTTGAGGGGGGTAAGAGGCTGACTTCAGGCTTGAGAACCATTCCTGTTGGGACTGATGACTTGAGTACAGAGAAACCGGAATCTGAAGGATGCTCTGGTTATGATTCACAAATTGAGGATGGGGAGTTGAGGGAATCAGATGTTCAATGTTGGGAGCAAGCTGAACAGGTGGATTATGACACTGAATTTGAGGAAGAAAGATCATTTGGCTTGGAAGCTGAGAGTGGTGAGCAGGAACTAAAGGTAGAAAGAGGACCAAATCTGGAACTAACCGCAAATTTTAAATGTTGCGAAACGGAAGAGGCTTTGAGGAAAAATTCAGTGAGATTGAAGATTAGAACCGTGGAAGTGTCTGATGGTGAAACTATGAAAATTGATTGCTTGGATGGGTCTAATTATGATCTTAGAGTTGATTTATCCAGGGTATCAAAAAGGGAATTGCTTTCATGTGTTGAAGGATCATTGTCCTCTGATGTTGTTCAGAGAAGCAGGTAAAACTTTTGGATACAATTATCTCTTGCCTTTGATGTACACTTCAACTTTAATTGATTCTGTTTATTTGAATATTTCAGGTTCGACAGCTTTAATGGCTCCTATCCTCGAACTGGAAGAGGTACTGGTTCTGACAAATTTGCGGGGAGTGATAGATATTATTCACATATACGTGGCAGAAGCCCTGGAGGTGCTCACATTTTCAATTCTTCAGCTAATTATTGGGATTCTAGACGGCGCCATCCACCTATTTATGATTGCCCTGACAATTTTGGGCACCCCAGACCAGAAAATGTTTTTGGGAACCGAGAATATCCCACGGGCACAGGCCAAATACCTTTGGAAGCTGCTGCTGTTGCGAGACCTGGCTACCTTATTACCAGGCAATTTATGGGCTCTTACAGGTCACCTGTTAGAAGGAGATCGCCGATTGAAAGAGGTGATTCTTACCATATGCATCCGAGGATTCCAACCATAAGAGATGCTAGTCCTGATCAGAATAGGTTTAGAAGATATCCACAAGGGGCTAGTAGAGGAATCAGAGATGAGTATCTCAGGCATATTCCTGATGACAGCACACAATACATGAGTCGCATGTTGCATCCCTTAGACAGGAGAGAAAGAAGCATTTCCCCCCATAGTGGAAGACCTCATCATGCTGTATCTTACAAGAGAGTTCGATCAAGATCGAGGAGCCGCTCTCCCATTGATTGGTTGTTGCAGAGGGATCGAAATGAGGATTCAAGATGTCGCAACAGGTCACCAGATTTTAGGTCTGATGCTATAATGGATAGAGTGAGGCTGCCTTTTACAAAGCGATTTGGTGCAGGTTATGGGGAGTTCATTTCCCCACCTCGAAGACGTGTTTCACCACGGCAAAATTCCAGGATGTTCGAGGATCGTAATCCTGGTTTAGACCATTTTAGGGGACGAAAATCGCATGCGAGAATGCAGGACCAAAGGTTTGATCACGCGCGCCCCATTCGGAGATTGAATTCAAATGATTGCTTCAACCCCATGATTCGACCTAGAAGATTTCCTGATAGGTCTGCTGGTGGTAAAGGGTGTAAATATGAAGTCAGTGATTACAGTAAACATGGCAGCAGATATGCAACAATTCATCGGGAGAGGTTTTATGATACAGATGGTGGAGCCCGTCTGTTTCAGTATAATGAAGAAGATTCATACATGGCTAAGAACTCGTTAACCGTGACTAATGCAACCGGGGTCTCATCAAGACGCCCTGATGACGTTGATGCACCTATGACAGCCAGTGAAGACGGGTGAATTAAGATTATGCAGCTGTGAGAGGTTTTGGCTGGAAAGGTAACATCCCTTTCTCCCTACCTAATCATATGCCTGTCTTTGGCTGGCCGGCGGGAGATTTTTGTTTTGTTTTTTCAGCTTTTTTTTAGCTAAGAATTTACTCTCCATAGCTACAGTTAAAAGAGTTTTTTTTTTTTAAGAAAATTAGGATGAGTGCTTCTTTTTCTAAATATGATATTGTACGAAGGGAATTCTTGTTGAGAAATAGGTTTTCAAAATGTATTGAAAAGTACTGAAGCAATATGCATTCTAAGCCATGTAGATGGGAGTGTTTTGAATGATTAATGCACAGATTATTTACGACAGCATAGGCTGAGATTAAAAACCAGCAGTTCTGTTTCACATATTTACGACACCATGGTGCAGCTAAGACTGCCGAACATGAAAATATCCCCATGATGACTGACCAAATCAGTAACGGTCTATTATAAAACAACCCGCCTAATTTTGTTGTTCCATTCACAATACCAGAACTTGAACCTCTGACTTTTAGGGATCTAGTATTTTATCTCGCTAGAGTAACAATTGTGAAATTTTAACAGATGAAATTGGGCAAAAATTGGTGGGTATATGCAAATTGTTAGTAGGGAGGTTGAAGCAAGATATATACTATCTACCCTGGTTTTCAATTGACACGATTTAACCATTTCAAAACTAGTTCATAACTACTCACCGTGAAGAAATTGGAAAAGAAAAAGGCGTCATCGTCCACCTCTGGTTTCCCTAATAGTACAATGATCGTGAATTGCAAAACAGAAAGCAAATCTAATTAGCCACATCCCCAATGTTCAACCTGTTAGTGTATTGGCCCTGAAGAAGTTAAAAGTTGAGAGGTGCTCCAGGCCTGCCTCTTGTCTGGGTGGTGCCGGATTCCGCATGTTACAACATGCCTCACGTTGTAACTAACTTTTGAACATCACGGCTCGCTGCAGGAACGGAGCTCCCACTGACATACAGCACGGCACCATTAGGGGGGACGTCCTCTTGAAGGAGAGCACGGTTTCCATCTTGGTCTACCGATATAACCTGGTTCGACAGAAGAAGATCGAGAACTCGGTGCTCCAGTCCTGCCCCTTGTCTCTGAAAGGGGTCTATCAGGTAGTGTTGGTAAATTTGGTGGAGCATCAAGTGAGAAACCAGGCATATCGGAAGGTACAGAATTTCTGGATGCTGCAGGAGTTGGCTCTGCAACAGATGGGGATGGTTTGATTGGAGGAGCAGATATATTAGCTGCAGTTGATTTCAACTCCGGTTCATTATATTCCGTTCATTATTATATGATACAAACTCCTTTTTTTTTAACAATAAACCGGTCATTCATTCAAACACAAACAAAAATATACAGACACGAGGAACAAGGGGGAGAAGGAGAGAACAAAGCCAGATGAAGCAACAACACTCGAACAAACAAATAAAGAAACAAACAGAGAACATGGGTCCAGAAACAAAACCAGACAGAAAAGACGCATCAAAACAAATACAAACTTAATCACCATTCATCATTATTCATAAAAATAATTTATAAGCGTCTCTTGCACATTTATTAGAAAGTAATGAACAAAATACTAATTGACTGAATCTCAACCCAATTTCAAGTCATGTGAATTTGGATCAATGCAGTTTATTTTAAAATTCTATTCTAATTTTAGTTTGGGACAATTTGAGTGAAAATGAAATGTTATTTTTAAAAAAAATTACGGGTTCAAAAAATTTTATCTGCATCAATTATTAAAATTCATCAGATATTGAAACCAACATCAAGATATATAAAAAAAAAGTTTAATGCTTGGATTTTAAGTCGGGTAATTTTCGGTTCGAATCGTTTTTGGATTCCAACCATCTTCATTTCATGCCATTTTAAGTTTGTCGTTTCATGTTCATATCATTTAAGGATTCCATCTGCTTTTTCACATGTAAAAAGTTGAATCTAATTGTTATCACCGTCCAAATTCTTCTATTATCAAATTCAAGTGTATTCCGACGACATTTTTTCTTGTTACATAACTATTAAATTAAGAGAAATAGTTTACACAAGCCTTTTAAATTTATAGTTTAAAAATTTAGGCTGTGATTTAGGAGTTTAGATTGTAAATGGTAGAATTTAACGTTTACGGTTAAAATTTAGAGTTGAAGATTTAGGGTTTAAGTATTCGGGTGTTAGGTTAGGGATTTAGGTTTTAAATTTTATAAAAGAATTGTGTATATTTTTTTTTACACAACTTCTATATTAAAATATATTTTAAACAATTTAATCAGAATTAGAGGAGATTCTTGTAGAAACGGCGTCGTTTATAAAAAAAAATTGAAAAGTTCATAGGATTAAAAAGTCATATTTTTCCTTTTTGTTTTGTTGCAAAAGGAATCGAAAATGAAGAACGAAGGTAGCAGCAGCAATAGCAGAGAAGAAAGCTGGGTTGTCGATTGCGGCCGCCGGAGATGCTCCTGCGGTTATTGTAAATCCTCCGGTCGAAACAGTATCTCTCACGGTACGGTTCTTTCTGGATTTATTTCAATTTTGATATGTTTTGACTTAATTTTTATCGATTTAGCTGTAATTAATAGTTAATCAATTTAAGATATTGCTAAAGGATTCTAAACTATTTCAATTTTCTGATTTCCTTTTGGTTTCTTTTTGGAGTTGTTTTTGCAGGTTTATGGGCGCATAGTCTTACAGTTAATGATTATCAAGGTTTTTTCTTTAAATTTATTTTCAGCAACTTTCTAAGCGAATTTTATGCTTTTGGATTGTTTTAGCTGTGAAAATAAAATTTTGATCATGCAATTTCTATTGAAGAAGTGGAATATGTAATTTGGTTTTAGATATTTTGTTAATTGCAAAAGATAATTGTTATTTTGTTGTTAGGGATGTGTGTGATTTGGAATTGAATGATTGTTATGGGGTAGATTAATTTTATTTATAATGCCTGATAAGAGTATATTTACATTTGTTGGTTTTATACTACTGTTTCTTCATTGCTTCTTATTAGATCTTCTTGACCGTGGTTGGAGGAGATCCGGTTGTTTCCTCTACAAACCTGAGATGGAAAGGACATGTTGCCCATCTTATACTATTCGTTTGAAGGCAAGTGATTTTGTCCCTTCTAAGGAGCATCGTCGAGTTTATAGACGAATGCAGAGGTATAGTCGTACTCATAACCAGTTTTTGTCTTTTCAAAATTTCAAATTTGATGCCTTTTGTGCTATGGTATAGTTTTAAAAAAAATGGGATTGCTAAAAAGGTACTTTCATGTTCAAGATAAGCACTTCTAATTGTGTCAAGTAACCACCATACTCCTAGCAACAAAAAGGGTTTCTGAATATGGACATATGCTTGAACATGCATCCGTCATATTCTTTTGGAATGTGTAGATCCTGAGTTCTGACAATAGTGTATGCCTAGGTTTATAGATGGCACGCTTGAGGTGAGTAAAACGATGGAACTTGCGGACGATGAAAATGCTTCTACTCATACAAGCAGCTCTGTCAATCATTTAGTTTCAAGCTCTGGGAATGAATCTTTCTCTTGTGGCAATAAAAGGGAAAACAAGACAGAAGAGTTTATGCATCATTTATCTAATCAAATAAACAAAGTGGTACATGGATATATTGAAAGTGGGAAATTTCCTTCTGGAATTCAATTCCCAAAACCTGTGGTCAAAATGGTTTCACATGCCAAAAGAAAGTTAGCAGTTGAAGGGTCAGAAGATCTTTTATACACTAGCAACATTGCCTTCCAAATAGCAGCCAATTTGAAGCGAACACGATCAGCTGAGAGGGATGGCCAACAATCACAAATGTCAAGACATGGTGCAGAAGAAATTGATCTGTGTCCCAAATCTATTGCCAAAAAGTTGGCATTTTCTTTAAGTCAGCTAGCCAACATTTCCGGCATGTCCATTAGGGCATGCAACGGGCATATTAATTTTTATTCTACCTCTAAAAGTGCATCTTTAGATAGAGATGTTCAAATTGTTGCTTTGCCTGAAGAATCTGGGGGTGGAAGTCAAAGCTCTTCTGCAAAGAAGAGCTCTGAACACCGTCAAGGGCAAAAGAGGAAGCTTGAGATCCGCTTGAAAAGGTCCAATTTCGATCCAGAAGAGTATGAATTGTATAAACGGTATCAAATTAAAGTGCATAATGATCCACCAGATCATGTCACAGAAAGCTCATACAGGAGGTTTCTTGTTGAGACTCCCCTATTTTTTGTTTCTCCATCTGCTGATGGCATGGTTCCTCTGTGTGGCTTCGGCTCATTCCATCAGCAATACGTGATTGATGGCAAGCTAGTTGCTGTTGGTGTGGTAGACATCCTTCCTAGATGCTTGTCGAGTAAGTATTTATTCTGGGATCCTGATTATGCATTTCTATCATTGGGTAAATATTCAGCTTTGCAAGAGATTGATTGGGTGAAAGAGAATCAAGCGTATTGTGGTAGTCTTCAGTATTATTATATGGGCTATTATATACATTCCTGCAGCAAGATGAGATATAAAGCAGCATATTACCCATCTGAGCTTCTTTGCCCTGTTCGTTACCAGTAAGTTCGCCTCTACTGACAATGTGCATTTACACACACTTGCTCATTTTTGGATTTTGAATGCCATAAAATGCATGCTTTATAGTGCATTTGTATTAAACTTAAAAGTTCCTTAAGCAAATAACCAAAAACATGGGGAATTTAAAGTTGATCTCTTCTTCTCTCCATTATGACCTTTTTTATCTTATATTCTCTGTTTTCGCTTGATGTTCTTGACTGTTTTCGAAACTTTCATCTTTTAGTCTGCCCTTGCTGTATATAACTAGAGTTGAAGATCTTATATTACATGTTTACGACTGCCTGAATATAGTGGTGATATAAAGACTTATTTTCTCCCTAAATTATAGATATACAAAGGCGGGAAACGATTAGTCTGTAGTATAGATTCTAAATTTATATTAAATTTATGAATTATTCATCACGATCATTTTTTTGTATCATCTCAGTTTCATCATGATACATCATCAATTCAATCGATTTATTTTTTCAATCGATTAAATTTATATATTTAATTAAAAATAGGTTTAAGGGTTTAATAAGCCCTTAAATTTTTGCAAAAAAATCAATTAAGCCCCTAATTTTTTTTTTCCCAATTAAGCCCCCAAACTCAAAAAAATCAATTTGACTCTTTGACCAACGTTGACCGTTAAATAAGCCCTTAAACTTTTGCAAAAAAATCAATGAAGCCCCTAAACTTTTTTGCACCCAATTAAGCCCTCAAACTCAAGAAAAAAAATCAATTTGGCACTTCAACCGTTAAATTTAACAGTTTTTTTAAATCTTCTTGGCTTGTGTAGCAACAGTATAATGTCACTTGTCATTTTTAAGAATTTTTAAACTTTAATTTTTAAAAAATATATAAAAATCCAAAAAAATCTAAAAAATTCTAGAAAAATATTTTAAAAATATAAAAAACATTTTTAATTTATTTATAAATAATAAATAATAATTTTTCAAAAGATTAAAATATTTAAAAAAAACTAAAAATATTAAATATTATTATACAATTATAAAAAATAAATTGAAAAATATATAAAAATCTAAAAATATATATTTTTGGATTTTTATATATTTAATTTTTTAAAGATTTTTTTGGATTTTTATATATTTTTAAAATTAAAGTTTAAAAAATCTTAGAAATGTCAGGTGACATTATCCTGTTGCGACACATACCAAGGAGATTTAGAAAAACCCGTTAAATTTAACGGTCAACGTTGGTCGAAGGGCCAAATTGATTTTTTTTTCTTGAGTTTGAGGGCTTAATTGGGTGCAAAAAAAGTGTAGGGACTTAATTGATTTTTTTTCTTGAGTTTGAGGGCTTAATTGGGTGCAAAAAAAGTGTAGGGGCTTAATTGATTTTTTTCTTGAGTTTGAGGGCTTATTAAACCCTTAAGCCTTAAAAATAAGATGATTTTCATCGAAAAAATAAAATGGTTTTGGAATTGATTAAAAATTGCATGCAAATGCAAGTACGTGAAACGACATACCTTTCCTGCGTCTTGCCATGCAACTCCGGTGAGTGCCTCAACAGCGATAGCACCAAGAGTACCCAACATTGCCCATCTCCCATGAATCACCTCGCACTCTCTGAACCTTTGCAACCCGAACACCTCCGTGTACGGCTGAAACGGCGTCGGTTTCAGCTCCCCCGCATCGTTAATCACCCCAATGACCTCACCAGCCACATTCTTGGCCAAGTTTTGGTCCAATGAGTCCAAATCAAACTGCAAGTATTCAACTGGTTTACCCAGCCCGAAAGGGTCGAACCCTCGGTCTCCGATCATTGTCCCGTCGAGCCATTCCGGTGGGTTCGCACGGGGGAACCAAACGAGACGGTCGGATGTTGGTTTCGGGGCGGCCTTTTTTGGTTGTGGTGGCGCTTTCTTGGTTCCAAAGGCAAACCTAGCTTGGATTCTACCGGAGCCTTGGTTGAAGTTTTGGTTAAGGGCCCTGAAAAAATGTGACACGGTGGCATCTGCGGTGGTAGCCATGGCTGAGGACTAGTCGGTGGTGGTGGTGGTTGGGTAGTGCTAGAGGATATTGGGTCTACAAAGTTTGTACAATATGAATACAAATGTCCAGTTGTGCGCTTTAGTTTTTCTCCTCAATTTCTTTTGGGTAAACTACAAGGAAGGTAAATCAATTATGGTTAAAGTTACATTTGGATTACTTAATTATTAAAAGTTATATTTAGGTCAGCTAATTATTAAAAATTACATTTGGGTCACTCAATTAATATAGTAGAGGGACAAAAATGATAATTTAACCGTTAGTTTTTATAATAATATCAAACTATATAAAATAAGTACCCAAACTATGTCTCTTTTTTGTAATGGGTGTCTAAAGTATTTTTTGTTTGAAATAGGTGCCTAAACTTTTATTTTTGCTGAAATAGGTGTCTAAAATTTCATTTTTGGCTGAAATAGGTGCCTAAACTTTTATTTTTGACTTGTTTTAAAGTCAATTTTGGCACTTTCTTGGGCACCTATTTCAACCAAAAATAAAAGTTTAGACACCTATTTCAGCCAAAAAATACTTTAAGCACCTATTTCAGCCAAAAATGAAATTTTAGGCACCTATTTCAGCCAAAAAATACTTTAGACACCTATTGCAAAAAAGAGACATAGTTTGGGCAGTTATTTTGTAGTTAAGCCTAATATCAATTAGTCGAAATTGTTTGCACCATTAGTTAAATAGGCATTCAGTTGACGTGTTTATTTTTATTTGATTAAGTTGTTTGACTAATTTTTTAAAATAATTACATAATGAATAATTAATGATGTTAACGATTCAGACTAACTAGTAATGTTATAGAAGAATTCAACAACTGGTCCTAGTGGAAAAGCATGTGATGTTTATCTTAGAAGATCTGAATTCAATTGCTTTGTCTGCAAGGTGTGTGCTTTGTCAAAGGACTAAGAATATGTATGAACAAATACTACCATGTAATCACCTTTAGACTATTAAAAAAACATTATAAAAGAACCAAGTTGTACCAAATTGAAGTGCAAATTCTGAATTCAGAATTTTATCATAGTAAAGGGACCAAAAACATAAATTGACCTATAGTTTTTTTATGAAACCGATTTGAATGGGAATTTTAGGGTCCTTATTTCTGCTTTATCCATCTATGGGTGAGGTTGGATATGGTTGAAGGCTTCTTCACCTTATTATTTTGTGGGGTATTCCGGAATTTTTCTGTCATTTTCCAGGACAGGTTCAAGTATTCCTCTAAAACAAACAATTAGGTTGTTTTGTAATGAAAAAAAAAACTTTTTTTTTGTGCTCGGGATTGAAGACAAGCAATGAAGTTCCTAAAATATATATCCATTTCTTTAAATGAATTCAAACACATAATTTAATCAGACATGTTAGATACTAGAAACATGCTCCGTGATTTGGGGTCTCTCTTCTCCTGGGATTGATGTTGCTAATGATAAATTATTAGATGGATTAAGCTCATCATACCATTTAGTGTCCCAACCAATAACATTCATCTATGTCAAAGTAATTTTTAAATAATTATTCACTCTTCATTTACATGTAAGAAAGAAGTAAAAATTCACTTTAAAAAATAAAATAGATAAAATTTATTGACTGAAATTACGAATATATAATGAGCCAAATCCATCAAATAATTTTTCGTCGTTAACATATACTTAGATTATGAATTGGGTTAGGAAATGGGCTTCGTACAAAAGTTGAATGATGTAAGAAATTGTTTTCGAGATATTATCTGCTGCTTAAATTTAGTATTTGGTTGTGAAAAAGGTGGGATTTTGGAGATTAATAATAGTTACAATCTTTACCTACAAGTGTTTGCTGCATTAGTAAGGTACATTATACTTTTAAAGAAAGAATAAAAATTTAAACTTTAAAAACAATATTATTAGGAAGGACAATCTCGCACCTCGAACATAGACCATAAAACGAACTTTCACATTACCAAAAAAAATAATAGTTACAATCTTTGTACAAATCCACATGAATCAAGGAATCGTCTTTTTTTTACTGTGTTTTTCTATAGAAGCTGACACTCTATTTCGCAAATGTATAGGTTTTAAAGAGGTGCTGGTTGTGGAATCAAGCATAGGCGAAGTAAAAAATTTATTTAAGGGTATTATTTTTTGAATGATATTTAAGATGAATTAATTATTTATAATGAAATATTAATTATATATTTTAAAAAAAATTATATACAAATTTTAGGTGTCAATAAACCCAAGTGCCCATGTAGCTCTGCCATAGAATTAAGAACTTCATTGAACAATTTCTTATGTGGAGAGTAAATTATCACTTACTCTCTTTCTTAAATTGGCTTGAAATGTTTACATTCATTCTATTTGGAATGAATACAATAAGCAGGGAAGGGTTAATGGGGTTGGAGGGGTGGTTATCTCCATAAAAATTTAAAATTTATATATAATTTAGAATTTTTTTAAAAAAAATTATATATTTTTTGTTGAAAATTTATTTTAATCCCTATAATTTTATAGGTTCACCATTCACTGCTCTAGAATTTTATAAATCTATCTCCTAACATAAAAATCTTTCGTTTATCCAGACAATAATTGACAGTTTAAAGGTGTTACATCTATTGTAAATGACATATTAAAGAAAATAAGAAAGATTATTCAGATGCCATTATTAGTAAAAAAAAAATGGATAAAGTTTACAAATGGTCATTAGACTTTGATCAATTATTTAATTTGTAACTAAAGTTTCAATTGCTTCAATGTTATAATTAACCTTTGAGTTTTGCTACAATTTGGTCACTGGCTCGTTAACGTCCGCTAAAATAGTGACGTGTCAGTTAAAATATTTTGTATAATAATACATTTAGTCATCTATCTTTGCACTTTGAAACATATAAGTCCTAATTCAAAAGAAATATTAAATTTAATGCTCATTATTTATATATTATTTCAATTTAATTATATTTTTAATTAAAAATAATTTAGCTATAAATCCAAAATCCTAAACTTTAAACTTTGTACCTGAATTTATTTTTAGGTTAAAATAAAAATCTTGATTCAAAAATTAGAAATAAAAGAGAAAAGGTCGCATATTCCACGAGCTTCCTTCTGAAATCTGTTCAAGTGGGTATAGATTTCATGGAGAAAATCCCATTTCATCACCCAACCAAAACAGAACCAAAAGCAAAAGAAAACGAAAAATAAACCCATCGAACGGTTGTTGTTCCGCCACTTACCCCCGCCAACATCACCGCTTAGCTTGATCTGAAACTGGATTTTCCTCTGAAACCATGAAATGATCATGTGAAAAGTTTTGATTTTTGACTTTTTCTTTTCATATTTTGGTCTTGGTTCTTTTTAAAGGTTCAACCTTTGTTTTGAGTAAAAGGGATCGTTTTGAGCTTGTTAAAGATATCGGTTCTGGGAATTTTGGGGTTACTCAGTTGATGATGACAGACAAGCAAACTGAGGAGCTTCTTGCTGTTAAGCATATCGAGAGAGGCGAGAAGATTAGTATCCTTTTTGTTCTTTACTTTTGAACTTCATGTTTATGAATTTGATGGTTGAACTCGAATGGATTGTAATTTGCTGATCTTTGAGTTTGTCTTTAATGGAGTTCAATTTTGCAGCTTGTAGTTGATGCATTCTTTAGATTTCATTACATAACTGGTATTGAATTTAGAAATTCACTCTAGACCGGCATGCATCGAACTCGATAAGCTTAGGGTATTGAATTTAGAATAACCATGGTTAAATTTAATATTTCTTTTGAATTGAGATTAAATTTTTTGATTGTGCAAATATGAGAGACTAAATGTGTTATTATACAAAATATTTTAATTATTATGTCACCATTTTAACTTATATTAATGAGTCTGTCACCATTGAAGTAATTAAAAATTTAATTATCAAATTAAATAATTAATCAAAGTTTAACGAACTTTACCATTAGCAGGGTGGATCATATAAATGGGTAAGAATCCAGCTAGGAAAAGTTATATCATACGAATTATTGACGTACCAAAATTTATGAAAATATAAAACATTTTCAACACAATAAATATACAAATACACTATCTATTGACATATTCATTGTACATGCATCGATCAGATTCTTTTCTCAACAATGTTGGACCTGCTTTACCCTACAATGACCCAAAATCTAATAGGGCTTTGGCCCAATTCTAACAATTAATGTCCATGCAATTATACCGTTTGTAATTTTTTTTTAATTTTTTTTCCTTTTAATAAGACGAAGTGTTAGATTGTCTAGAAATCGAACTCGTGATTACTATCAATTGAAAATTTGATAAGAATATTTTATATTATACCCATAATTCAATTCATAAATTTTTGATTTTATAAATGCCAAATACTTGGCGTTTGGTATGTACTAATTCGAAATAATTCAATCTATTTTGTATATATTAAGATTTTCAATGCATAATATTAAGCTAATATAAACTTTCTATTAATGAATATGTATACACAATTAAGTTCTTAATTGAGTTGTTATCAAAGGTTAATCGAGTTTCAACTTCGTTGGAAAATATCAAAACACATTTTCTTTTAAACAATAATTAATATTATTCTAATGGTATTTTTTATCTTTTTATATAATCTTTAAATTAAGTAATTTAAAATTATATATTTAAGTTAATTGAGTCTTAATTTGGTTTGATACAATTGTTGTTGTGTCTATATAGAATGATGGTGTCCGAATGTGTTTAAGCACATAATATTTAATCATGTAATCATATGATACCAAAAGTTAGAGATAAAATCATTTTCCAATGCATAGTTATATGTCCCTTTTGATGGAAAGACATAATTATATATAGAGCATATATAGTATCATATTAGCTTTTCATACATATGATATAGATGGGCTGTAAAGGCAAAAATCATGAGACGGACATCATTCCACACGTGTCAATGTCGGAGCATGTCGGGGAAGTAACATTCTTGGCCACGTTTTCGAAAAGGATAGGTCCATGTAGCATGCAAAAGCGTCACCACCATCATCCTCATCAATCATCATCAGTGAAACAATGGCATTAAAATCCCTACAAAACCACCATTTTTCATTTAATTTTTGTTGAGTTTGTTGTGCTAATCATTATTTAACACCTTTAGTTAAAACCTTAATCATTTCATTGTCATAATGATGAATTTAGTGGGCTATTCACACAGAGTAATTCAAACTTTAATTATCGATGATAAGTTGATTTAGTGGGATTGTGTACTAAACCCTTAAACAATATTATATGTTTGAATTTTGGTCTTGTGAATGAAAAATAGGTGCTTAAAGTATATTTTTTTAACGTTAGGTGTCCAAAATTTTAACAGTTGCAATTTTAGGTGCCTAACAGTTAAAGGATGTTAAAAAATTTTAACCAATCAATGCTCGACACGTAGCACTATTTTATTTTTTTAAAGAAAAACACCCAAAATTTTCAATTTTTTTTTATAAAATCTCGAAATTTTACAAAATAGTTTCCAAATCCCTAAAATTTCTCAAACCCAAACCCCCAAATCGCAGCCGCTTCAGCCGTCGATCACCGTCCCTGAGCACACCCCTTTGGTCGTCGGACCAAGGCGGCCATTTCTCCCAACACAACGTCGTCGGAAACACCGTGTTGGAGGAAATAACCGCCTTGGTCCGGCGACCAAAAGGGTGTGCTCAGGGACGGTGATCGACGACGGAAGCGGCTGCGGTTTGGGGGTTTGGGTTTGAGAAATTTTAAAGATTTGGGGACTGTTTTGTAAAATTTTTAAAATTTTAGGATTTTATGAAAACTAAAAGTTTTTATAAAAAATGTTTGAAGCTTTTAATTTTGAAAAAAATAAAATAAACATGCCACGTGTCAAGCATTGATTGGTTAACAATTTTTTAACACCCTTTAACGGTCAGACACCTAAAATTATAACAATGTAAACTTAGGCACCTAAAATTATAACGGTTGAAATTTGGGCACTTATTTTTATTTAAGCCAATGAAAAATGGTTGAGATGATTGTCCATATAATGAGCCTCCGCAATATTCGATTTAGATTAGTCAACCAATGATTCAACCCTAATTATGTTTAGAAAGAAAAAAAAAAAGAGTTCCAAAATTTTTCCAATCAAAATTTGAATTTTGGTGTGTTATTAATATGGTAGGGAATTTTGGATTTGACTCATTAAAACTTGGTCTATTAGTGAATGATTGTCAATATTGTTGGAGAATCAAAGTGGGTTATTGGACCCAAAACTTGTGGAATGGAGATGTGGTATTCAAATCATATTGATAAATATAAATGGAGTTGTAAAGATTTTGTATAATTTTTGTATTAATTATGTATTTAATTTTTTATATAAAATAATTTTTAGCTGTTTTACTTTTAGATTATATTATATGAAAATATAAACATATTCTTACAACACTATTGAACATTTTATACATTGTCATTTCTTAATTGAGTTAGTGTCCATTTAACTCTTGACACCAATTCAATTAATTATTTAATATATAATAATAAATTAAAAGACGATAAAATTGATCGGTTTAATTATAACTTCCAGTAACGTACTAACTTAACAAGTTTTAACCGCCAGCATTTCCAAAGAGAAAAGAAGCAAGAAATCTTAGGTAAAAGTAAAGGATATGTCTGCGGTATAACAACCTAATTTAATGCTTAAAAGATGATAAATTTCGAAATTTGTTTAAACAACCTATAATGTTATACTTTTTGATAATATTTTAGGTTGTTTTTTCATATTTTTTCGACAAGTTTCGAAACTTGTTAAAAAAAATACTAACCTACCAAAAAAATCGAATTTCAAAATTTATAGAAAAACATTAACCTAAAATGTTATTAAAAAGTATAACATTCTATGTTACTTTTACAAATTTTGAAACTTACTACTTTTTAACCTTAAATTAAACAAATGTACCGTAGACTCGTCCAAAAAGTAAATGGTGGGAATTTTCTAAAACGAAATCTCGAATGGAAACAACCCCAAAACTTTTGCACTAATCTCAGCATCATATCACCCGAGGAAATAGGTCAATAACGAACTAACATACAATGTTTAAATTATTTATAATGTCAATTTCTAAATCATAAACAATGATACTTAAACACACTTTAACTCAAACGTCTTCTAGATATCACAACAACGACGTTACCTATCGAATTAAAACTCAATCGACTGTATCAGTTATTGTTTAATCTAAAAAGCATAGGTAAGGAGAGGCCATCTCAATCGAGACTTAAGCTTTATAACGATTTACAGTGATGCTCATAGATCACCCATCAAATGAGAATGTTGATAAGATTCAAATCCTACTCATAATTGTTAATATTGTATCGGTACCCGTTGTTTCGGTTTTAAATCGGTACTATGTAATTTAAGTATTGATTTGATTAAAATTTTGATTTGTTTTGATCATTTAGGTGTAAAGCTAAGATTTGAGGTTTGGAGCAAAACATAAATATTTGAAAATAGAACAAACTCATAAATAATCTAATTTTTTTAAAAATTTATATAGAAAGAAAAAAATAAAAAAAATTGATTAGTACAAGATTTTAATATTTTAAACTAATTTTAATTCTTTATATTTTAACTATTTATTTACATAATTACATTTAAAAACTGGTATAAAAATGGTACATTCATTGATACAATATTAGTTTTTTGTTGCTTTTTTATTTTCTAGGACTTTGTTATGACTAACATAGACCAACCTACGTCGCACATTTAGTTTTGGTGGGTGAGTCTTCTAGCAAAAGTTTATGCATACATAAAGCTTCGAACTCGATACTTACTTAAGCGATACCAAACACTTACCACTTGGATCATCCCGTTAGTGCAATATTAATTACTTTGATCTTAATACTTACTAAAGTGTTAATAAATATTTAACCAATTGAATTAACTGTTCTCTTGCATTTAAGTTTCAATTGGAATGGAAAGAAGGAAATTGTAAAGATGGCTTTTCCATTATGTAATTTCTTTTGATGAAAAAAATGACAAAGAATTTTCAATTTTCTTTTAAAAGGCTTGCACTATTTATTAAGCAAAAGAAGAAACTAGTTGTTGGGTGGTAGCTCTCAATGCACCTAAAGCTGTAGGAACGCCAATCTATGCTTTAGCTTTGCTAGTTTCATTATTCGAATACAAGATAATATATGTATTTGGTTTAATTTTTATACATATATATAAATTAAATTCATCGAAATTGAGTCGTCTAGATGAAACACATCAACCCTTATTATTGAATAATTTTTTAAATAGTGTTAAAGTGATTATTAAAAACCCTAAATAATATTTAATTTAATATATTATTTATAATTATAAAATTTTACTAATTTTAAAGGAATTACAAAATAATATATATTTATATTTTTTAACTTTATATATATTTTATAAATAAAATCATTTAAATCTAAATCTTTTAAAATAAATAATTTACTGAGACTGTTTATTAGATTTAGACAATTACAAATCTTAAATATCACTAGAATATACAAGATATAAAAATATTATTAAATATGCTATTTATGTAAAGGGAAGTGAAGAGTAAAGAGGATGTAAAAATTTGAGAGGGGGTATGTGAGGGTTGGGTTGATTTGTTTCTCTTTCTATTCAGAGTCACTGTCAAAAGGGGGCAAAACGTTAAATGGAGGCACACGTGCAACTCTGACACATCCCATTCGTGTGAAATGTCAGACATTGGAAAGTGTGTGCAAATTGAATTCATATTGTATACTTTCCGTCAGTAGCCACACGTGTGGGGTCAGACCTCGTGTTTCGTGGGGCTGATTTGTGCCAGAGTTGACTCCCTTTGACCATACTCCTCCTGTTTGTTCTTTCTCTCTGGTTTTTTACTGTTTTGAATGATGCTGTGTTAGACTTGGGGCTACAATGGATGGAGGGACACTGAGAATTTCTTTTTAGTTTGAATTCGATTCGAAATCGAACTGTATTAAATATTATTATCGAAACTTTGAGAGTCGAGTTTGATTCAAACTAAAATTAAATTATTTGAATTTAACTTGAGTAAATTAGTTTAAACGATTTATATAGTTTAATAGGCTCATTCATATAAATATTCTTGAGTAAAGTAGTAGTTTAATATTAAAGTATTAAAAATATATTTTTTGAGATATTGATTTTTGATATAACTTAAATGAAAAATATTTTTGAACTTAAATTAATTTGCAAAAATATTTTAAAAGTCCATTAACTTGAAAAATGTGTTTTGAATGAGCTTCAAAGTGTTTTTTGACATGTTCAAATATTTTCAAAATAAACAAAGTGTCAAAAACTGGCTGCGAGTATCGATACGAATGTCCTCGTACCGATATCGAACATCTCGTACCAATATGACCAAGCCCGTACCGATACGCTCTTTATTTCGTTAAGGATTTCTTTTTTCCTAGAGTAAATTGCGTATTGATACACAAGGGCCCGTACCGATACTCAAGTATCGCGTACCTGTACCCCTTGCTTAAATGATGTCCCGGCTCTTTTTTTAGGGCATGTACCGATACCGAGACCTAAGTATCGATACCCACTACATCAAAAGAGCATTTAATGCTGAAAATTAAGTCCCCAACGGCTCTAATCAAACCCCAACTGCTAGTAACGATCAATAACTCCTTAGCATGCAGTCATGGAACAACAAGAAATCAACTACTAACATTCAATGTTTACAGAAAATGTTTTTGAGCTTTAATTGTCATTTTTTTGTAGAACACACTTGTGAGATTAATTGTTACATTTACTCAAGAGTTAGATTTTGGGTGAGAATTTAATTTGCAAACACATTTTCTTTGTGAATTTTTTCTTGTTTGCTAAATTTGTATTCTATTGAGAGAGATTTGTCTCAAAGCTTTGGGGTATAAGCTTTGAGAGTTTATAAAGGTTATCTCATTGAGCCTTGTAAAAGGAAAGACATATTAGTGAATTTGTGAAAAAAATCTTAGTGGGAAAGCTAAGGTAGTGGAGGTCGACTTGGTTTAGAAGTCGAAACACTATAAATCTTTGTGAAAATTTTTAATTTCATTTTGCTTCCACCAATTTCATCACAAAGTCAATTCACCCCCTCTTGGTTTATTCGGTTGATCGTTCGAGCCCAACAATTGGTATTATTGAGATATTTATTTTGGTATAACTCAATACAAATGTATTTGGACTTAAACAAAATTGCAAAAATATTTCAAAGTCTAAAATATTTAAAAAATATGTTTGAAAGCTTTTAAAAGTATTTTTGATTTGAAAAAACATTTTCAAAATGGTTTAAATATCAAAATCATGCCTTCAGTACCGGTACGGTACTCCTAGTACCGATACGAAGCTGTCCGTATCCGTACCGATACGTTTTTTTGTTTTAAGTTTTCCAGTGGTACTTTGCGTACCGATACTTGAAGTATCGTACCGATACATATGTATCGTGTACTGGTACGCTCTGGATTTATGTGCAACAGTTCTTTCTTGTTTTGGAAGGTACAAATACCCAAAGTTACAGAAATGCATTTATGGCTGGAATTAAAGTTTCCAATGGCTAATTTTCATCCCAACGGCTATAAGCGACTAGTTTTTTATTCCACACTATAAATACAAGCAATGACACTTGATGAAGAAGATGATGGACATCCAAGCTTAAAGACTAAGAGAGTAGAGTTTTTCATTGTATATTTTATTTATCTCTTGTAATTTTTTAGTCCAATCCTAGTGAACCAATGTTTAAAACACCCACCTAGAGAGGTAATTAGTTTACATTGTCAAGACCTCTTAATTGAAGGATAAGTTCTAGTTGATCCTTAAAAAAATCTAGGGAGGTTCTATCTTAACATTTGAAAAGATAGGGACGTAAAGGTTAGCTATTTGTCCTGTAAAAAGAAAGAATTCATTAGTGAATTGGGAAATCTTTAGTGTGAATGCTAAGTTAGTGAATGTAGACCTTGATTGAGAATGTCAAACCACTGTAAAATCGAATTTACATATTGTCCATTCTTTTCTTTTGATTTTTAGTTTCTAAATTCAAAAGAAAAATCTTTATACCTTTCATTGACGATTTAGTTGAAATACATAGAGCCTATCAATATTGGTTTTAAATTGAGTATTAAGATATTCAAATTCAGCTCAATTGATAACTAGTTAGTCGTGCTTGGCTTGAGATTTTGTGAGTTAAACTCGGATAGTTTAAACAAACGAGAATCTCATTTACCCTTTGTTGAAGCATGAGGATGAAAAATGGTTAAAATTTGATATAAATATGCAATAAAACAAAAGGTATATATTTTTAAAATGTATAAAATATATACAAATGCAATAGAATTTATATGCATATAAAATATTTTAAATATTATTCTTACAATGTAACAAATTAAAATACACACAAAACACTATTTAATTTTTTATTATAATGTCATATATTCTTTTGTAATTATAGTGATGTTTTTATCTTTTCGTACTTTTATATATTAAAATTAAAATATACCGTATATAAATGATAGGATGTAAACTTTTAAAAAGTTATACTAAAAATTTAAGAGTCTGAAATTATAAAATTTTAGGATTACAAACTTAGATCATAAAGAAAAATATAAAAAATACTTAAATCATACAAAAATTTAAAATTCTAGAGTTTGCGATCCCACCCTAATACTCCTTGGTTCATCTTTATTTGCATATTAAGCGTTCATCAAGTTTTAAAATATTTTTAAAAATTTGATTCTAATTTATATACGCCTCTATTTCAAATAAAAGATAAAAAAATATTTTGATGAAAATATGTTGTCACTCCGTTTATTTAAATAAATTTGAGATTCTCTTTATTTACATTATTTTGATCAAAATGTTGTCAGTCTCTTTACTTAAATAAATTAAATTTATTTTTTATTTAAAAATCTTAATCCTAACATTAATATATTTATACAAAATTTACGATCACAATTTTTCTACCTTGTAGCACGTCATTTTCTGCCTTTTGGCACACCTTTCTCTGCTTTTGACATGTTTTTAGTCTTTATTAATGGTCGTTTGGCCGTTTCTTTTCATTTTTCTAATGGTTGAATTTTACATTGCCTTGACTGATCAAAATTGTGCTTATTTGGTTATCATGTTGATCTTTCCTGTTTTGGACCCTCATATTGGATTTGGATACGCGGTTTGCGTTTGTGGATGGATTTTTAAGCTTTTCATTGTATGACCTTATATGATCTTAAGTGGCTAGTTTCTTATGTCATTGGTTATTGAAAAATGTCTAAACTATATGTTTAGTTTAAGTTTATGATTGTAATTCCTTATTGTAACTTAGATATTTTCTTTTTAATAAAATTAGTTGTTTGTATAAAAAAATAAACCATGATTAAACTGGTAAATAACTTGCATTACTTAAGTTATTGTTGACTCTAAGCCCCACATTCAAACATTTAGAAACCCTTACAAACATCATCAATAGCAATGAACTTTAGCTTTCAAAATTTAATTGTAGTGTCAAGTGAGGAGCAAAATGAGAAGGACAATGGATAAGGCCATGGAACAAATTATCCTCAACTAATGTATTATTGACACATTTTGGACCAATAATCGGCTACCAATCAACTTTACCAATTTGCCGGACAAAGGCAGAAGAATGTCCTCAATAATTTTATACCCCTCACTATCCAACTTTTTGGGATGGTTGGTTGAATTATAGCTAAATAAATGTTCATTTATATTGTTTAACTAATTTTAAAAAAACCAACTACTTAGAAATTGACATTGAAAATTGAGTTGTCTTCGTCTTAGAATGAATCTTTATAATATCTAATCCGGAATAATCGAATAATAAATCAGATATTAATGGTTATACAAAAAACTAACCTTTCTTAATTTCATCAAAAAGAAGGGAAAAAACCCAAATTGTAGAACTAGAGTGATCTAATTCACATTTAAAAGCTTGGAAACCTTTATTTTACATGCAAATTACAATGTCTAAATTATCTATAATTTTTTAAAATTTAAATTAGAGACAAATACAGTTTTTTTTTTAAAATACATTCATAAATGAAAAATCTTGTTTAAGTATAAATGAAAAATTAAAGAATTAATAATTTAATTTGGTACAATAACGAGCCATAGCGGCTTCCTTAAGAATGTACAATAATTCAAGGACATTTTGACAATTTAGTGCAAGATTGAAAGACTCTAATATAAAAGTCTCTTTAAGTTAAAGTTTTAAAATTGGAGAGATGGTAATTACATCATATTTTATATGCAAAAATTATATGTGCATAATGTCACAAGGCCATTACCCTTTTCCCAAAAGACATGTCTGATAGGATTTGCATTGCCACCGTTTATATATCCCAATACTTCCATTTTCTTTCCGATGTGGGATTAATGTCTCTGCCTCTTCTCAGGCATGACATTTTCCCCCACTCAACCTCGTGGCGCCTTCGTCACGAGTCAACCACGATCGTGATGGCCAATTGTCACGATTGTCCACCCTGCCTACCCCACTCATGGGCGCTCAGCGTAAAATCAGGTAGTCAAAGGGTCGCTCTGATACCACTTGTCACGGGGCCATTACCATTTTCTCAAAAGACATGTCTGACAGGATGTACAACGCCACCGTTTATATATCTCAAGGCCTCCCTTTTCTTTTCCGATGTGGGATTAATGTTCTCACTTCTTCTCAGGCATGACAATAAGTATTAAAAAAGAATTGCAATTGTTAACCAAAACTAGGCTATTTTATTGTATAATATTAGAGATTGTGATCCAAATTTCGTCTCGATCTAGTTCAATTAATGAAGATATATAATTGAGGTTAAATTGAGGGTTTGGGGGGCAGAGGAAGTGAATTTTTTTTTAACTAGACTTTTGTTTAAAGTGGGGACCTAGATTGATTAGATTTTCGGTATGCAGGTTTCCTTGTAATCTATATATATGTTATGCAATTTAGGATTTTCTGTGTGCAAATTGAGAGAGAATTAGGTGCGTAGTTTAGGTTTAACCGCACAAACTCATCATCTTGTAATTTTTTTGATATTATAGTGAATTTATTTATCTTTTGCTCTTGATTTTTTCCATCAGGAGTTTTTTCACATAAAATTTTTATGTTTATTTCATTATGTGGTCATTTTATTTGTCGTTATTTCATAACATATAAGATCATTAGCTTTTGGGTAATTAACTTCTTGTTTTAAGAGGAACCTAGTAATTAGCATTTCCTTTGGGCTAGATGAGAATATGTCTAGCTAGTTAATTATTTCACTTGCAATTTTTTTTTAAAATGGAATTAATTAACTAGCTAGTAATTTAGATTTGTGATATCTTGAAATTAAATGGAATAAATTATTTGGTCCCCTTCACAGAAAGAATATATAAGAAGTAAAGATTTGATAAGATTTCGTGGTCCTTTTTTTTCTTTATAATTGGTACAATATATATTTATGCACCACAAATTATGACTATTGGCTTTTGTGGTCCAATGAGTGACCCTTTCTAATTACTTCCACTCTAAATTCTAGGCTGCTTTTGAAGAAAAAACAATAATTGAAAATTGATTTTTACTTAATTTTTTTGGTATAATACAATATTCGGTTTATGGCTCATGTTCGGGATTCGTGACTCTCCCTCCCAACAATGTTGTTTCCAAGATTCGAACCCGAGATCTCTTCTTAAAAGAGCGACGTGCCTTTTAAAATTACATGTACCGAACGGTTTATGGTTCCAATTACGTTTAGAAACTAAGCGAATTAACACTTGACCCACCCCTATTTTTTGTTTCAATTACCTTTTTAAGTCTTCTTAGTTTTGAAACTAAGCAAATTAACATTATATTGAACCTTTTTGTGAAAGAATAGTTATCACATTATACATTTTATCAAAGTATAAGTACCACATTGAACATTTTATCAGTTTATAAGTATCAAATGTGACATTATCCCAATCTAAAACGATGAAGAGTTAAGAACATTTTATCAACTTATGATGTAATTAAATAAACAAATTGAATTACTCTTTTCCTCTTGTTATGGAATGATTTTTGAAAATTATGTAAATAAATTATAAAATACACGAAAAATGTGTCGGCAAGTGTACATAATTCATATACCATACACATAAAATACAAAATTGTTTGTGTCCCACAAAAGAAAAATAAATAAATTGCAAACCTAATATTGTAGATAAAAGTCTATGAATTTTCGATGATATATAATTGTCATGCTAACGTGACAATATCGAGTGGTATCGATTTCATTAGTCCCATGTGTTTTTATCTTTTTTAGATTTAGAGCACGCAACAAATGTAGGTCCGGTTTTTTTAATGAAAAACAAAGGTGGGTTTGGGGGTTGGATCAAGGGGACCATCGGAGAGGGAGCAGCACGGCTCGTACTTGCCTAAGATTGATTTTGCAGATGATCGTCCGATTCGATCACCGAAGTTGGGAGGGGACCGGCCGGGATCTCGATTATACCTATCTATAAATCAAGTGGTTTGTCTAATCTGATTGTTCGAATATGAGTGAGGGTTTATATTAATGTAATATTTTCTTCTGCAATATATATATTTTTTTACTTTCGATGGACCGGTTTAAAGATTGAATAATTAAATTTTTGTTGAGACTCGTCTAACTTGAAAACCTAAAGCAATTGAATGAGGAAGACGGATGAAAATATATCAGAAACTCAGTTTTGGAGAAAATTCTTTTAATGTTGACATCAAGACACGATTCGAAAATTTAAGGGGTGTGAGGTTTATTAAAATGAATCTTTTATTTTAAAAGAAGATTAAATGTTTGTCGATTTATTGTGTGCGTGGCAAACTAACTTTTGAATAAAAACGAGACTTACTAGTTCATAACTCATTTTTTATTTTCACTTATAAATATTTAACTTAACTCATTTCGGGGTCTTTATTTTTCTGAAACCATGTACGATCGCACGTATACTTGTCCAGAACCACTTTATTTGAGATGTCGATTTGATTTTAGGGCAGCAGCTATTGAGAAATTGAAATTGAAATTGGACAAGGCGAACAGTGGTCAAAGAGGTCGTAGTCATGAGGTAGGAAGGTAAAAAATTGGGAAGGAGTAATAAATCAGGGGAAAACAACAATGATTCCGACAAGCCTGGTAAGTTTAACATTTAATGACTTGAGTGTCGTGAAAAAATAAAAGATAATATGGACACGTTTTTTTTTAATGAAGACAGAGTCAAGATTGAATTACGAAAGGTAGATTGATTAATTTTAAAATAAAAATATCTTTAAAAGTAATCAAATTATAAAAAGTGAGGGAGTTTAGGCTTAATTTTATAAATTAAAAGGCCTTAAAAGTAATTATACTAAAAAAGATTAAAGTTTAATTTTATTAATTTTAATTAACATAGTTCTAAAAATAATAAACCGTAAAATTTTGAGAGGGACAAAAATTTAATTGTAATGGCTTTAAAATTCTTTTAGGGCCTAAAATGCAATTAACCCATTAAATTTTGGGACAATTGCTCCTCCCACCTTGGCTCCGTCCTTGCTTGTAATGCATCAATATAAAAAATAAATAAAATATAATTAATAATTTCAAACTCTTAAGACCTAAAATACAATTAACGCATTAAATTTGAGAGCAATTGTCCCTCCTACCTATAAGGTGGCTCTGTCCCTATTTGTAATGCATCTATAATCACTAATGAATTCGGGAATCAATATAAAAAAAATAAAATATGATTAATAGTTTCAAACTCTTAAGACCTAAATACAATTAACACATTAAATTTGGGAGCAATTGCCCTCCCACCTAGGTGGCTTTGTCCCTGTTTGTAATGCATCTATGATCAGTCAGGTATCAATATTAAAAGAGATACAGTATAATTAATTATGAAATATAGGAGATAAAATATAAATAAATTAAAAATTAATGGTCAAATAAATAGATTTTCTATTCTATTTTTTAGTAAAAAAAATTGAAAGGTGTGCCCCAACCCATGTTTTACTTCTGTCCCTGTCTATGACAGGAAATAACAATCAATGTTTGCTCTTAACCTCTGAAAACATAGATAAACAATAAAATAAATTTAACCCAACGAGTGATTTTAATAAAAAATAATATTTATTTTAAAAGGTTTGAATTTAAATAATTTTATTTGTAAAGTACGTGTGAGTTTTATTAGACGATTTCTGATGTTATGAATGAATTAAATTAAGTCTAAAGAATCGTCCTCATAATAGATATATATAGTACGTATTTCAGATTAACCAATTAATAAATTAATTATTAATAGTTATAAAAAAACTAACTAATAATATCATGAACATGTTGGAACAAGTAACAAATGAAAATCCCATTGTACTTTACCCCTTTGAATAATGAAATGAAAATCAGAGAGATGACCATAGATTCAAACTTCATACCTTTGAACAATTAATTCATCATCTGAAAATGTCCTTTATTATTATTGCAATTATTAGTATGGAAAACAAAAAGAATAATTGAAGAGAGAAAATGAAATAAATTGAAAATTTATGTGTATAAAATACTGCCGTAGCTAGTGTAGGGTGCAGAAGATTCAAAGAGCCCTAAGGGCATCCCAAACCTATGATGTTAACTATGATTAATTAATTAGCATCTCAATACGTCAATATTGTACAATTTAGAAGATTAATTAATTAATTAATTAAAGTTGGTGTTACTGCAAAAGAAATTATAGGATACGATGACACAGCTATTGGGGTTAGAATTTCCAAAATCCAGCATGAATCTTGCTTGGATTAGTGCAAGATGGTTTAATTATTATTTTAGTCCTACAATGTTGAAATTTAGGATTCGATCATTCAGCTCTAATTTGTCATAGTTTGACCTCTCTATTTTTATGATGTTCAAAGATGATTCTAAACATGTGCAATAGGTACAATTTACAGGCTCTTGAAAGAAAAGAACCCTAAAATAAGTTCTCTAATAATATATATATTATAAAAATTAATATAATATATATAATAATTTTCTCAAAAAATGAGAGTGGTCTTTTGAAAGTAGTTGATACCACGTGTCACGGCCTTAGCCTTTAGTTCACTCGGTCGCTAAGTCGTGCGGCACTTGAAAATGACTCTTCCCGATCAAGTCAGCCTTTTCTCTCGATTGATCTGCTCAAAATAAGCAAGCAACACATTAGTCCCGCGCCACAAAACCATTCTTCAAGCCATGGTCGAAACCGTGGGGCATAGCGGATGCACACAGTCGACCCCCAGCTTCCCCGTAGGAAAGAAAAATAGTTTTTATTTTATTAGAAAAAAAGGAAAGCATCGGGTTACATTAGAAAAACTCACCCACACCATCGACTTAGGCGGTAGGGGCCGCCTCGATGGTGTGTAGGATACATACCTTTACCAGTGGATCAGCCCAAACTCTGCCGACTGTCCACCCCCTACATATATGCGAAAAAAACATTATAGAAATGCCGACTGTCCACCCCCTGGGCAATCCCCTAGAAACAATAGGCAGCTCGCAGCAGGGACTGGGATGGCCTGGGCTTTTGTCATGAAATCCAGTCCCAACACAACATCAAAATCGTCCATAGGGGAAACAATGAGATCCACACTTCCCTCCCAGGACCCAAGCTTGGCCTTCACCCTCTTAACACTTCCACAAATTTCGGCGGCAGCAGAATTAACTACTTTCATCTGTCCCACATCTCTAGTAATTGTTAAACCGCATCTCTTGAGTTCCTCAGGTGAGATAAAAGTATCTGTTGCTCCCGTGTCAACTAGAGCCCTAGTCGTCTTCCCATTTATCACCAAGTCCACGTACATCAAGCCCTTTTCCGGTTCCTTCTTTATGTTGTCCAATTGAGATTGTAATGCACTCAAAAAACGAATGAACCCAATCCTGGCCAAATCGGTCTCACTATTCTCTGTAGGTGGGTTAGGGAGTGTGTCCTCAGGCTGTGAAAGTTCTAAAGCACTCAATGCACCACTATGTGGGCACTCAGCCACGCGATGAGGATCCTTATACAGGAAACATGCTAGGGGTAGCCTATTTGGTCCATTCCTCTGCGTAAAGCCACCATTCCCCTATTTTGCACCGGTTCCTTGTTTGGAAGTCCTCTCCCGGCTCCCCAAGTTATCTGCCTCTCCCCTCTAGCCGTCTTACTCCCATTACCTGCATGGTTATTGCACCCACTAGGTGGGGCCTTGCGTTTGTTTGAGCCATCACTGTAATCGTTAAGCCGCTCGGTAACTGCCATGGCAGTGACTACATCCTGCACCCGTTGTCTTTGAATCTCAGTTCTAGCCCATGGCTTTAAGCCCTTAAGGAAAGCAAACATCTTGTCTTTCTCCGACATGTCCTTGGTATCCATCATCAATGCCGCAAACTCTCTCACATAATCACGAATAGTCCCAGTATGGGTCAAATCCCTCAACTTCTTCCGAGCATTATACTCCACACTCTCCAGAAAGAAGGTAGCTATTAATTCTCGTTTCAACTCGTCCCAACTTTTAATGGAACACACGTCATTTGTGAACTTGGACCTCCACCACAATTTGGCATCCTCTGACAAGTACATAGAAGCCATCGAGACCTTGTCTTCTTCTATAGAGGTGCGAGTAGCCCGAAAGTATTGTTCAATATCAAACAGTAAATTTTCAAGCTCTTTGGCATCCTTGTTCCCCTCATACTGCTGAGGCTCAGGGACCCTATTCCTCTGGCCCCTTTCCATGGTCACTGAATTTCCCACAACCACTTCAATCAAATTAATTTGAGCCTTAAGCTCCTCTATCTCATACTTCAGAGTACTCATTGCCTCCTTTGTCTCATCAGTGAGGTGTTTCACCATGTGAGCCAACTCTTGATGAGAAACTTCAATCGCTCGAACTCATTAACTGGTCACCACATGAGCCCTCAGGGCCACCACCGCGGCTTCTAACTCCTCATACCTATCGGGGTCTATGGTCCTACCCCCTTGTGCGGGCACTCTAGCGCCATGTTGCGCTGAAGTACCTGCACCCGCTGGCACCTCAGTTCTCAGGATGACTCTTGGCCCCTGATGCTTATGCGTAGTCACCATCCTCGGGTCGACTCCAACCACAATAGTTCCTGCACAGGAAGAATAATAAGCACCACAATGCCTATTAATAACTCAGCACCACTGTGCTTCAAGAGGGAGTAAGCACCACTGTGCTTTCCCACTCGAAAAAAAAGACTCGGCACCACTGTGCACAAGAAGCAAAAGAGCACCACTATGCACAAGAAGCAAGAGAGCACCAATGTGCATCAAGAGGGAATAAGCACCACTGTGCTTTCCCAATAAAAAAACTAGGCACCGTTGTGCACTAGCAACAAGGAAGCACCGCTGTGCTTGAACAAAAAAAAATTGAGCACCACTGTGCCACAATTATTAAAAAGCACATATGTGCTATTGATTACGCACCTCTGTGCTTTTCACCACAATGAACAGGCAACACCACGCCCGGAATTGATAGTAACAACCTTGCTCTGATACCACGTGTCATGACCTTAGCCTTTAGTTCACTCGGTCGCTAAGCCGTGCGGCACTTGAAAATGACTCTTCCCGATCAAGTCAGCATTTTCTCTCGATTGATCTGCTCAAAATAAGCAAGCAACACATTAGTCCCGCGCCACAAAACCATTCTTCAAGCCATGGTCGAAACTGTGGGGCATAGCGGATGCACACAGTCGACCCCCAGCTTCCCCGAAGGAAAGAAAAACAGTTTTTATTTTTATTAGAAAAAAAGGAAAGCATCGGGGTTACATTAGAAAAACTCACCCACACCATCGACTTAGGTGGTAGGGGCCGCCTCGATGGTGTGTAGGATACATACCTTTACCAGTGGATCAGCCCAAACTCTGCCGACTGTCCACCCCCTACATATATGCGAAAAAAACATTATAGAAATACCCGAGTAAACATTCTATTGTTTGAAATGAGGACACTTTTTTCCTAACTAAAGAAATAATTGAAAACAAAGACTCTTCTTCCTAAAACATTGATGTGCTTGAAAATGGGGCATGGTAGAAGTGACTCGGTTGTGGCCCCGGGACTCGGTTGTGACACCATGTGAGGGGATGGCCACAACATTTAAGTGAAAAAATAGATTTTTAGATGTTTGTAAGTCGTTTTTATGTTACTAAATATGGTAATATAACATTTTTTGTATTAGGAGAACTTTGTTTTGAAAAAGCCTTATATATCTTTCATATTATTAATTAAGGGCCGCATTTTAATAAATGCACAAGACCCTTTAAATTTTTGAACCGCCCATGGTGATGTTCTTAGTAGGTCCAGATTAATAAAAATGTTTATCGGAGTTTTAATTAAAAATGGTAATATCACTTTGATTGTAGCAACCAACGGTGTTATCATTTAAATATACTAATAACATTACAAAAATTAAGAAGTCAGTCTTATTTGGGGAAAAGGTAGAGAGATTAAATATCAAAATTTCAACACAATAGAGAGACTAAAATCATAATTAAACCCTTATACGAATCATTTAGTGACGTTTATTTGCATTGTTAAATGTTATTTAATAAAATATTTACATTAGTTTTATTAAATTATAAAAATAGTTTATTTTCAATGTGGAAAAAATCCCAAGATTTAAGGGAGCTTTTGAAATTTGTCTCAAAACAAGAAGTTTGTTTAAAGGGGAAAGAAAAGTTTTTGAATTAAAATCAAAAAGGCGAGAATCATGTGAGTTCGCATGGGTTTCTATTTCTAAGTTGTTGAAAAATATTCAAAGTGGAAATGGGACAAATTTTTTAATATTAGTACCATTTGGTATAATTATGAATTTCATTGTTTTATTTTATGAAAATTAAGAAGTTGATCCCTCTAGTTTAATCTTTATCATAATTTAATTCTTATACTTTACGAAAATTGAAAAGTTGACTTATTTGAGTAATATTGCCAAACTTTGACGTTAAATTTGTATAACTAGAAATTAGTAGTTCGGCAATTTATATACTCGAAATTTCTGATCATCAATTTATATGCAATAAATTAGTAAAAATCAACATTTCAAGTTTATGCGTTTACTAGCAAATGAAGTAACACCTAAGTTTCTGTAAAATGTAAATATCAATAGTAAATATATAAATAATTTCAGTATTTTTTAACAGACTTGAGGTGATTACAAGGTAGTATATGTTCATACTTTTTTTAATCTTATGATAAGGTACACACCTTACAGATAAAGTTGATTGAACCCGAATTTCCTAAAATGAATAACATCTTCTTTTCCAATGGGATCACTCTTTATGTTCATAATTTCAGTTAACTTAGAGATAATAAACTCTTTTTACTAAAAGTTTAGAAAAATGGGTGTAGTAATAATCTAAATATTATAGAATACCATAAGAAAAATAAATAACATTAAATTCAAAACAGAACCTGAAATCGGACATAGTTAAAATCAGAAGAATTTTTGTTGAGGCATGTATAAACAGTTTTCTTAAGACGGATTCATCCTCTCCTCGGTGCTTGAGTAACGTTGGACGTCTATCTCCCAGGATACGACAACAGAAGTTTACAGTTGTAGCACAATTGCAGTGAACAATCGAACACATCCTTGCCTTCATCTATCACCGAAAACCAAAAACGTTTTTCTATGTTGGTTTTTAAAGTTGTGTTGTGTTGTTTCAAAGATGTTGTGAAAATGACTCTCAACTAGTCTTTATATAGTGTTTGAAAAATTAAACCGTTTGACAAAAAGATTAAACCTTTTGATGGAAAGATTTGTTGAAAAATTAATAGATACGATTGAATGGATGCAACTTTAAACCAAAAATTAATAAGTCTATTCACCAATTAACACGACTTATTATTAGCATATCTATTCACCAAGTGACATGACTTAGCATTAATATTATTCGACCAATATATATAATTTCCCCAACAAGTTTATGCATCGATTCACAATTATAAATATATTCATTAATTATTCTTCCTCAAAAAGTATATATATATATATATATATATATATATATATAAGATAATAGTAACATATAAAACAATGAGGTGTGGGATCTGGTTAGGGATCATTATTTTATGGGTTTGTCTAGTGGGTAGAGGGCTTATTGTCCTCCATGGGGACCATGGGGATGAACATGATATCATCAACCTTCTTGTTCGAGATAAAGAAAAATAAAAGGAGAAAGTCATTCCCTTATTTTGCCATTTAGAAATTCATTCTCTTAAATTAACAAAGTAGTTGGTTTTTAAGCTTGCTTAGAAGCTTCATTTGTTGATCATTAAGTATTATATGCCTATTGATAATTCAAATAAAGAAACAAAAAGTTTTGTCAATAAATGTTGGAGCAAGCAGCTAAGTCTTCCGTTGACATCCACTCCTCGAATGGACACATGATTTTATGTTAAGGGCGAAAATAGATTTTTAGTAGAAAGCACATAAATTTTTTTAAAAAATATTTAAATCATATACGAATTTTAAATTTCTAAAGAGATGACCGCTACGCTAGCCCCCACTCGGTCCATCCCAGCATGGAGACTATATTGATTCTAACATATATATATATTCGGTCCATCCCAGCATGGAGAGTACATTGTTTCTAACACACACATATTATTGAATGCCAAATTTAAGATGGAACTGGATGCAAGTGTTTGGAATTGTTGGGACAATGTGGAGGAATAATGACTATTACTTTCCATTAAACCTTTAAATTAATGTAAAGTTTCGTTAGTTTATTATTTTTAGCTAATCCATTAATATAACTCATTAATGGTTTCTAATGTTTTAACATTGGACCATATGTGCTTTATTACAGGACAATTTTGAATTTATGATAATATGTTGTTATTTTTTTCTTAAGTTATTTATGATAATATATTATTTTATGAAGAAAAAAAATCCACAAAGGCACAAGGTATCAAGGGTCTCATCCTGACATATTTTTAAAAGAAACACCTAACATAAAAAAATATTTTTCTGAATAATAGTAATAAAATTGATGGTGATTAAGAAGGGATTTTTTTTAAATATAATGAGGGGTTTCAGTGATGAAACTACTATATAGCTTGGGGCAGTTTTAATTTTTTTTATTAAAAGAGTATATAGAACAATTAATAATTTGGACTATGAATTTGAATTTATTCAGATTTCCCCTCTCATGTTTATGATTATTTATGGATTGTCCTCTTTAAGTTTGATTTTTGGCTCTGTCCTTGAGTGATCCCAGTAAAAAAATATAATTTTTTCTTAAAAGATTCAAATTCGAGTAACTTTATTTACGAGGTGTATGACTTTTTTTTGAACAATCTCTACTTAGGGGAAAAGGAATTTGCTCCTAATGAGTTTAGAACTCACAACCTAGGGTAAAAGAAAGGGTGTTAACTGAGAGCTTTAACTATTTGTTTTAAAGATTGTTAACACAAAAAATAAGTGACTTTTATTAACGGTTAAAAACTGAACAAATATTACCGTTAGGCCATATTAAGAATGCTATAAAAAAAAAGGAGAGGTTTTTCTTATTTTTCTACTAAGTTTTTGGTGGGCCAAGAGAACGCATGCATCATGGAAAAAGAAAGTTTTTTGTGTGGCAAAATGTATATTGTCTACATACTTTCCACTCCCTTTTTCTCTTTGTAGAATGATTTGGATCCTTACTTTTATCGGCTATGAATTGTATGAAGGATAAACAAGTTGAGTTTTATTTTGATTATAGTTTGGAAAATATACCCTCTTGAGATTATAAACATGTTTAAAATACTAAATTACTGAAATTATTATTTTTGATAAATTAAAATTTTTAAATGAGTTGAAATTTTAAAGAGATTATCAAATAGGCCAAAAGTTTTTGGAAAAAAAATAATTGCTTGATTCATGATTTGGTTCATGAATTTTACAGTTTTTTATTTTATTTTAGTATTTAAACTTTCTTTTTGTCCAGTTTGATACTAAAACCATTTTTTCATCTCAATTTATCTCAAAAAGTTTTTTTTTTTAACTAAGAAACTTACTTTTCATTAAGGCTTAACTATAAAACAGGTGCCAAAACTTTGTCATTTTTTTGCAATAGGTGCCTAAACTATTTTTTGACTGAAATAGATGCCCAACGTTTTATTTTTGCCCGTTTTAAAGTCAATATATCAAAAAAATTCACCACCCAATTATAGCTTGACACATGGCTTTTTTAAAGAAAAACTGAAAATAAAATAAATTACAAATATTCCAAGATTTTAAAAAATTACAAAATAGTCATAAATCCCTAAAACCCCAAATTTCAAAATTGACGTCATTGTCGCCCCCGGTAGCCTTGCCGGACCTCACCACCACCATCGGCGGAGTCCTCCGCCCATTTCCCCAACCACTCATCGCCGATAACCGGCGGGAGGCGAGCCAATCGGACGACGAAAGACAAACGCGAAAGGCTCCAACCGTTCGACTTCAATTGGCACGCTTCCTGCCAGTTACCGATGATGGGTGGTTGGGAGAAATGGGCGGGGGACTCCAAAGAGGACGACGGTGAGGTCCAACGAGGCTATCGGTCGCGACATTGACACCAATTTTGGAATTTGGGTGTTTGGATTTGGGTCTATTTTGAAAATTTTGAGAAGTTTATGATTTTTTTTAAAAAAATGTTTTCTTTTTTTTTCATTTTTTGAAAAAATTAATAAAATAAAATAAAATAACACTTGTCAAATTCTGATTGGGTGTTAAAATTTTTAACAGCGTTACCTTAAAACAGTAAGTGAATAGAACTTTAGACACCTATTCCAAACAAAAAAGAAACGTTAGGTATCTTGATATGATCTCGACTATGAGTTTTGAATCATATATATGAATGCCCGATCGTGATTCTAGTAAGAACTCTGCAGTGCTTTGAATGTATTCTGAAATTACTCAAACAACAATGTAAGTAGAAATAGATAAATAAGAAATAGAAATAATGGGATGAAAGATATGTAGAAGGGGTGTAGGAAGAGTAATAGTTGTGATTATGGAAGAAAAAAAAAATAAAAGATGAAAATGTAGGTGAAGATGATGGGGTGTTGGCGTTAAGATGAAGAAATTCAAAGGATGGATTGTGACCCCCTAACTATAAAGAGTTAGGAACCAGCAATATAATAAAGTGGAAATGAAGTGGTAGAATATGGAACGTGACCCACTAGCTATAGATGAGCTAGGAACCAACGCTATAACAAAAGGGAAATGGATGAAGACTACAAGACTAACTTGAAGCCGATAAAGTTCCACAAGAGAACAAGAATGAAAGCAATCTTTCAAAGATGTTTTATATATTCAAAAGTGTCTTACAATGATCCTAAAGATGCCTATTTATAGTAGAAGTAGGCAGAATATGAAAAGGTGTTACAAGAAAGATGAATGCTCATCTTAATGCACTTGAATAAACATGAATGCTTTGTCCTTTCTTCTCATCTTCAAAGCTGATTAGTTTAGACAAATTGAGGTTGAATTTAGTCATATTTTCGTCCAAATTAAGAAGGACTCTTGGGCTGCCTTGTTTTGCTATCATATGAAGAGAAAGGGGATGAATGTGGACAAGGATGAATGTAGACATCCTTGCTGTCCGGTTTAAGTGCAACTCTTCATCTTCCAAGCTGATTAATATGACTTGAATGTCATAAAAGGTGAGTTTCATCCAGCCTTCATTTCATGTCTCCTCAATGAATTTTGAAACCCCACTTGAATGGTGATAACATCAACCTTGAATGCCTTGAATTTGCTGAATTAAGATGGCCATCAATTGCTTGTCTCTTGGTAGAAGATGAAAGAACTCTTCCTTGGCTCAAATTCATTCAAATCATCCATGCATAAAATCCCCGTAATAAAAATTTCAGCCTGCTTTGTCTTGATAAATCATTCGTATCTCAAGCTCCCGATATCGGATTGAGGTGATTCAAAAGGCATTGGAAAGCTAAGAGATGGAGGAATAACGTCCAATTGATTTCTGGATCCAAACACGTCTGTATCGCATCCAGAATTGGAAGACATTCTGCTGATATTCTTGCATCCGTAAAACCGTTCATCTTCCCTCATGCACCTAGACACAAAGGTAAACTTTATTCAATCTTTAATTGAAAACATGCATGTAAACAATTAAGAGTTAGTTTAATAAATGAGCTAGTTTGATGAATGAACTAGTTTAATTAATGAACTAACTTTATTCAATGAACTAATAATCTTGAATGAACTAGTTTAATCAATGAACTACTTAGTTAAATGAAGTGTATAACTAAATGAACTACATGTTTAAATGCAACGCATGCTTTAATGAACAACATGTTTATTGAATGCAATGAATGTTATGCAAACTTTAAATACTCATGCAAATTCATGCATAAGCAAAGTAAAGTGTTCCTCCTTATTATTATTTCTTTCTCACGTCCCAAGCTTGATGTAAACATATTTTTCATGGTCGCTTGGAACTCCTTGGCCCTTGCTCGAGTAATGGGGCCCACGGGTACTTCTCTCGGGTCTTTGCCATTGACGTTCATATCAGTCCCTCCCTCTTTAAGGCGATTTGTCCCCAAATCGTCATCTACATCATAAGGAGATAGGTCAGCAACATTGAAGGTTGCACTAACATTAAACTCACCTAGAAGATCTAATTGATAGGCATTGTCATTGATCTTCTTGACTATTTGGAATGGTCCATCTCCCGAGGCATTAATTTGGACTTTCGTTGAGCCGGGAACCTTTCTTTCCTCATGTGCAGCCACACCCAATCCCTCGGCTCAAAGGAAATTCGCTTTACGACCTTATTTGCTTGCTTTGCTCATATTGCTTGGTTCGTTTTTCAATGTTCTCCTGCACTTGTTGATGAAGCTTCTTAACAAATTCAGCTTTATTAAGTCCATCTTTATTCACAATTTGATCAGCGGGTAATGGTAACAAGTCTATCGGTGTTAATGGATTGAATCCATACACCACTTCAAAAAGGCGTGCGCCCTGTAGTACTATGGATCGAACGGTTGTATGCAAACTCCACATGTGGTAAACTCTCCTCCCATGTTTTCAAATTCTTCCTAATGATGGATCAAGTAACATAGAAAGTACTCGGTTCACCACTTCAGTTTGGCCATCCGTTTGAGGGTGGCAAGTGGTGGAGAATAGTAACTTAGTACCAATCTTACTCCATAGGGCTCTCCAAAAGTGACTTAAGAACTTCACATCCCGATCGGACACAATAGTTCTTGGTATGCCATGTAACCTTAAGATTTCCCTGAAAAACAAAGTAGCAATATGTGAGGCATCATTAGTTTTGTTACAGTGGAATGAAATGAGCCATTTTGGAGAATCTATCACAACTACAAAGATGGAATCTTTGTTATTCTTGGTACGTGGAAGCCCTAGCACAAAATCCATTGAAATATCCATCCATGGTGCTTCCGGTATGGGTAGTGGTGTGTAAAGTCCATGTGGCATGACTTTAGATTTGGCCTTCCTGCAAGTGATGCATCGCTCACACAACCTCTCCACATCTCGTTTCATTTTAGGCCAATATTGGTGCTCTTGAAGTATAGCCAAAGTCTTTGCTATCCCAAAATGTCCCATTAATCCTCCTCCATGAGCTTCCTTAGTTAGCAATTCACGCATGGAACCTTGAGGGATGCATAGTCTTCCTTCCTTAAATAGGAAACCATCATGCTTATAGTATTTTTCAATTGACCCTTTCTCACAAGCTTTGTAAATCTCTCCAAAATCAGAGTCGAGAGACATATAAGTCTTTAATAAAAACAAAACCCAATAACTTAGATTCCAAAGTGTTTAAAAGAATATACCTCCGTGACAATGCATCGGCAACTATATTCTCCTTACCTTTCTTGTACTTGATAACATATGGGAAAGTTTCAAGAAACTCCACCCATTTGGCATGCCTTTTGTTGAGTTTATCTTGCCCCGGATATGTTTCAATGCCTCATGATCAGTGTGAATGATGAACTCCTTAGGCCAAAGGTAATGTTGCCATGTTTCCATTGCCCTCACAAGAGCATACATCTCCTTGTCATAGGTAGGGTAATTAAGCGTAGCTCCACTTAATTTTTCACTGAAATAGGCTATAGGACGTCCACCTTGAGACAAAAACTGCTCCAATTCCTACACACGATGCATCACATTCAATTTCAAAAGTTAGATTAAAATCAGGTAGAGCAAGTAAAGGGGTATGTATTAAACAATCTTTAATGCTATTAAAGGACTTCTCTTGATCTTTCCCCCAAAAGAATTTAGAATTCTTCTTAATAACACTTGTTAGTGGGGCGGCTACGGTCTTTGAAGTTGGGGACGAATCTTGATAAAAACTTGCAAGTCCATGGAAGCTCCTAACTTGAGAAATGCTTGCTGGTCGTGGCCACTCTTCAATGGCTTTAACCTTCTCTTTGTCCACCTCCAAGCCTTCAGAACTCACAACGAAACCTAGGAAAACAACCTCACGGTACAAAATGTACATTTTTGTAAGTTAGCAAAAGCTTTTTTCCTTCCTCAAAACTAGCAAAACTGACCTTAAATGTTGAACATGTTCTTCCATGGTTTTACTATAGATTAGAATGTCATCAAAGTAAACCACACAAAACTTACCCAAGAATGGCCTAAGAACATGATTCATTAACCTCATAAACGTGTTTGGAGCATTAGTTAAGCCAAAAGGCATAACCAACCACTCATAAAGGCCTTGCTTAGTTTTGAATCTTTGTTTTCCACTCATCACCTTCCCGCATTCGTATTTGGTGGTAACCACTTTTAAGATCAATCTTGGAAAAGAGGTTAGAACCACTAAGCTCATCTAACATGTCATCTAAGCGAGGAATAGGGTGACGATACTTTACCGTAATTTTGTTTACCGCTTCGGCGATCCACACACATGCGCCAAGTTCCATCCTTCTTTGGCACAAGTAGAACCGCACGGCACATGGGCTAAGGCTTTCCCTCACGTAGCCTTTTGACATCAACTCAGATACTTGCCTTTGCAACTCCTTAGTTTCTTCTGGGGTTGCTTGATGCACGCTGGTCGGTTTGGAATGACGGCTCCGGGAACAAAGTCTATTTGATGTTCTATGCCACGAATAGGTGGCAGCCCACTTGGTATTTCCTCGGAAATAGGTCATCAAACTCCCTGCAATAAAGACACAACAAAAGCAGGCAAATTTTGATCAAGGTAGTTAGTATTCAAGAAATTTTCCTTGTACATGAGCACAAGTGCTTCCTTTGCTGTCATTAAACTCTTTTTCAACTCTCTCTTTAGAAAGAATGCTGATTTTCCTTCCTCATTTTGATCACACTCCTTTGCTTTTACCTCCATTTTGGTCTCTCTCTCTTTGGCTTTTTCAATTTTTCCTCTCAATAAAATTTGGTCTTCATGTATTTGTTTTGGAGAAAGTGGGGCTAAAGTGATCTTCTTTGCTTCATGGGTGAACGATATACGGTTGGTATACCCGTCATGGATCACTCGCCTATCAAATTGCCAAGGCCTTCCAAGTAATAAATGGCTTTGCGTGCATTGGAACGACATCGCATAATACCTCGTCTTTGTACTTCCCAATAGAGAAAACAATTCGAACTTGTTTGGTCACCTTGAGTTCTCCTCCATCGTTGAGCCATTGTAGCTTATAAGGTTGTGGATGCTTTGTTGTTGCCAAGCCAAGTGTATCTACCATTAAGGTACTAGCAACATTAGTGCAACTACCACCATCAATAATAACAAAGCATACCTTTCCTCCAACATGGCAACGAGTATGGAAGATATTTTCTCGTTGTTCATTTCCTCCAACGGATTATGCGTTTAGGCTTCTTTTGACAACAAGAACCTCTCCTTCCACGCCATACTCTAATTCTTCTTCTTCGATGGCAACATCTTCATTCTCATCCTCTTCTTGTTCCGATTCAACTTCTCCATCATCTCGAAGAAGCATGGTGTTGCGGTTCGGACATTGGCTTGCAATGTGTCCACGCCCCAAACACTTAAAACATTGTATGTCACGGAACGATTTGGAGTAGCGGTAGTCTTACCCTTGCTGGTTTTGGCAATGGGCTTACTTCCTTTCGGTGGTCCTCCTTTTTCGTGGGACGGTAATGGAGGAGTCTTCTTGTATGAACTTTGCCCCTATTTTGATGTTGAACTCCCATAAGATCGTGTGGCACCCTTTCTTTTGAGCTGTTTTCCACTTTCATGGCCATATGCACCATGTCTTCCATCTCCACATAATGTTGCAACTCGACCACGTCGCAATGTCCGGATTTAGTCCCGCTTAGGAATCTTGCCATTGTGGCTTCTCGATCATCGTCGATGTTGGCTCGAATCATGGACACCTCCATCTCTTTGTAGTAATCTTCAACACTTCGGTTACCTTGTGAAAGATTTTGAAGACGGTTGAATAACTCTCGATGGTAGTGGGTTGGAATGGATCGCCTTCGCATCACCGCTTTCATTTCATCCCATGTAGTGATAGGATGTTCTCCATTGCGTCTCCTACTTGATGTCAATTGATCCCACCATATTAGTGCATAATCCGTAAACTCAATGGCAGCGAGTTTTACCTTTTTAAGCTCGAATAGTTATGGCACTCAAAAATGTGCTCAACCTTCTTTTCCCATGCAAGATAGGTTTCAGAGGATCCGTTCTTCCTTGAAAAGGAGGAATGGTAATCTTGATGTTCTTTGTGATTATCGTCTACTCGTGGTCGAGCTCTCGGACTTGTTGTACCATGCTATGTTGGGATACTTGATCTTGCACATCATCTACTTCAACTTCTTCAGGATACTCCTCATTACCCCTGATTAGCTTGTGAAATTTCAAGCTGGTCTATTCGTTCAATTAGGGGCTCCAATTGCTCTTGGATCATTTTGGCCATTGCTTGAAGCATAGCCTGATTTTGCAAATTGGGAAATCCTTCACCACTATGACCAGATCTTTGTGACATGTTAGATAAAGAAACAAAAGAAATTAAACCTTACTAACACAAAATCTCACCTTTCCACTCCAAAGAAAATGCACTCACACTCGTGTTTCACTCGGGTTAGGCTTTTCCCCTTAATGCACACTCATGCCTTTTACCACTCGTGCTTTATTTTCAAGTCCTTTTGGGAACTTCCTCAAGGCTTACAAGTGTCTCGTGGACTTGGCTGAAACAATTCTAGCTTGGTAGGAGAATGATGAATAATAAAAGGATAATGGCTTCAAAAAAGAAAGAATTACTAAGAATAGGTAAAGGAATTTGTAATTCAGCAATAAGAAATGATGTATTGTAATTTTTTTTTTTAAACAAGAATAGACTGCTCCCTCCTCTTTAAGATTTTTTTGATTTTTTTTTACTAACCGGGAGAGAGAAAAAATAATACGCTTACTGAATCGTCTAGGCTCGATACCAAATGATATGATCTCGACTATGAGTTTTGAATCATATATATGAATGCCCGATCGTGATTCTAGTAAGAACTCTGCAATGGCTTTGAATGTATTCTCAAATTACTCAAACAACAATGTAAGTAGAAATAGATAAATAAGAAATAGAAATAATGGGATGAAAGATATGTAGAAGGGGTGTAGGAAGAGTGATAGTTGTGATTATGGAAAAAAAAATAAAAGATGAAAATGTAGGTGAAGATGATGGGGTGTTGGCGTTAAGATGAAGAAATTCAAAGGATGGATTGTGACCCCCTAACTATAAAGAGTTAGGAACCAGCAATATAATAAAGTGGAAATGAAGTGGTAGAATATGGAACGTGACCCACTAGCTATAGATGAGCTAGGAACCAACGCTATAACAAAAGGAAATGGATGAAGACTACAAGACTAACTTGAAGCCGATAAAGTTCCACAAGAGAACAAGAATGAAAGCAATCTTTCAAAGATGTTTTATATATTCAAAAGTGTCTTACAATGATCCTAAAGATGCCTATTTATAGTAGAAGTAGGCAGAATATGAAAAGGTGTTACAAGAAAGATGAATGTTCATCTTAATGCACTTGAATACACATGAATGCTTTGTCCTTTCTTCTCATCTTCAAAGCTGATTAGTTTAGACAAATTGAGGTTGAATTTAGTCATATTTTCGTCCAAATTAAGAAGGACTCTTGGGCTGCCTTGTTTTGCTATCATATGAAGAGAAAGGGGATGAATGTGGACAAGGATGAATGTAGACATCCTTGCTGTCCAGTTTAAGTGCAACTCTTCATCTTCCAAGCTGATTAATATGACTTGAATGTCATAAAAAGGTGAGTTTCATCCAGCCTTCATTTCATGTCTCCTCAATGAATTTTGAAACCCCCACTTGAATGGTGATAACATCAACCTTGAATGCCTTGAATTTGCTGAATTAAGATGGCCATCAATTGCTTGTCTCTTGGTAGAAGATGAAAGAACTCTTCCTTGGCTCAAATTCATTCAAATCATCCATGCATAAAATTCCCGTAATAAAAATTTCAGCCTGCACTTGTCTTGAGAAATCATTCGTATCTCAAGCTCCCGATATCAGTTGAGGTGATTCAAAAGGCATTGGAAAGCTAAGAGATGGAGGAATAACGTCCAATTGATTTCGGATCCAAACACGTCAGTATCGCATCCAGAATTGGAAGACATTCTGCTGATATTCTTGCATCCGTAAAACCGTTCATCTTCCCTCATGCACCTAGACACAAAGGTAAACTTTATTCAATCTTTAATTGAAAACATGCATGTAAACAATTAAGAGTTAGTTTAATAAATGAGCTAGTTTGATGAATGAACTAGTTTAATTAATGAACTAACTTTATTCAATGAACTAATAATCTTGAATGAACTAGTTTAATCAATGAACTACTTAGTTAAATGAAGTGTATAACTAAATGAACTACATGTTTAAATGCAACGCATGCTTTAATGAACAACATGTTTATTGAATGCAATGAATGTTATGCAAACTTTAAATACTCATGCAAATTCATGCATAAGCAAAGTAAAGTGTTCCTCCCTTATTATTTCTTCTTTCTCACGTCCCAAGCTTGATGTAAACATATTTTTCATGGCTGCTTGGAACTCCTTGGCCCTTGCTCGAGTAATGGGGCCACCTGGGTACTTCTCTGGGTCTTTGCCATTGACGTTCATATCATATCTATTTCAACAAAAAAATAGTTTAGACACCTATTGTACTTTTTGAATTTAAAAAATTTCAATCATAACCCACACAATACATGGACTCAAAATAATCAAATTGTACAAAACACATGGACTAATTGTAGAATTTAACTCAAGATATTCCACGGCTATTGTTAAGGTCAATACTAAAATAAAAAATAATAATACAAAGACTAAAATTGATCATATTAGAGTTAATGAACTAATTCCACAACTAGGGACAAAACTAACCAAGAACTAACCACGACAAAGTAGAATTAATTATTTTAAAATACAAATTAACATAATTTATATGATAATAACTTTGAACATAATTTACGTCTAACGAGATTTTTTTAATAGATCAATCAGACAATTTTATTGATGAACAAAAAGAAAACAAAAACATAATTTAATAAAAATTTTAAAACATCCATATAAGCAAAAAATTAGTAAATTTAAAAGAAAATAAATGTTGCATCAGCCAGATTAATTATTTTTTTTGCACCAATATAAAATTTTATAATCTATAATAAAAAGGATGAAAATTATTAAACACTAACTAAATAAAATCTTAAAATCAACAATCACCTCTTTTGCTCATTCTCAAAAATAACATTCTGTTACAGATTATATGAATAAATTTATAACGAGATTTAAATGTTGATAAATCTAAATACATGTATGATTTATGCATAATAAAATCGGAACTTAAAAGTATGCGAAATTCAAAATTACAGTAAAAGGTGTCAGAGATGGAAATATCTCCAAAGCAATTAATTTTCTTTCTTTTTCATCCCCTCTTCTTTAGATTTTTGCAGATATGACATACAACCCCTCGTGTGCTTCTCCTTTATAAACTCACCATTTATTTTCTTCTTCCAAAACAAAATCTATTTCAATTCGTATTTTCATATTAAAAAACTACCCTTTCTCATGGCTTTCTTTCTCCACTACCTTCTCATCACCGCCATCACCTCCGCCGTCTTCTTCCTCATCCTCCGCGCCTCCCGTCTCCGGCGCCTCCGTTTGCCCCCGGGGAACCTGGGTTTACCCTTCGTCGGCGAGACTCTACAGCTTATAGCCGCTTACAAGACTGAGAACCCTGAGCCCTTCATCGACGAGAGGGTGAACCGATACGGTTCGATCTTCACCACCCATGTTTTCGGCGAACCGACTGTTTTCTCAGCCGACCCGGAAACCAACCGGTTCATCTTGCAGAACGAAGGGAAGCTGTTCGAGTGCAGTTACCCCGGTTCGATATCGAATTTACTCGGGAAACACTCGTTGCTGTTGATGAAAGGAGGCCTCCATAAAAGAATGCATTCTCTGACCATGAGTTTCGCTAACTCGTCGATAATCCGGGATCATCTTCTGGTCGATATAGACCGGCTAATCCGGCTCAACTTGGACTCTTGGACCGACCGTGTCTTCCTCATGGAAGAGGCCAAGAAGGTAAAAACAAAACCAGAAAAAGCAGATGGTATTACTTTATATAGCACTGAGTTGACTCGGCGGTTGTGATGTTCATGATTATTAACACGTTAGAAATGGAGGTGGTGACTCAGATTCCCTGGGGAAAAAAGTTTACGGCTGAAATGATTTTGTTTGAAAACTTTATATCATCATTTTATTATTATTTTAATTTTTTTCACTTATATTTTTTATTTAATAATTAATCTTTTTAAATTTATTTTTTTACAGATAACTTTCGAATTGACGGTGAAGCAGTTAATGAGTTATGATCCTGGTGAATGGAGCGAAAGTTTAAGAAAAGAATACGTCCTTGTTATCGAAGGCTTCTTCACTGTTCCTTTGCCTCTCTTTTCCACCACCTACCGTCGTGCAATCAAAGTAAGTTTTTTTTTTTGTTGTAAAGATTTACAATTAGAATGTCATTTTACGATTTATGTTCGAAAAATTTTAGGCTCGGACGAAAGTGGCGGAGGCTTTGAGCTTGATAGTAAGGGAAAGGAGGAGAGAATATGAGAGAGGGGAGAAGAAAAATGATATGTTGGCAGCATTGCTGGCCGGGGATGACAATTTCTCAGATGAACAGATTGTGGATTTCCTGGTGGCTTTGCTGGTTGCTGGCTATGAAACAACCTCAACTATCATGACTCTTGCTGTCAAGTTCTTGACTGAGACACCTATTGCTTTGGCTCAACTCAAGGTATGTTGTTTTTCCCCTTTATTTTCTTTTTTGATTGTCCTTTCGATTCTTCAGAGTTTTATCCTAAATAATTTAAATTGACTTTTGTCGTATACCCAACTTTAAGTGATTAGTTTTCAATGAAATTTTTTTATATACACAAAATCTCAAACTCGAAATTTACTTAAACGATTCTAAACTGTTTATCACTTGAAACATCATCGTTAATTGCCCCTTTATTTTTAACTTTAAGAAAGAAATTTTGATTTTCGTTCAAATTATAGTTTTGGTCCCTTTTGATATCTTTATATTTCAAGGGTCATTGTTGTTTGTGTTGAATTGAATTGAGTTGGACTTCAATATTATTTTTTTAATTTTTTAATAATGCACACATTTTACAAATAAACTGCTCGGATCAGAATTTCTTAAAGATAACAACATTTTCTTTTTTATATCAGATTATAGTAACTAAATCTTTAGTTTGAATATAACCAAGGGACCAACATAGTAATTATACCTGAAAATTTTGGATAGTGGGACCTTGAAAATAATAATCATCCAAATTGGCCATTGCTTTTTTTTTTCCATAATATTAAAAAAGTAAATACCCTTAACACATGGATGGGTGGGATGATAAAATCACATGGTCTCTCCTTACTTTCAATATAATATAATAATACATATAATATAATATGAACAAAGATGTACTTGGGAAACATACTTGCCACACATGAGTTTGCTATGGGAATTTTTGTTTTTTTTACCTTATTATAAAATATTTATTTTAATTGTTCTCATCATGTGATCCATGACCTTTAATTTCATGAAAATAATTTATTTTTCTTTTCCTACACATTCTCTCATTTTTTATCATAACCTCATTCATCACAAAACAACTTAGTCACTTTCTTTAATGTTGACAAACATTGCCTATGAACACTCATCTCTTTTGTGTGTATATGTGTATATTAGAGTCATTATTTTAATGGGTGCATGAATCAATTGATATTTTATAAATGAAGACCATAACTAATATTTGAAATTTTGAGTTAAAAATAATAGAAATGGTTGACCGAGTGATGAGAAATTTAATACTTAAAATGTCGGATTTAAATCTTGTAAATGAAGAAAATAAGATAAAAGAAAAATTATCTTCCATTTAAGGGTTAAATCTAATTCGATTTAAATTTAATCAAAACCTTATGTAAGAAATCTTTTACAAAAGAACTAAAAGTTAATGATAAGGTTGGATTCGGTTTTAGTGGTGTAGGTCAAAAGTAGAGGCAAGAAGTATTAAAAACATGGAAGTCAAAGTAAGAACTGACAATTTTCTAACCGGACAAAATAATGGCCAAACTGTACTCTTTAAACATGAAATTAAACGTAAAGAGTTAAATAGTTCGATGTCTTTTAAATAACGTAGTATATTATTCGAAAAAACTAATATTAGAAACACCTATTTCATTTTTGAGGTTTAATTTAGTTTAATCCTGAGTATAATAAGTTTCATAATATAATTTTTAAAAATTAATTTGAAAGAAAAAGGATGAAAAGTCTGACCCTCTTGTCAAAGTCTCTCATCACTCTTACTCTTTGACCATTTTGTCGTTCCCGAAATGACCATAGAGCCCTTTTCCCAACACTTGCAGATTCCAAAGGATATTTTGGGTAATTGGATGCTATCGTGTACAATAGGGTGTATGATTTGACCATTGGTCCCTAGGTGGGACTTTGGTAAATGAGAGGTGCTGATTTCAAGGGAGAGGACCATCGGATGGTGGTAAAAAGCTAGGGCCACTAACCCGACAAGTTTTAAAAAGCAAAAGACTTTTTGATTCCTAGGATTGCTTTTTGATTAAAAACTCTCCTTTATGTAGATCCACGTGATGGTTTGAATCCTAGCCGTTTGATTTTTTCTTTGAATCAGTGTTTTGTGGGACCATTTAAGGGTATTTGGGCTCATGTGAACACCACATGGCCTATGGGTCTTTGAATCATTGTTGTGTAGGACCATTTAAGGGCATTTGGGTTCATGAGATTATTGTCAAGATCCATGAGATTTGTTTTTTTTAATATTCATATTCGATATTCGTATTTGACACATACAAATATGTCATATACATGCCAATGGTATCCGCACCTAACGCTTCTCTGTCAACTCGAATGGTGATTAATAAAGTTATAACCTTCAATGGTGGCAGGAAGAACACGAGGGGATTAGGGCTAAAATACCCGAATCCAAGGCTTTACAATGGAGTGATTATAAGTCGATGCCATTCACTCAATGTGTAAGTTCGACTCGTTGTCATCGGAGAACAATGGCTAAAACTTAATCTCCTTTGATTCTTTTTAAATCATAATCTTGAACTTGAATGTGTTTCAGGTCGTTAACGAGACGTTACGTGTTGCAAACATTATCAGCGGAGTTTTCCGACGAGCAATGACGGATATCAACATAAAAGGTCTGGAATATGCTCCGATTATGGTCTAATGATAACCTTGTTACTATAGATTTAAGGATAGCTTTGTGCTTACTGATAAACTCATTCAACCAGGTTACACAATCCCAAAAGGTTGGAAGGTTTTCGCATCGTTTCGAGCTGTACATCTTGACCCTGATAAGTTCAAAGACGCTCGCACTTTCAATCCGTGGAGATGGCAGGCAAGTTTCCCTCATCTTCCCTTCTCTCTCAAACATATAAGCGTACATGTCTGCGCCCGGGAACTGTTACTGATGAGTGACCAACAATTTGAACAGAATAACTCGGGGATAAGCTGCCCTGGAAACGTCTACACACCATTCGGAGGAGGACCTCGACTGTGCCCAGGCTACGAGCTTGCTAGAGTAGAACTCTCGGTGTTCTTACACCACCTAGTAACTCGATTCAGGTAATCGATTGTTTTTTCTTCACTTTTTCCATCTTTAGATGCAATCTTGTACTGTTTAAGTAACCCTTTTTTCATTTCCGGAACAGTTGGGAACCGGCCGAGGAGGATAAGCTAGTTTTCTTTCCAACGACGCGAACGCAGAAGCGGTACCCAATCAACGTGCGGCGTTGAACTGCATCGTCTTCTTAGCCATTGTAAAGATAAAATGTTTGAAGAGGTGCAATAAATTTTGGATGGTCTGGGGTGCAATAATCAAAGCTAGAAGAAAAAGAAAGAGTTTAGAGAATGTAAATTTTCAATATTATATGTTGGGCATTGCAGTATGAGTAGGGAGGTAGTGGGCATTTGTTTTAATCCAAATTCAAAGTTGTAATAATGCCCTTATGGTAACATCCATCCATTTCCATTAAAATGAAAGAAATGGGAGAGTATTCAATTTTTCATTCGATTCGGGTTCGGATTTGTTAAAAATTAATCTTCTCTTTATACAAGTTAAAGAACATGCATTAGTTGGTCTTGTAATGATACATAAATGTTCCATCTCCCTAGCCTGAAAAACTTCATATCTCTTGAAGAACAAGACTTTTCAATGGTGTTTTGTTTCAGCTGCTGTCCCTGGTCTTTAATGCCGATTCAACGAGCTCGACCTTTTTCGTACTCTCGCTATTGAGCAGTGAGAGTTTCTCGAGTGACGATTTAAGTTGAGAGATTTGTGTATCCTGCACATTTTTCCGAACAGGCATTTTCCTTCGTTGGTTCGCTACAGTCTTTTGAAGATTGTGTATACCTTCTAAGTCTTGCTCTTAATGTATCGATAGAAGACTTTAAAGCATCCAGTTCGAATCCGGTGAATTGATCTGCGTAATGATAAAACAAATTGTTGAACAATGTGGTTATCAATATGCTATGTGCTAAGTAAAATATATTGTGATGTATGAAATTGATTACCGAGTTCAGACTTAAATTCTCGTTCTGCTCTAGACAATGGTTTCTTGTGTGCCCCGGGCAGTCTTCTCAGATGAGTTAAAAGCAGAAAGAAAAATAAAGCTTCGAGACTTTGAAGTTACGAGGAAAAATAAGTCTTTTACATCTGAGCAAGAACCTTTTCGACATTTAATCTGAGAGTAGAGAGAAATTACATAGAAAAATCGTCGGAGAGAAAACCAATGCCAGTAAACGGATGTCAATTAAATGATGCATTCTCACCTTATGCGCATACTCGGACATAATTTTCATGGAAAAGCTTGAAGTACCGATGAACAGCAGATCGACCTTCGATAGAATCTGCAGAGATTGAATGCAGATTAGGCGAGGAATGAGGAGGCAGAACCGACTTCGGACCACTGAGGAGTTCTTTGCTTATGATATCTGGAGTATCTTTCTCTTTCTGTTCTTCCAAGCTAACGGTCTTCTCTTGATCAATTTGAATGGGAAGCAACAATTTCCAAGTTTTCATCTCTAGCACAACACATTCTCATCCTTTTGATTTCAAGTGAGGTGAAGCCAAAAAGAGGAGAAGGTGAAGATGTTTCTCCCCGGCATGTGTTCAGTACAGGATGCACAGAGGGAGTTTTGATATTCTCATCCTTCCCATTGATCTGAGATGTAAAAGGGAGAAAATGCAAGACTATTCAGTCTACCCCTCCCTCATGAAGAGAGTATATTCTTTCGGGCATAAGCGGATCTGCGAACATTGTGATAAGAGAACTGCCTTTGGTCTTCCTTGGCAAAGCCAAATCCACGATTGCCAGTCTCAACAATGGAGGTGGATGCCCCAACCAAACAGAGTTATCAAGTGGTTGATCAAGCTTCACAATAGGATGCACGGCAGCGATTGATTCACAGATCATAGCAATCCCACGAACATGATCACGGGAATCGACACGAAGACGAGGTGCACTACCAGTTACCCAGACTGACTGGATTTCATCAGCTAGGGCATCTATTTGCAATTGCCCACCACTCCAGGCAGTCACCAGAATTGAGTCTTTGCTGACTAAATTATAAAGAAAACTGACTGCACAGCCTTCACATTCGGCACCCCTAACTGCTAGAGCTTCATCCTCACCAGCACGACATACTTTACGTAACGTGCCTTGGAAAAGGTTATCAAATCAAAAGGTTAATTGATACTGAAATGATCACATAATAAAGCCTTAAAATATTCTCAGTGAAATTTTCATGCTACAATGACCCTAAATTGCTCATTCCTATAGAGAGCATAAATCGCACATCCAAACAAAATGAGAATCTCCGGTCAAAACTAAATGCATCCCTTAGATAGGGTACAATAACATTATTTCACATACCTGCAGAGCAAGTGATGCATCAAATAAAGCATGAGGATGAGCTTTTATGGTAGATGGATTTTCCGCATCTGCTGTTTGTTGAGCTACCTCAGGAAAAGTTGCTTCTAACCAAGAGATTGCCATGTTAGAATTACAAACAGCTGCCGAATTGGCTGAGTTCAGTCCAAAAGTAAGAGCATCGCTATATATCTCCAATATTGACTCCCATTTATAAACACTGTTTAGAAATAGATCATCCATTACATCAAAAATAAATATAACAAGAAAAAGTAGCAAATTAACATCAAACTTTTCGTAGGCAATGACATTGTTATATAATAGCAAGATGCAAGAGAAGGCATAAGATAAATTTCTAGGCAACAAACAGCATAGGATGGAGATGAGCAGCAGTCGTAGTAACTTAACATCAACATGAATTGATTAAACTATACAGCCCCATGACCTATGGCATGCGACAAACATGGCAACACACATAATTTAACCCCATTAATCTCCATGCATCTTGATTTATTTGAAGCCAAGTATAGCAACTGTTAACAATACCATCAGTATTGACATAGTTCAAATGAATTTATAAGCACAGCAGTGTTTATGAAGATAGTTTAAATACAAGAAATGGAAAAACAAGTAAAAGGAGAAAAGAATAAAACAAATAAAATTTAAAAATCTTGAATACCTTCCAAACGGAACAACTGGACAGAGGATGTAAACAGATCCATCGCCGAATAATAAAACACCTAAATGACATAAAAGTTCTATTCAATAATCACCACAATTTGTGAATGGTAATTAATTCCAAAATGTAACAAGCTTAGCAATAAGAAAAAGATATCATAATAATACGTGAGAAAGAAGTAAAGGATATCGTATTAAAATCAAAAGGGAAAGGATGTTAGCAATTTCATCAAGTATAGAGAAGCAACAAATCATTTAGCCACATTTAAACCGTAAAATAAGATTTGTAAGGTTTAGCATGCGCCAGCAGGGCAAAGAAGTATCAACTGCAATCCATCAATCCCAAGTTAGTTCAACAACTGAACTCAACAGGGAGATACAAAATAGTCATTGATCAGGATAGGAAAAATAAAGTAATAACTAATAAGATTTCCCTAAATTGCATTAAGTCACTGCCAATTATGCAATTACTCAAAACACAAAAGCAACGATAATAAAAATTCTTCACATACTAGAATAAATTGAACTTACACTAAACCTGTCCCACAGGTGGTCATCCCCAAAAGAAAAGTCAACAGGACAGATTGATGCAGCATTCCTAGATCTACCAGGCTCAACAGGCTGCAGGTAATACTCTTGTTCCGGTTGAACAACATCAGAGGATAAATCAAAAAGACTGCAGAAGAGTGAAAATAAGAAGTTAACACATGCTTCAATCAAACTCAATTACCATGTATATAATTTTTTAACAGGAATACCATAAAAATGTGTTCCAAGATGTAGAAGAATATAACAAATGAAGGAATGTGACAGGTGTAAATAAACTATCAAAAATACTTGCGTGCTAGTCTGCTAGATCTGCAAACTCAAACACACCCCACAAGAGAGAGAGAATTTCAAATGGAATTGAGATCTTGTGGAGCTAGAACGAAATTAACCAAATATTAATAAACATACATGGACAATGATGGCAGCATGCATATATTAAATAAGCCTCAATTTCTTAAAAACAAATTTATCCTCATTTCTTATAAGTTTTATAGCAAAATTTTACTTCTCCTCCTAAACCAATGTATAATCTCAGAGGAAGTAATATATGATCAGCAGCCCCCAGACGATGATCAATTAATGCAAATTGAACATCACAGCATGAATATTCTGTACCTGAAAACTGAATTAGAAGAGAGAATTCCAACATGAGAGTCACTATAGGGATGCCATGATACTTGAAGGATGCGTACTGCACTGCTTTCACTAGAATATACTTGTGAACCAATTGAAACAGTCCTGCAAAACAAAATGTCAACTTTTAGGTGGAAACATCCAAGGAAACAGAGAAAGACAGACCACAAGCAGAGTATAAACCTTTGAATGAGCGATAGGTTCTACAATCTACAATCTAGACGTGTTATTATACTAATGTATAGTGGTTCATAAACCATAGATTATTGCAATAATCGGTGTATCAACTTAAAAAACATGTAGCTACAATCAACACGCTCCTCAATTAATCGTACTACAGAAGAAACAAAATCCAGCATGTCAAATACATAAACCATGTTAGTTTGCACAATTACCTGCAAATGATGGTGTTGTCTTTAGTAGAAGAACGTCCATAGAGATACATGACACATAGATCATCTGAACCAGCTAGGAGTAAAGCTGATCCATTCCTGTTGATAGAGATTTTATTAACCAAAAAATTCAGCTCCTTGTCCGCTCGCAACACCTATATATCATCGCCATTACGTGTTTTGCATTCAAACACCGTAAACATATATATTAACATAATATTTCAAGCATACATGTAGAATCTGAAATATCTGATAACCATGCACATTGTGTAATAGCAACCATATCCTATCAGATTTTCAAGCATGCCAAGGCTCTTAAACTCCTATGCTTTGCTTAAACTTATCAGATTTTCGGGAGCAAAAGGCCAAATTTATTCATACAAAGGAAACAAAATTTGAAAAGAATAATCAAGGTAATCCTTTCAAATATCAAAATGCGTGATTTTACTTTCTATATATACTAAATCTATTGCACAGGTTACAGAAATAACCATCCAAAATTTATAAAACCTAATCGTTTCTTCAAATTCATTCTCTTTCTACACAAAGACAAAAAAATTCAAAATTTTCAAACAACATTTTCAGTGGCAAAATTAGCAAGCAAGTAAACAAAAAAATATCCCTAATTTTATTATCTAATGTAAAGATTGGGAATTTACTTTAGAGGGAGAGGCAGCTACGACGGAGGTAGGTTCGGGCTCGCCCAAGCAAATGGAGATTCGATGGAGGCATTGCTTAGTGGGGTCCCAATAGTAAAGTCTTGAGGCTCCGTTCCAAGCTAGAAGATTCTTAACACCTCGAGATGATGCGGAAGAGGTGGTGGTCGTTTCTCCTCCGTCAGCGGAGGCGAAAACCGGGTGGTTTTGAAGCGGGACCCAATGGAGTTCTTCTTTAGGTGTTAAGGACCTTCGAGAATCGTCCTCGGTGGATTCCGCCAAGTCGAGGTTGAACCTCATTTTTGTTTCACAGTTCTCTTTCTTTGTGAGAGTGGAAGCGTCGAGCTTTTTCTTTTTCCCTGCTATAATGGAGTTCTTCTATGGTTCGTAGCCACCGAAGGAGTGGTGGAGAATTGAACCGACGTCGTTTTTGTATTTATATATAATTTTTTATAAAACTAGATTTTTTTTTATCAATTCTAATCTTAATCCTACTTAGAGAGAAGGGAAATGAAAAACTTTAGGAGAAAGAAGAGGGTGTTTTTATCAAGTCTAAAACTTATGACCTAAGAAAATATAAGAAATAAAGATGAATAGCTTGGTTAACCGATCAAATGTGCTTGCTTAAAATAATTTTTTTAAACTTAATAAAACTGAATTTTATTAAAATAAAATAAAACTGAGGATTTTGCTCAGTAGTAGAGCTAATGCTCTCCACCCTGTTGGTTACAAGTTTAATTCACAAACCTTGTGTTTTTGTGTGTATTGGAGGACGAGATCAGATAGAAATGATCTATTTTTCGAGTGTTTTTTCTCAAAGAATATATGATTAGATATTTTGAAGCTGTGTAAGATTAGAAGGATTGTGTCTAGCTGGTTGAAAGAATTGGATTGGGTTTGTTCGGCACCTTAAAGATAAATTTTTGCTTGTGATCATCCTCAAATTGGCCTGAAATGCATTTGTCTATAGTGTTTGGGTGGAAAGAAATAATAGACAATTTGGAAATTGTAGTAGGAAAACCGAAAGCATAGTAAACTGTATAAAAGATATGGTGAGGATACCGTTACACGATAAATGTATATATAAGATTGATTCTTGTCCAAACCATTGGGACCTTTTAGAGGTTCTAACCAAGGAACACGTAGATCCCAAAAACGCATAGTTTTTCTTTTAAAAATAACTTCTCCGGTCGGAGAACGCATTAGATATTTATCTAACCCAGTAGGCCCTTAAGCTGATCTCACATTAGCACCAAGGCATTGGTCTCTAACTAAAAAAGTAAATGCTTGAGCTTGAGAAGCTTCTGGTCCAGTGGATCTGTAAAACTCACTAGGATAAGCGGTATTATTGAACCAGACAAAACAACAAGCAATGAAATCAAAAACAGATAAAGCACCTAAACTATAAGACAAGTAAACCTCTTCTTACCATACAAGTGTACGACGAGCCCATGCAAAAGGTTTGGTTAAAATATGTCAGATTCCACCAAATATATAAATGGAACCTAGGGGTTAGCTTGACTGCCCTATAAGAAGGTGTATGTTGGATTGTAGCAGCATTCTTTGTTTTCTTTAGATAATAAAACTCAAATATTTATCCAAAAAATAAAATAAATAAAGATACCCTAACATAGACAGAAATTTTAAGCTCTATTTATGCTTAACATTAAAAAAAATTAAATTTATGGTTTAAAATTAAAGTTTAGAGTTAGGGTTTAGAATGTAGGGTGAAAGATTTATTTTCTATGATTTAAGGTTTAGAATTTATGTTAGAGATAGTTTAGTTTTTTAGGGTTGGACATAAATAAGGGCACCGAAAAGGAGTTGTGAATTTTTGTTCACCATAACACACTCAAAATATGAAAATTAAAGAACAAAGTCAGTACGTCCCTTTCTATGTCACTTTGTATGTCCCATTCAATGATTTTATGTCATGTGTATTAATGAATTTTTTCACTATTTTAATAATTGCTTATATTTTATCAATAATATACGTGGCCATGGATGGATTTATGTGGGCAACAGGAGGGGCTCTTGCCCCGCTCCACAATTTTTTAACCTTTAATTTGTGTAATTTTTTTTTATAAAAATTGGATAAACTATGAATTTGCCCCTAGATTTTAAAATTTATATTTTATCTTCTAAATTCTGACTCCGTCTTTAGATGTGACATAGTATTATTGGTGGGTCTTATAATGAGCACATAAAAAGAGCAGATGGATTCTATTCAAAACTCAAAAATGCGAAAATAACAAAATTAAGATAGATCGTGATATTCGTTATATGAGAGCAAAACTACTACAATATTAGGTGAGAACGTACCCACCATATCCTCACGTTTAATCATCTTGGGTCTCTTGTTGAACAAACTGTTGACGGTAAGTTACAATTTCAAGTAAACCAATTCTCCAACCTCAAATTCACGCTCATTTTTTTTATCAGTTTAAATTTTTATTTTATTTTTGGTGTAACCTCTTAAATTCAAATTAATTTCTTAAGCTGAATTTTGGAAGTCAAGTAAGAAAACTTGTCCCTCAAGATAGGTTTTTAGGTTTAATAAACATATTTCAATTTATTTATTGAATATCTGAAAATACATACATAGATATATATGTTTATATAAAAACACAGTCGATTAACACAAATTCAAAAATTCCTTTAATATCCAAAAGAAAATTCTCGTAATGTATGATAAATCAATAAATCCCCAAATAATAATGTCCAAAGTCCAAAATACATAGTAATCCAAGATAATGTATTTAAGTTTAAATGTCTGAATAATCGTACTGATAAATGTAGATAAGTATGAAGATGTGAGATCCTCCAAGTACCGTACGCCTAAACTTGAGTATCTGAAAGAGGAACTAAGGGGGAGTAGACTATGAGGCTTAGTGTGTCTCTAAAGTGCAGAAGAAAACACATAACAGAAATCCGTACAAGTATAGTTTAACAGTCATTGCAATATACATATGCATATAATAAGAGACATAAAATGTAATGTCATGCACCTATCTCCATACACCATCCGAAGAGTAAGGTTCCCTAGAACCACTCTAACTACATCGTCACCATCCGAAGTGGATTCTCGACCCGAAAGTGGAGCTATTGATCCGAAGCGGAATTCAGCCCGAAGAGTGAACCCACTGAACTTCCTCTACAATTTTCCAACCCAAAATGATATGACATGTTTCGATTTTATTTTTTGAATCTGAATATATATCCGACCTATTATTCAAGTTGCGTACAATATATGTTTGTTATTTATCTCAGACTGATTTGATATGTGGTGCATGACAAATCATCATTCAATTAATATCATAATTCATAAATCATTCAATCAATTCCATCAATTACATATACACACATAGCGCTGAACACAAAAATAATGTAGCACAAAAAGAGACACACCTTAGGCAGCTAATAACTCAACGTCGAGAGTGACGTCTCCCACGCTCAGCTCTAGTATTAGGTCGAAAAGAGTCAACACCTACGAGGTCAACAAAACATAATTATTTACTACTACTATGCCACACTAACATAACCACTAAATAAAACCATACTCACGTGCAGAACCCGTAGGCTGTGCAGAAGGAGGTCGAACAGGCGGAGGAGGAGAAAGGTTTTCAGTCTCCGAGTCAATGTCACCTGAACACAAATAATATTCGAATTAGATTTTGATATTCAAAATTTTCAAAATACTAAATATAACTAATAGTAAAAAGCGAAACAGACTTTCGGGTTTGAATTTGGGAAAACGGACAGTAAATTTGGAATCAAAACGTCAAAAAACGTAAAGTTGACTTTGTCCGAAAAAGTCAACATTAGCATCATCAAAAAGTAACGCCAACGTCAGCCAAAAAATCAACGCTGACGTCAGCTCAGGTCACGGGTCAACGATTCAGGTCGGGTCATCGGTTCAGCTAGATCGGTCAGTTTGGGTCCAGTTTAGCTTGCTGGTCCGGCTCGATTTATACACCACTTGGCTTCTCCTGCTTGGGCTCAAAACGGGCTCTTTCTCTCTCATGGCTCACTAACCAAATTGGGTTAAGCCTAAATTGCTACCCAACACTCACCCATACTGGCCCGTAACACCCCCTCCTTCCCCTTGCATTCGGCAGCTAGGGTTTACACCCACAGACGGCGGCGACCCAAAGGAGAACCGGCAGCGACGGCTCACGGCAAAACACCCAAGCCCCACTATCTTATTCCGACCACTCACAAACCACGGTTTCTGGACAACCACACACATTACACGCACGCACAAGAAAAACAAAGAGAACCTCCTTCGAAATCTTATCCAAACAAAACACACAAGGGGCGGAGGGAATGGCGGTGCAAGGCCTGCGAACGGTCCCAAAGGTGGTTCGGCCACCAACGTCGAGCAGGAATGGAAAAGCAAAGGATGGGTTTTGATCGCGACGGAAAGGGGAGCACACTGATGGGCTCGGATAGACGGACGACCGGCACTAGGGCCCAGATCGAGGCCGGAGTTTTGCCGAAAACGCAAGGGAGAAGGGTTAAAATTTCAGAGAATTGTGAGGGAGAGCGGCTAACCTAATCAAATGGAACATGAAAGGATTTAGGTTATTATAAAAGGGTATAAATACCCATGCCAAAAGGGGTAAATTACAACCCTAGGCCCCCAATTTTTTCCGCATTACACAAAGGCCATTGAAATTATGAATTTCACAATTTGGTCACTGAAATTCAATTATGAATTCAGTTTTAAATTCCCAAAAATTAGGGTTGTGAATTAGGGATTTTTCACTAATTAGGTTTTTTTAATTTGGGGAAAAATTGGGGTGTTATTTTGGCTCGTTGTAAATAGAATTTGAGCATCTTAATAGCCGTTTCTCTTTGTTGAAGTGAGGTTCTTTAAGCAAGGCTAATAGTTTGAATCCTTGTATTGTGAATGGAGAAAATCGGGTTTGAAGAGTCGTCCGCATAATAAATCTCTACAAAACCTAATTCGAATTAGTTAGCCAATAAATTAGATATCAACGATTAAACAAAAAAAAAAAAGAACAAATGTACTACCATCGTAGCTGTAAAAGGGTGTGATAAAGGTATAAAGAAAACCATCAAACTATAGTAAAAAAATAAATTAAGTCCCTATTTTTTTTATCAAATTGAGTCATTGAATGGTATATTTCATTTGTTAATTCCTTTGATTGATAATTTCTTTTATTGATCGTTACTGTACTTATGTGATCGCAAATCTTATTAACGCGACGATAAACATGACAATAATAATACAACAATCAACCATGTATAGCACACTTTTAATTTTTAGCCAACATTATTCTCATTAAAACATATTTTATAAAACTAATTTCCTATATTTATTGACAGTGTTGGATTTAGACTTCGTATCAAGTGGGATCGAGAAAGTCAAAGTCAAATTTAAATGAACTATTTTTTTAATAATAAATAAGTGAATAGAGATTTTCTACCTATTTTGGTGCTCCTTTTTATGTCTCACTAAAAATTAAATTTAGGGTTTAGAATTAGAGTTTAGGAAATTGAAAGTATGATGTATTTTTAAGGTTTATGATTTAGAATTTAGGGTTAATACTTATAATTTAATTTTTTAATATTGAACCATAGAAAAAGTACCGAAAAGGGATATAGGATTTTCGTTCAGATCAAGCGGTTCACATACATTTGATTTTTTTTCCTTTCAAACTTATGTACTTTTTACAAAAAAATTTATACATAAATGGGGCAATTGACCGCAGTAACCTGTACATAAATCCGCCTCTGTTTATTGGCATCATGCATTCTATCTTAGGCAGCAGCACATAACTTCCATATATAGAGCAAAAAATCAAAGAAAATTCACAAAAATCTTATCAATCTCTCTTAATCAGATTTACTTTCCTCGTTCAACAAACATTATTATTATTATTATTATATTATTATTCCATACAAGGTCAAATTGAATACTATATATACAATAGAGCTATATGATATGCAATTCCACCAACATAGTAAATTATTATTTTTTGAAAGTCAAACGTATTAAATTAGATATAAAGAGATGAGAAAATTTTCATCGACTTTGATAATTTTTGCTGTCATCTTCGTCTTTGTTTCTCGTTAGTTTCTTTTTCCCATTCAACACTCCTTTTCCTTTTGGTCTTAATTAATTTGTATAATCTAATACAATAAAATTTTGATTGTAGATTCAAAGGTGGTGGTAGAGGCAAAGGAACATGTCCTTAATCTTGGTTGCGACACCGCTGCGGACTGTAAAAACTTTTGTGACAAGTATAAATGCGCCATCTGCAGTTGCAATGATCGTCACCTATGTCAATACGCGTCTTCCCCAACATTTCCATTGTCTTAAACTCTAAACATTTTCAACTAATAAACCACTCCCCTAACCTTTGTAATTGCAACAAATGTTTTTGCAATGCATCTAATAATAATAAGTATCGATATTAATTAGTCTTTTCTAGCTTTCAAAACAACCCTTCTTCTGTTGTCGATATCTGAATCAGATAGAGAAGCGTTGACATCGACGTCGATCTTCTCCGGCCAAACACTCTCCTTCATGTTGTATGTGTTGTCCGGTGATGATAAAGAAATTGGACAAGTTTGTGGTTAAGTTTGACTGTTAGCCACCCGGCCAAGGGCGGCTTTCGTAGGCAATTGACTTCACTACTTGTCAAATAAGGACCATATACCTCTCTCTAGAATATACAAATATAATTTATATATCGACCTACCCATTTGAAGTTTGACCAAATATATAGGACAAATGTATCCCAATCTTGAAATGTTTATGTAAAATACAAGTGCATTTGAGCAAGCACATTTAGCCGGTTGACCAAGCTGATAATATTTGTTCTCTTATTTCTCTTAGGTCATGAGTTCTAGACCCACCAGGAGCATCCCTTTTCTTCCCCTAGAGTCTTCCCCTTCCCCTCCCCTCTAAGTAAGATTATGATTAGAATTAAGATTTATCAAAAAAAAAAAAATACAAGTGCATCCACCTACCCTAAAAAAATTCCTTCGATTTTTCCTTTTTTTTCAAGCTACAAGTGTAATTAGGGATGTAAAAATAGGTAATCGGATGGGTTTCAGGTCGGGTCCTGTCAGGTCGGGTCAAATCGAATACATGTCATTTTAGGTCGATTTGATGTTTCGACTCGATTCGGGTCGGGTGCGGGTCAGTTCCAGGTCGGGTTCATTTCAGGTCGGGTTCATTTCGGGCCGGGTTCATTTCAGGTCGGGTTCATTTCAGGTCGGGTCAAAACGGTTCGGGTCCGAATCAGTTAATTGACGGGTTAATTTGGGTTTGAGTAGACTTCAGGTCGGGTTCATTTTAGGTCGGGTAATTTCAAGTCAGTTTCATTTCGGGTTGGGTTAATTCGGGTTTCGAATTCTTATTAAGTTTGAGTTTGGTACAAATAGTCGATAGACTTTGGGTTGGGTCATTTCGAGTGAATTATTTAACGCCTTTCACGAACACAAATCACATTAAAAATAAATATTAGGCACTAGAATGAACAAAAATATCATCGTTATTTAAAACATTAGAGTAAATTACAAAAATTAAAAATAAATAAGGGTCAATTTCGGTGAAAAATAAATTTTTGGGACTAACATGAACACAAATATTATCATATTAGAAATATTGGACTAAATTACAAAAATATAAAAAATAAGGATTAATTTTGGTTAAAAAATGAAATTTTAGGGACTAACATGGACAAAAATATCATTATATTAAAAATATCAGACTAAATTACAAAAAATGAATAGGGGTAAATTTCAACTAAAAATTAAATTTTAGGTACTAGACTAAACAAAAATATTATTGGACTAAATTGCCAAAAATATAAATAAATACATGGCAATTTTGACTAAAAATTAAATTGTAGGAACTAGAATAAACAAAAATATTATTCGACTAAATTACCAAAAATAAAAATATATATATATATATGGGTCAATTTCGGCTAAAAATAAAGTTTTGGGGACTAGAATGAACAGAAATATCATCATATTAAAAACATTGGACTATATTACAAAATTTAAAATAAATAGGGGTCAATTTCAGTTAAAAAATTAGGGACTAATATGAACAAAAATATACCCTTAAATTGAATTAGGGATACTTGTGACTAAATTGAATTAAACTAAAACTTAAAAGTGAATATTAGGACTAAAATGCAACATTTAAAATATAGCAAGACTTAAAGGGTAATTAATCTCTAACCTAAATTATAGGTGGCTTATTTCCCTCTAAAATTTTGTCATTTCCCTTTTTTTTTTTTACCAATTATCTATTTCTTTTTTTAATTAAAATGAAATGTGGGAGGGAATCAGGGAAAGTAGTCCCGCCTGATTTTTTAAGTTAGGGACAATTGTATTTTTAGCACTTTTGACTTTAGATATTTTTTATTTAAGTCCTAAATTTTCAATTTTAGGTTTTAATTTAATTCAATTGAGTACAAATTTAGATTAATTTAATTGAAATTCCACATTTAGTTTTAGAATTCTTTTAGTTATGTCCGTGATTTATGCTTCCGGATTTTAATTTAGCTCAATTAGATCCTGGTTTAATAAGTTAATTTCATTCGGACGTTATTATTATTATTGTTATTATAAATTTTGATTTAATATAATTATACAAAAAAATTTGATTTGGATGTAAACATGTAATTGAATACATGAAAGTTGAAATTTTAATTTAGTTTAATTGTACATATGAAGCTTTGATTTCAAATTCAAATGCATAAATTAGAAAGTTAAATCGAAATTAATCTCGTAAATCAATAACCCTAAGCTAAACCATAAACCTTTAATACTAAACCCGAAACCATAAACCTTAAGGAATCGAAATTAATTTCATAAACCAATAATCATAAGCTAAACCATAAACCACTGATACTAAACAATAAATCATTGATACTAAACCCTAAACCTTAAGGAATCCAAATTAATCACATGAACCAATAACACCATCTTTACTTCATTAGACTAAATTATAAAAAATAGAAATAAAAATGAGTAAATTTTACTTAAAAACAAATTTGTAGGGACTAAAATGAATAAAAATATCATCATATTAAAAATTTGGACTAATTTACACAAATTAAAAATAAATAAAGATTAATTTCGGTTAAATAAAGATTTATAGGGAATTAATTGAACACTAAACTACACCATAAATTCTAAAGCATTAACACTAACCCCTAAATCATAAGCTATAAACTACAACATATACCCTAAACTACTCCATATACCCTAAACTACTCCATAAACTCTACATCATTAACACTAGCCCCTAAATCATAAACCATAAACCTTAAGTCATAGAAATTTTAGGGACTAACATGAACAAAAATATCATCATATTAAAAATATTGGAGTAAATTACAAAAATTAGAAATAAATAAGGGTCAATTTTGGTAAAAAATAAAATATTAGGGACTAACATGAACAAAAATATCAGCATATTAAAAACATTGGACTAAATTACAAAAAATGAATAGTGGTCAATTTGGACTAAAAATTAAATTTTATCTACTAGAATAAACAAAAATATTATTGGACTAAATCGCCAAAAATATAAATAAGTATGGGGCAATTTTGACTAAAAATTAAATTGTAGGGGCTAGAATAAACAAAAATATTATTCGACTAAATTACCAAAAATAGAAATATATATGGGTCAATTTCGGTTAAAAATAAACTTTTAGGGACTAATGTGAATAAAAATAAACCCAAATCCCTAAACTAATCCCATAACCCCAAACATTCAACTTGAAACATTTACCCCTAAACCCTAAACCTCATACCCTAAATCTTATAATCACTGATAATTAAAGTGAAGCCGAATCCCTAATCCCTAAGCTATTCCTATAACCATGGACACTCAACTTGAAACATATATTATACCTCTAAACCCTAAACCTCAACCCCTGAATCTTATAAACACTAATAATTAAAGTGCAATACTAATCCCCGAATCCCTTAATCCCTAAACTAATCTCATAACCCCAAACACTCAACTTGAAACATGTATTAAACCCCAAACCTCAACCCCTAAATCATACCATCACTAATAATTGCTACTTGAAAGCCTAATCCCATAATCCATAACTAATCTCATAACCCCAAACACTCAACTTTGCACATTTACCCCTAAACCCCAAACCTCAACCCCTAAAATTTTCAATCACTAATAATTGCTACTTGCAAGACTAATCCCATAATCCCTAAACTAATCCCATAACCCCAAACCCTAAACTTGACACATTTATCCCTAAACCCCAAATCTCAACCCCAAAATCTTACAAACATAAGTAATTTTATTTAAAAACATTATAATTAAAATTACAATAATTTGAATATTAAATTAAATATTAATTAAAAATATTAAATTTATAATTTTTAATTAAATATTAATTTAAAAGTTATAATTTAAATAACTTAAATATACACTAATAATTTAATTAAATACATTATAATTAAAATTACAAGAATTTAAATATTAAATTAAATATTAATTTAAGGGTTAGGATCTACTTACATGGTGTAAAACTCATTTAGTTTTACACTAATTTTAGACCGTTGGATGATGGTAATAAATTAGTGCAAAACTAAATGAGTTTTATACCATATAACTGGATCCCATCCCTTAATTTAAATATATTAACTTTATAAATTTTAATTAAATATTAATTTAAAGTTATAATTTAAATAAATTAAATATACACTAATAATTTTAATTAAATACATTATAATTAAAATTTAATTTAAATATTAATTAAATACATTATAATTATTAAATAAAATTAAAATAAAATATTTACCCTATGTATAAATACACCCTTAAAAGGGTTTGGCCGAAGCCCTAGCCCCCTAAAAATATTATATATATATATATATATATATATATATATGATCCACTTACACATAATATAATCAATTATAAGTGATCAAAATGTTATTTTTTTTAAATTTAAAGAATAAAAGTGAAAATTATAAAATATAAGTGACCAACCATTTTGTTTACCCTATAAGAAAAAAAATCAATGGCATTAACGCCAAAATCCTAAAATCTTCCCACTATTTATAATATTAAAATATATAATTATAATCCTAATTTTATTGAAATCAAAGGCATTCAAAAACTCTTCCCACCATTTATAATATTAAAATATATAATTATATTCTCAAGTTTACTTCATTTTCATCAAAATTATTTATCAACAACTTTAATTTGTGTACAATAATTAAAAAATACGGTATTATAATTACAACAATGAATCTAAAACAATGGAAACGGTTAACCTTCTAATATTTGGATTTTATCAAATCAACAAAAAATTTTCAATCTTTCCCAATAAAATTTGGTCAAATTAATCAATAAAATTTGATTAAGTTAATAAAAAAAAGACAAATGAATATCTATACTTAGTACTGTCAAGTGTGATTTGGTTAAAAGAAAACATAAATATATAGAAAACATAAATATGCTTTTTTCCTTTTTTTAAATTTCAATTGATTATATATGTAGGGACTAGAAATTTGGAGTAGAATAAAATACAAAAAATGAATAGGGGTTAATTTAGAGTAAAAATTAAATTTTAGGGACTAGAATAAATTGGACCAAATTGTCAAAAATATAAATAAATATGGGGCAATTTTGACTAAATATTAAATTGTAGGAACTAGAATAAACAAAAATATTATTAGACTAAATTACCGAAAATAGAAATTCCACTAATTCCTTCCAAAATTTTGGGTGGTTTATTCCCCTAATTCTCTCCAAATTTTGGGTGGCTTTTATCCCTCCAAAAATTTTAGACTAAAAGTATATTAATCTCAAACCTAAAAAATGAGTGCTTATTTCCCTCCAAAATTTTGTCTTTTTCCCTTTCTTTTACCAATTGTTTTTTTTCCAACCAATTGTTTTAGTTTAATTCAATTGAGTCCCAACTTAGATTAATTTAATTGAAATTCCACATCTAGTTTTAGAATTCTTTTAATTATGTCCGTGATTTATGCTTCTAGATTTTAGTTTAGCTCAATTAGATTCTAAGTTTAATGAGTTAATTCAATTCAAATATTATTATTATTATTATTATTACATATAATAAACTTTGATTAAATATCATTATACACAAAATTTTGGTATGGATGTAAACATGTAATTGTACACATGATAACATCAACATGAAAGTTAAAACTTTAATTAAGTTCAAACTTAGTAGTTCAACATTGACAAATAATTTATATTAAATGAGTTACTAAGCATATTGATTTATTACTAAGCATTGAATTATTTAATAAAATTTTAAACTTAGTAGTGTCCAATGAATATCTAAATCCAATCTTTCATTTTTTGATATTTTTAATTGATTATATATGTATATATAACAAAAAGATTATTTAGCACTTTAAATTGATTTAAAAAAATAATAGTTTACATTTATCAATATTTTAAATTCATCAAATCATCAAATTATAGGCTTCCTCAATTACATGTTAGGTAAATTAAGTCTGGTCAATAGTAGTTCAGGTCAACAACAGGTCGGGTAAAATCGGATCTCAGGTCGATTCAGTCGGGTAATATCAGTTATCTGCCAGGTTAGTCTCGAGTTCAGGTTCGTTTCAGTCGGGTACAGGTTGGGTTTCGGGTCCATAGTAACAGGTTCAATTCAGGTTCGGGTCGTTCTCGGTCAAATGCAGGTCGTGTTCGGTTACTACAGTAACAGGTTCAACTCGGTTTCGGGTCAACAAATCGGTTTCGAGTCATCGCATCCTCGGGTCAAACCAGGTTCTGACTCGAGCAGGTTTCAGTCGAGTTTTCAGGTCGGGTCAGCTTTTTACACCCCTAAGTGTAATCACAATTATAATTGAATAATATATTTGAATAACTAGAATAATCATCATAATATATGATCGAGACTAGAATCAAAATATTTCTAGACCTACATCAATATTGAAATTCATGCACAATAGAATTTAAACTCTGGCACATATTATTATTGATGCGTTTCGGTGTACAATTACATGTTTATCGACTTTTTTCAGAAATTTTATATTTATATTTATAGTTTCTTGATAAAAATATTATTATATATACATTCAAATATATCTCAAATTTGAACTTATAGTATTTTTTTTATATTTTTTTACGGAACAATGGATGAGATTAAAGTTATCAACTTGATAACAAAACTTCTTTAAGAACTAAATTAAAAGAATGTAGCTAAATTAGGTGTCAAACGTATATTGAAGCCAAAAATTTATAATGACGTTTAAAAAGGAGTCATATGTTGCATATAAAAAGATAAGTTAAAATATGCTTCAAGTCTAAATACTCTTTCAATAAGTTGAAACTTAGTTTCTTATTTTTATTTTTAGGGAATTGGCCCTCTACTTTTGCGAATTAAAATTTCAAGCTAAACTTTAGTCATTAAAGTTCTTTTATTAGAAATCAGATACATTGAAAACATTTCTTTTTACATGGTTCAAAATTAGTATTTTAATTCTAAAATATCACATCAATGAATTACACAGAAGAATTGTAACAGTTGAATTTTTACATCCGGAAAGTAAAGGGATTAAATTTCAAATATATGAAAAGTACATAGACTTGGAGTATATTTTAACCATAAAAATATTGTGATATTTATATAGGTATTTCCGTTAAGAATACTGTTCCAAATCCCATTGACCGGCTGCTTCCGTGTGTAAATTTCCGTAGACAAGTCCAGTCAACACATCGAACCTTCATCGCCATTTCCATTTATTTTAAAAAGCTTTATTTTCCATCTTCTTCCTTCTTCTTTGTGCATGAAACTCTGTTTTTTGAAACCTATGTTGTACTGATTCTGATACGGATACGGGATCGAAAACGACAATTTCTAAAATTACAGTGTTTGTGTTTTCAAATGGTGTTCTCAAAGGAAGAGAAATCGAGAAGAATTCTGAGAGGTTTTAAAACAGTGTTCTTCTTGATAACTATGGTGATTTCATTCCTTGTGTTTTCTGCTCCTGTTTTCTTTGTTATTGTCGACACGCTTTTGCCTTCTGCTCTGCTTTCCGCTTCACTTTCTCCTTCGAATTCTTCTTTGTTCGAAACAATTTCTTCCCATTTCAACAACTACGATTTCAGATATTCTCTCATCGATATCCCTCTCGTCTCCATCGTCAGATCAGCTGTTATAATCTGTAAGAAAATTTGTAAACAAAATATTCGAATTCGAGATTTTTGTCTCCCGACCCTGTAGAAGGCGACTTGCCAAGGAAACCGAAGAGTTTACGATTGATTTATGATTGGTATTATTGCAGGTGTTTATAGCTTTTGTGATGGGCTAAGACTTTCAAGGGGACCGTACCTCGGGATCACGATGATGTGCTCGGTTTCGTCGTTGATTTTCGTTTCGTTGAAGGCTTCGTTCGTGTTCGGTTCGAGTGTTGCTAGGGAAGAAGGGTTTAATGTTGCAGCCATGGAAACTGCTCTTTTCATTTGTTCATTTGCCTTTGCAATTGCTCATATGGTTGTGGCTTATAGAACAAGTTGCAGAGAAAGAAGGAAACTCCTTGTTTACAAAATCGACATTGAAGCAGTAAGTTTTTTTTTTTTTTAACTGTCTTGTGTCATTCGTTAAATTAATATAATAATTGGTACCGTTGATGTTTCGACATTTTCGCTCGACAACCTTGTTTAGGACATGAACTGTCACGTAACATATTACGTTTTATTTAGAGCCGGGACATAAAAACTTTAATTGAGAACTATAAAACGTAACATATTCGATTAATTTAATTTATGAATAGGTGTAAACAGAATCATATGTCCTTTATTAATGGACGGTCAAATTTGGATGTCTAGGATTGTTAGCATTCTCTATGATAAGAAGGCGGCTACTAAGTAGACATAATCTTCACGGTCCATGATTTTGTCTCTTTTTACATTGATTTTTCCAAAATTGTGAACAGAAATACATGGAATCTGTGGCTCTGTCCTGCTGGCCAAGGCAGCCATTTATGGCATTTGCATATATTCGCTACGTATGTTCACACACATGCAGACATATATTTGTAGGTCTAATAATGTCATCGGTCCTGTACTTTTCAGATTTTTGAAATCTAGTCCCTCTACTTTTGATTCCAAGAATAGTCTTTCCACTTGTTTGGTTTAAAAATTAGGGTAAACAACACCATTGGTCACTAAACTATTTTTGCTTTTCTGTTTTGGTCATCAAACTATTATTTTCTGCAAAATCGTCACTAACGTTACGTTTTATTTTCCTATTTTGGTCACTAATGTTACTTTTTTCTTGTTTTGGTCACCAATCTATTGCTTCTTTCCTATTTTGGTCACTAAACTATTCCCTCGTTCATGTTTTTTCCACGAGTGTTTTAACGACGAGTTACCAAAATAGGAACAAAAACATAACATTAGTGACTATTTTGCCAAACCAAAATAGAAAAGTGAGAATGGTTTAGTGACCAATGGTGATGTTTACCCTAAATATTAAAACCCAAATAGTTGGCCAATTAATTAACTTCTGTTAAATTTGTATACAAGTTATCAATTTGGACTTAATTTTCAAATTTAAAAGAAAGTTCATAAACATGTTATCGACCGTAATTAAAAGTAGAACAACACTAAACTTGACAAGTTTGAAGAGTACAGGACCGCAGGCAAAATTAAACCATATTTGTATGTGGAAAAACTCTGCCTTTTCCCTCTAAATTTGCAAAAGGAAACCTTGTGTTGTAAAGTTTGCTCATTTCTGCATATATTGTCTTTCCAAAATCGAACTCCAGCTATTTATTGTATTCACATGTTTCCTCTGCCTTTTTTGGTTTCCCTATTGATGTTAGAAGCATACCCTAAATCTCATAAGAACTCTTTGAATTCGAGTCACATAAGCACATAACAATCAAGTAAATGATGTTAATAACATTTAGTAATGTGTTTTATGTGAACAGATTTCAGCTTGCAAGAATGGGTTTCCAAGATACCAGAAGATTCTCCAAGAAGAAAGAGTGAAAATTTAGCACTTTTCCATGCCAGATTTCAGATCAGTTTACCTGGAAATGAAAGCAGCACACATAGATATAGATATACATACAAATGGATATAGCTGGTGATTGTGTACCACTTGGTAGAGGGTAGATTTTGAGGATAGATTCAACATTCTTTCATGATTTTGAGTGTATAGCTTGTATTGCATATAGAAATAATTTTTTTTTAAGAAAGATGAAATTGGCCAAAGGCCTTTTCAAAGAATTTTGTTTTGTATCAACTATAAGTTAGTGTAGAGAGATAAGACGTCAGATCCTTAAGCAAAGTCAACGGTTCATATGATGGTTCTTTGAATAGAACATATTGGGTTGGGAGGGTTGTCCATATAATGAGTCTCTACAGACCCAATACAAATTAGTCAACTAATAAATTTAAGGGTAAATTATATAAATCATTACTGAACTTTACTGTTAAACCTATTTTGGTCACTGAAGTTTTAAAATATTCAATTTACTCATTGAAGTTTAGACACTAAGCATTTTTTGGTCACGCTTAAACGGCAAACAGTTGTAGATGGGGGTCGTTTGGTCCTAAATTTCACTAGTCACTTCGTCTAGGCCCCATGAGTCTGAATTTGACCTCCATTTTGCCGGAAAGTGCTCTGAAGTTCATGAAACGACCAAAAATCTTATGGATTCTCTTTCATTGATTTCTCTCCTCTGTCGTCAGATGAAGCCCATTTCTCAGTATGTTGCTTCTCTCGTGTCGATGAAGTTTTCCACCGTTCGGATTCGGTAAATGGACATCGTCAAAAAGTTAACGGAGGAGTGACAAAAAATGTTTAATGTCTAAACTTCAATGAGTAAATTGAACCTTTTGAAACTTCGAGTGACCAAAATAAGTTTGAGAGTAAAGTTCAGTGATAATTTATGTAATTTACCCTAAATTCAATGCCAATAATTATAAATGAAGAATTTTACATAAAAATATATTCAAAATCCCATATTTAAATTGATTGGATGGTTTCATGAATTTAAGGCTATTACCCCATTCATTCCTTTCTTAAAGAATCGTTGTAATCTCGTGTGTTTGGAAAGTCTTCTAATAATTGAATTTGAGTACAATTATTTACAATTAAACATGAAAACTATTGTAATTAGTGGTTTCTCTTATTTTTTTTTACTTACAATTACCTTAATTCATTCGAGGCTATTACTCTATTCATTCCTTTCTTAAAGGATGTTCTTGTTTTGTATGGAATGTGGTTCGTTTAAGGTGTCGGGTGTAGTTTTTTTTTTTGAACAAAGATGTCGGTTGTAGTTTTTTTTGAACAAAGGTGTCGGTTGTAGTTTGATCTTCATATTTGACGAGAAATTATATCATACGCCCGGTTTGTCATGTCATCTATAGTCTCAATCAATAAAAATCAACATGTCTATCTTTTTGCTAAGTGAATCTTCACTCATATTTAATGTAAATTAAATTAAAAAAATACTTTTTACCAATTGAATATTCACTTGGTAATAAAATGAATGATTTTTAAATGGACGATTTTTTATTGGTTGGGACCATAGATGAATTGGCGAACCGGGCCTATGATATAATTTCTCTTGTTTGACATTCTTGTAATCCAAAAAAATCTTATCATTCTTCTTAGTTGATTTACTTTCCTTTTTCAACAGACATTAATAAAATAATCCCAAAGAATCAAATATAATTAAAATATTATTCAATGCAAGGTCAAATTGAATACTATATAGACAACACAATCGAGTTGTTTTTTTTTTTTTTTTTTATCATGGAAGAGATTTCTAGGGGTGGGGAGAACTATACATATTATGACAATCGTAAATGCCTATATTTTGAACACTATCGTAAATGCCTATATATGTGGCCCTGGTTGCATCATAATATTCAGCTAAATCGTCCATGAAGTAAATCACCTTTGATGCCACGGGAATCTATCATCGCTGCAACAATACAAGGATTTAAATAGCTGTTTGTGACTGTTATAGATGCCGTTATATAGCGATTTTGGCACTGTCTAAAATCGTGATGCCCGCAACTGTTATGTCTGTAATAATATTGGTTCTTTAAAAAATTCACGACCGTGATTGCTGTAATGACTGTAGTAGCATCCGTTAGGTTGACAATCGCGATAAACGCAACGCGATCGAAACCATAAAAAAGGAAGAGACCTTGTTATGAATCATGTGCAATTAATAGGATATCGAGATCTTGTATTCTGACTCAAATTCTAATTAGTAATTAAGTTGGATTTTATTATAATTTTAGTGGTTGGAGATTACATGGTAATTAAATATCTATATTAGGCAATAGATCTATTTGAATAAGGATTCTTGGTGACCAACTATTTGTGTCTATAAATATAGACTATGTTTAACCTTTTGAATTATGAGAGGAATTACTCTAAAGAGATGTAACCACTTTTAGGTTCTCTACAACTATTGTAGCTATGTTGTAGAGATGTGTATTGTGTTGTAATGGTGTTGGGAAGAGTGTTTTGGTTCCACCGAGTTTTTGGATATGTACACCGGGTTTTAGGATACATGGGATATTATGTATTTGTACTCTTTGTGTTCTCTACGTTGATAGTGGATTGTTTGTTTCTCTCGTCTTTGGAGGTAAGCTATGCTGAATCACGTTAAATCTTGTCTCTTGTGTATGTCTTGGTCTATGTTGTTATCACTTTGGTTATTTTGCCGCATACCATATTCCTAACGCGAGAAAAGAAGAGTCAACATCCTCTATAATTTAAAGAGGAGGGGCGTGAAAAGTGAACCAACAACTTTGAGGGGTTTTATTGGTCTTTAGTATAACAGTTTGGAACTAGCTTTATATAGGAAAATGGTCTTTGTACCAAATGATGCATATTGTTATCAAACTACCAATTTCTTCCTTTTTATCTTCTTATCTTTTATTCTTCCTTCTCTATTCTTATTCTACAATTCTTACTGAGTTAACTGGTGCAGGAAATTACTCTGGACATTTGTGCTTTTGTTGATAGTGAGAACCATGACGAACCTCATCGAAACCATAGGATCGAATACAAAAGCTATAAAGAATACAAATGAAATGCTTCAAGAATTGCTTAGGCAACTAAAGTTTCTATCAACCCAAATCAGTAAGGTGAATGGTGGTGATATATTTGTTAAAAATTGGCTAGAAATTTCAATTGTCTAAGATGGCAACCACAAAGTCCAAAGTGGTTGCACCTAATTTTGAAAGTGGTTGGGCAAGTTGAAAATAATTAATGGGAAAATTATTTTCTAGTCCCTAAAGATTAGGCTATTTGTAAGTTAGTCCCTGGAACTCAACTATAAATAGGCCTAACCATTTCCATTTTCAAGTGTACCAAGTCAAGTATTGAGAGTTCTATTTGGCTTTTAAATTCCTTTCTATTCTCTTGTATTAGAGTGGTGAAAGGTGTAGTTAAATATTTTCTCGGGTGTACTTGGGGTACCAGGATTGTGAGAATAGTCTGTGTGTTGTAATAATTTTCACATAGTGGTTTCTCGGGTTGTCTTTGACAACAGTCGTGGTTTTTTCTCCGGTTGAGAGTTTCTACGTAAAAAATCTTGTGCTCTTTTATTGTATTATTTTCTAGTTTATTTCTCTATTTTAGCCGGTTAATCTTAAGGGGGAATTGTTCCACACTTTGATTCCTAACAATTGGCATCAGATCGAGGTTGAAGGAGTGATAATTTTCTTATCCTTGTGGTTGCGGCATTGTTTGAACCTCCATTTTGGAAAAGAAAAATTTTCACGGTTACTTTGAGTTCGTGTTGCTTGAAGGTTGTTCTTGGCTTGTTCACGATTGGTGGTTACCGTGGTAGTATGGAAGTGCATGTCTAGGAAAGTTCTGGCTAAGGAAAGACTTGGTATTTGAGCGATCCTTGTGATCCACCTCTCTTTCCAAGGAACTACCTGGTGCATTGTTCACGTACTACATTCAGTTGTGATGGCATCCGCCATGAAGTGTGACATAGAGAAATTTGATGGAAAGATCGAATTTGGTTTATGGCAAATAAACATGAAAGACATGTTAATACAATTGGGGACGTACAAGGCACTAAAAGGAAAGCCTGCCAGTAATGATTCTAGAAAAGTCGGCTCTAGTATGAGTGATGAAGATTAGGAGGATCTTGATTTGAGAGCAGCAAGTTCAATTCGCTTGGCTTTGGCAAAGAATGTTCTTCCTAATGTGAAAGGAATCTCCAATGCAAAAGAGATTTGGGAGAAACTTGAAGCATTGTACCAAGGGAAAGGCATTTCAAGCAGATTGCACCTGAAGGAGCAGTTTCATACTTTGCGTATGGATGAAGGTTCCAGGATCTCATATCATCTCAGTGCACTCAATTATATTGTCATTGAATTAGAGAGTATTGGAGTTAAGATCGATGATGATGATAAAGCTCCACAACTTATATTGTCTCTTCCGACTTCGTATGAACATATGAAACCTATTTTGATGTATGGGAAGGAAACTCTGGATTTTTCAGGGATTGCCAATAAGCTCATTTCTAAGGAGAAAAGGTTGAAAAATAGAGGTCGTGATTCCACAGTTCATGATTCAACAGACTCAGTATCGACAGTGAACGAGAATAAGAAAAAGAATGTGGTTTGCTGGAAGTGTGGAAAGGCTGGGCATGTAAGAAAAAATTGTCCAGGTGAAGCAAGTTTGGCAAAAGGCTCCGAATCAAAAGCTAGCATCGTCTCGTTTGTCACAGGAGATGATTTTCTTCTATGAAATTGGGAAGTAAGTCCTCATGGTATCTCCGCTTTACCATGGAAGAGGATGTGTTGCTGCTAGCGGATCTGAAGTTACACACGAGCATTGGTTAGCATTGATGCAAGGTGTGTGGTGTCGATGGCTGATGAACTTCCAGAGGGAGCCAACATGAAAGTTGCATCATAAGTTTCAGCATTGTCAACGTGTCGAGGTTTATTTTTATAAAGGTGTACTTTTTATGGTGGAGTACGACCATTTCTGTTTTAAAGTTGTGAAAGCGGTGAAATTTCAAGTCATGGTGGAGATTTGTTGAAAAATTGGCTTAAAATTTCAATTGTCAAAGATGGCAACCACAAAGTCCAAAGTGGTTGCACCTAATTTTGAAAGTGGTTGGGCAAGTTGAAAATCATTAATGGGAAAATTATTTTCTGGTTCTAAAGATTGGGCTATTTGTAAGTTAGTCCCTGAAACTCAACTATAAATAGGCCTAACAATTTCCATTTTCAAGTGTACCAAGTCAAGTATTGAGAGTTCTATTTGGCTTTTAAATTTCTTTCTATTCTCTTGTATTAGAGTGGTGAAAGGTGTAGTTATATATTTTCTCAGGTGTACTTGGGGTACCGAGATTGTGAGAATAGTTTGTGTGTTGTAACAATTTCTACATAGTGGTTTCTTGGGTTGTCTTTGACAACGGTCGTGGTTTTTTCTCCGGTTGGGAGTTTACACGTAAAAATCTTGTGCTCTTTTATTGTATTATTTTGTAGTTCATTTCTCTATTTTAGCTGGTTAATCTCAAGGGAAAATTGTTCCGCACTTTGATTCCCAACAACATATGGATCGGGAGAAATTGGGGCAAAACAAGACGACTCAAAGACAATAATTCAAGTTTTTGATGAATTGTCTATGACAACGGATGAGGAAGTTACAAGACAATTGAACCTCGTTATAGAAGACATTGATTTCACAGATAAACAAACAATCACCATCGATTCTTGTAAGCCATATTCAAAGGAGCAAAATTTCAATCAAGTGGTGTTAGACGAAACTATTGTTCGAAATGATGCAGTTGTGGATTCGGTTCTTCTTGTGCTCTGTCATTAGCTTAGCCGTTAGTAGTGAAGAAGTGAACGTTGCTGGGTTGAGGATTCAAATCGGGATCTCATTACTTCATTGATTGCTCTTTTTATGGTTCACTCGTTAGTTGTGGCAATTAAGGAATATGCTAATTTTGTACCAATTATGGTTGGTAGGTTTCAATCTTAGCCATCGATCTAAATCAGTAGAGACCGCCGGATGTAAGGGGACTCAACTATAAATAGAGACTCTCCCCACCTCATTTGTATTCATTCATCTTGTGAGTAATGAAATGCATTTACTCTAATCATCTTTTGTGTTGTCGAGTGTTTTTCGTTAGTTTCTTTCTAAATGTTTCCGCTTAGAACGTCTTTGCATTTTCAGTGCCTAGAAAGAATTTGATCTTTCAAAGAGAGAAATCATGCTGACTTAAGCGTTTGTCTCGAGAACATCATCTAAGGCCGTACGGTTCTTTAGGCTGAAACTATAGTCCCGTGACATACATATGCATATATATATATATATATATATATATATATATATATATATATATATTCGTTACAACAAAGCCATTAACCAGTGTGATAATGAGACTGGAGACAATAACAAAGAAGATTGTAGATATGAGTGACAAAGTGAGGCTTGCAAAAGGAAATGATTGAAGCTAGTATCTTCAATACGATTTCTATCATCCTTATGTCACTTTTGCTCATGTTCTAAATTTTTTTGTAAGACTCAGTCTTGTGATTGATGAAACTGAAGAATGGGTCTCTAACTTCAGTGGCCTTTCCTACCGAAAAGGAAAAGGTAAGAACCTCAAGAAAATTAAAAAAATGGAACAAACAAAAGGAGAAGCAGATATAACTTGTGATTGATGAAACTGAAGGATGGGTCTCTAATTTTGTGACCTATCCTACCAAAAAGAAAATATAAGAACCTTAAGAAAATAAATAAATAAATATGAATCAAACAACAGGACAAACATATGTACCTTGTGAAAGTTTGAAGAAAATATGTTAGTTACATAAGCTGTTAAAGCTTTTATGCAGTATTTTAGCCGGTTATTTATTAGTGGGAAAAGCATAATCAACATGAGCATTTATAGATTGGTTAATTTGATTATTGGTGATTTTTTTTTCTTTTCGAATTTGTGATTGGGGGATTGCGTTCTAAGGCTGTGTTTTCTTTTATAAAAAAAACGAGTTACTATACAATGTATTGTGTTTATTAATTTATTTTGATTTTTTAATTGCCGGATGTTGCACGCAGATATTTAAATAGTGATTCGCAATTTAATAGCGGCCGCTATATAGAGATGACGGTACTGTCTGAAATCGTGATATCCGCAATTGTTATGTCCGTAATAGCATCTATTATTAAAAAAATTTACGACCGTGATACTTACAGTGACCGCAATAATATTCATTATGCCCACAACCGCGATAAGATTTTAGGAGACGAAAATAGATTTTAATAGAAAAAACATAAAAAATTTCTAAATCATACACGAATTCTAAACTTTCAGTGGGCGACCGCCCCCTTCAGTCCATCCCTGACTCATAAAATTAACAGCCATTATTCACAGGATCTGCCTCCGATTTACAAGATGACGAGTTCTGTTAAATTTCGCAATAGCTCAAAACTCTAAAACAATTCAACAGCACGTGATCAGCCTCTTCTAACTCACCCTTACACCAATGGCAAAGACACTGTCCATCAGAAATCATAATATAATCCTATTAAGTATTAATTCGATTATTAAATTTAACCAGAATTATCTCATTTTCCACTGAAGTAATTATAAATTTTACTCATATGGTTTGAAATGGACTGATATTTTCTCAAAAGCACATCGACGGAGACTTGTAACATTACTCCATTGATGCATGTATACTTATGATATTTCAATTTTCAATAGGTCTATAAATGGACTGAACAAACACAAACGAGGGTATGCTCATGTTCGTTTGTTTAACTTTAACCGTAACGAACACGAACATAATTTTTTCGTGTTCGTTCGTTAAGAAATATAGTTTGTTCGTGTCTGTTCGTTAAAATGGTAAACGAACGCAAACGAACACAAGCCAACATAAATGAACATAAATCACAATAGTAGTTTAAGGTTTTTGATGGCCTGGTGGTGCGACGGTGGTGCTCGTGCTGGGTGGGGTGCAACTTGAAAGGCAGAGCAAAAGTAATTTAGGGTTTTTATTTTCCATCTATCGTAAAATGAAAGGGATAGTGTGCTGTGAGCTGCTAGGTGGGAAATACATAGGTGAATAAATTTAAAAAAACATAAACAAACGAACATAAATGAACGTATTACCGAATGTTCACGAACGTAAATGAACGAATTACCCCTTTGTTCATGTTCGTTCATTTAATCAAACAGAAAATCTTGTCCATGTTTGTTCGTTTAATAAACAAACAAACATCCTGCCGAACAATTCGCTAAACATTCAGTGCGTTTATAGACCTAATTTTCAAAATAAAAATGAAAAGGGTAAATTACAATTTCATCACTCAACTTTCTTCACACTTCTATTTTGGTCACTCAAGTTTTAAAAAATTCAATTTAATCATTAAACTTTTGATTTGTTCCTATTTTGGTTACTCAAGCGTTAAATCAGAAATGGAATGACTTAGAGTGTTTTTTGCTGACATGACAGAACGTCATTTTCCTTTTTTTTCTTTCTTTTTTTTATTTTAGCTTATTCCCTCAAAGATGAAAGTTTTACAGTTTCACCCCTCTATCACGTCGGCATTGAAATAACCATTCTCTGACGTCTTATCCAACCACTCAAGACACGAACAAACTCACATCATCATCTCCTACCACTATATCAGTTTAGCTTTTCCCAATATCACTTTAAAATTTGCAAAACTCATCTCAAAACCTAAAATGCGCAAAACCTCAAATTACTCTAATATAAAATACCCACCGTTCGATCAGCATGAAATTAGGATATATTGCTTGCTTCTTCCTTCTCCACCTCCCCACCATTGGGATTTAGAAGAAGATGATTCATCGTTGAGAAATCAAAGAGAATCTGAAACCATGATTTTTTCATAAAAATAAAGAAAGTTTTGAGGCTATTTCATAAATTTTAAAAGATAAATGTCCAGTCATAAAACCCTTAAGTATTTAACGACAAGTGACCAAAATAGGAGCTAATCGAAAGCTTAATGATTAAATCGAAAGCTTAATGATTAAATCGAAACTTTTTAAACTTGAGTAACCCAAATACGAGTGAGAAAAAAGTTGAGCACTTAAATTTGTAATTTACCCAAAGAAAAATAAAAATTTTAGTACACGTGCGTTTATTATAAAGCAATGGTTACATTTTCATCATCAACAGTAAAAAAACATAAGTTTCACGATGATGCTTTCTCATGACAGAGGAACACAGGAAGCAATAAAATTAAGAGATATTTGAATTATTCAAATTTTCATTTAACAACTCAAATTCTATTTGAATTTTATTCGATTTGAATCGAGTTTATTAAATTATGAGTTTAATCAAAACGAGTCAATTTTTTATTTTTTTAAGTCGGTTTTGCCCACCCTATCGGTTTATATTATGCTTGGAAAATTCTCATGTTTATGAGTTCGGCTAATATAAAACATTAATCTAAGCATGCTGTTTTATTAGATTTTTAAATCCCGATTAAAATATTAGTGAGCCCATATTATCAATTAAAATATAAATTTAACATGCATTCTATTAATTTAGTAACTTTATTATTACATATTAAATTAAAGTATCATAAAACCAGTTAAAAGTTAAAAGGTCATTTACAAAACATATTAGGTTACCAAATATATATATATATATATACATGCCACTATAGAAATCAAAATATAGGGTAGGATATAATTACTGTGATAACTTGCAAAGTTTCCCAAAAAGTGATGCAACATTCTGCTTATTCCAACCTCGATCCACCTACGCGTGCACAAACAAAACACACGCTAAATATAAACTTAATGAGACATAAATAATATCAGTAACAATGAAACAATATCAATATAACTTGACATAATAAATGCCTAAAACTGCGTACTCCGATTAACCATAATCAGTCCATTTTTCTCGTTTTATAACATAACCCAAGTATATCAAAGAGAAAAATAAAGTATGTGATTCAGCACCAAAGTGTTATCAAAAGCTAGAACCAATGTACTACCAATTGTACAAATACCAAAGTATTATCAAACACTAGTATCCAGGTGCTACAAATATAAATACGACAGTATTATCAAATGCTGGTATCAGAATATTACCAAAAATAAATATCGGATTATTATCAAACGCTAAAACCAAGTACTACCAATATAGACAGCCTCAGTATTTATGGGCAGCTATCTCAATTAAGATAGTTATAGGTTTAGTCCCCATTGTTGAAGGCAAATGAAGAACCCGAAGTGAAAACAAGCTGGTTTTGATGACAAAAAAATAAAGCAAAGGTGGAGGTTGATTTGATATCTGGTTCATGTACAACCTTAATTTATGTTATATTTATGTCATAAAAGAAAAAACAACCAATAAATAAATAAATGAAAGAAAAATTAGTGTGGTTGAAGTTGCTTTAATCAAAGCTAGCTAGTAGGAAACTACAAAATCATTTCTCCTTAAGTCTTGTAAAAGTGATTATAAACATAAATGTATAGTTGATTAACAAAAGCAAAGCAAAACCATTTTTCTTGGTCTTCTTATAAGAATGATTTAAACTACAAGAGACAATGGTGGGCTCCACTGAGTCAATGTTTTCTGAATGCACAACAGTAGCAAAGTGCATCAATTATTGCTTAGTTAATTCAAAGTTTACTTATTGCGGTAAACTAATGTTGGAGTATATGGTTAGGTCTCTCGGTTGATATCTCGTTCTTTCTCTGCCTCTTGAGTTTAATGTTAAGTAGGAGTAATCTCCCTTCCATCCTAGTTGGAAAGTATTGTTAAAAAAGGTAAATTATATATGATCACTTAGCTTTTAGGTTATTTTCATTTTGATAATCTATCTTTTAAAATTTTCATTAGGATCACTCAACTTTTATTTCATTTTTATTTTGGTCTCTCTCGTTACCTTCAATTAAAAAATGCTAGCATGAGTCGTTAGTTTTTATTTTTTTATGAAAGTAATGGGTAAACTACATAAACGATCACCGAACTTTTAGGGTGCTTTCATTGAAATTTTAGTTTGCTTTAGTATGGTCCCTCTTGTTACCTTCCATTAGAAGTTGCTGACATGACATGTTAATTTTTATTTTTCTTGAATAAAATAACGGATAAACTATACCATTCAAAATTTAACTTTCTTCTCACTCCTATTTTAGTCACTAAAGTTTAAAAATATTCAATTTAATAACTCAACTTCTGAATTGTTCTTATTTTAGTCTCTCTCGAATGACATGGTTATAAGAATGATTAATAGAAGCAAATCAAAACCATTCTTCTTCGTCTTGGTCTTATTATAAGAATGATTGGGGACAACAATAAAGTTAACGGAGAAACATCAACAATGGTTTAATAATGCAAGGCTTGTTTTTATAAACTAAAAAAGACAATGGTCGGCTCCACTAAATCAATTTTTCTGAACACATAGCAGTAGCAAAGTTTACTTATTTTGCACTTTGGTTCTTGTTGATCAACAAATCATTCTCACCAGTTAAGAAACCATATGGAATCGTCCAACTCGTTTCTCCTTGTTTACATTGAATTTGTACTTCTTTCATGCTTCAACTTGCCTGGTTTAGCAACAGCAAGCTCTGTGATTAGAGGAAATGAGACTGATCAACATGCTCTACTCCAGTTCAAAGCCAAGATAACTGGTGATCAGCTTGGGATTATGGAGTCCTGGAATAGTTCCATTCACTTCTGTCAGTGGCACGGTGTTACATGCGGTCGAAAGCATCGGAGAGTCACCATGTTGGAACTGGAATCCCTTGAACTCTCGGGATCTTTATCGCCATACATCGGAAATCTGACCTTTCTCAGGAGTTGAATCTTGATGAAAACAGCTTCTACAACCAGATTCCTCAAGAAATTGGCCGTTTAAGAAGACTGGAAGCATTAAAACTGGCCAATAACTCCATCAGTGGTGAAATTCCATCCAATTTATCTGCTTGTTCTAAGCTTACATATGTTGGCATGAGAGGCAATCATCTAACTGGAGAAATGCCCGATTCGGTTGGTCTCTTGTCAAACCTGAAATACTTGAGTTTTGTCAACAACAGTTTGAGAGGGAGTATCCCACCTTCCTTGGGAAATTTATCGTCTCTGGAGAAACTTTATTTGCTAAATAATGGATTAACCGGGATTATACCTGAAGCTCTTGGTCAACTGACAAACCTTTCAGTTTTCTCCGTAGGTGTAAATGCAATTTCTGGTACTGTTCCTATTGCAATGTTCAATCTGTCCAAAATTAGAGGCTTTGATATTGGAGAAAACAACATTCAAGGTACTCTTCATTCTGACTTAGCAATCAATATGCCATATGTTGAGTTCTTTTCCATATCCTTAAACGAAATCTCTGGACAAATCCCGGTTTCAATATCCAATGCCTCAAATCTGAATATACTTCAACTAGATGATAACAAACTCAGTGGAAACATTCCTTGGTTAGAAAAGCTAGATAAATTGTTTAGACTTCTATTAGGCAGAAACTATTTGGGACATGGGAGGGAAGGTGACTTGAACTTTTTCTGTACTTTAGTCAATAATACCAAACTCGAAATTCTGAATATAGGCTCAAATAATTTTGGAGGGGTATTTCCCGAATGCATTAGCAATTTTTCTAGCACCCTTTTACAATTAGTAATAGAAGAAAACAAAATATTGGGAAGAATGCCAGAGGGGATTGGGAACCTCATCAATTTGGAGAGTCTAGGTGCACAAATCAACTATCAGGTCCTATTCCATTTGATATTGGGATGCTTAGTAAGCTACAACTATTTGCTGCTCAGGATAATTTTCTCTCGGGTACTATTCCCCGTTCTATTGGAAATTTAACCCTGTTAACCAAACTTGCTTTGGATTCTAACCATCTTCAGGGAAGCATTCCTTCAAGTCTAGGTAAGTGCCAAAATTTTCTCTTGCTAAGTCTTTCTTATAACAATCTTAGTGGACCGATACCCCACGAAGTTCTTGGGATCTCATCCATGTCCATAACACTAGACATATCATCAAACTGCTTGATCGGAGAGCTTCCGGTTGAAGTAGAAAAACTGAAAAATCTAGGCAAATTGGATGTTTCTCAAAACAAGTTATCTGGTTTGCTTCCGAACAGCCTTGGTAGTTGTGTAAGACTAGAGAAGATGTTTTTGTCTGGCAATTTGTTTGAAGGGCACATTCCTTCAGCTTGGAGTTCATTGAGAGGTCTTGTGGAATTGGACATATCTAATAATAATCTTTCAGGTGGGATTCCAGAATTTCTTGTGAGCTTTGGGGCATTAAAGTTTTTAAATCTCTCTTTCAATGACTTTGAGGGAGAGATACCAAGTGGAGGAGTTTTTAAGAATTCAAGTGCTACATTTGTGGAAGGAAACAAAAGACTTTGTGGAGGCATCCCAGAGTTACACTTGTCAAGATGTAACTTGAAATCATATTCAAACATTTCCCATAGATTAAAAGTTGCTATCATTGTTGTGGTTTTAGGAGTGACTTTGACATTCTGTATTGTCCTCGTCCTGTGGTTTAGAAGGAAGAAAGAGCAGCAGCGAACAACAACTTGTGCAGTCAATTCGCTTTTTCTGTTATCATACCAAAGCATCCTAAGGGCCACTGATGGATTTTCCCCGCAGAACTTGATTGGTTATGGAAGCTTCGGTTCTGTATACAAGGGAATTCTTGAAGATCAGAGTGGAGCAACTATTGCAGTAAAGGTGCTTAATCTTTGGAATCGTGGAGCTTCCAAGAGTTTCTTGGTTGAATGTGAGGCCTTGAAGAACATCCGGCATCGAAATCTTGTCAAGGTAGTAACAGCAATTTCAGGTGTCGATTACCAAGGCAATGATTTTAAAGCTTTGGTTTATGAGTTCATGGCAAATGGAAGCTTGGAGAACTGGCTGCATCAACCTGTCGAAATGAATGAACCGGATACAACAAGAACCTTGAACTTCTTCCAAAGAGTAAGTGTGGCCATAGATGTTGCTCATGCACTCGAATATCTGCACCATCATTGTGAAACATCGATCATCCATTGTGACCTCAAGCCAAGCAACATTCTTCTTGATAAGGAAATGGTTGGCCATCTAAGTGACTTTGGCTTGGCAAAAATCCTTTCCGCAGACATGCTTAACTTTTCTGCTAATCAGTCAAGCTCCCTTGGGTTAAGAGGAACTATTGGCTATGCTCCACCAGGTTGGTTCAATTTATCCATTTCTTCCACTTTTATATTAATTCACTATTTACTTTTTATCTTGGCATAACATAACCTAAAAGAAAAACAAGTAATCTGGAAGTAGTTTTTCATAGATTCAAGGCAGCATGGACGTGACAGGCTATCTTTATATTTTTTAGGGATCTCATTTTCAATTACTACTGCATAATTTGTGACAAATTCATTGTAGAATATGCCATGGGAGGAGACTTGTCAACAAAGGGTGATGTGTATAGCTATGGCATTCTCTTGCTAGAGATGTTTACTGGGAAAAGACCAACTCATGAGATGTTCGAAGAAGGTTTCAGCATTCACAACTTTGTTGTGGCAGCTTTGCCGGATCGAGTGAGTGAGATTATAGATCCTGTTCTGCTTCAAGAGAGATCTAGACTAGGAACACTTGGAGACATCACTCTTCACGACAGACATCTTCAACACTTGAATTCAATATTTGAAATAGGACTTGCTTGTTCTTCGGAATCACCTACTGAGCGGATGGACATGAGTGATGTTGTTTCCAAGCTGTGTTCTATTAGAGACAAGCTTCTTCGGCCAACTCGCTTACATCGCGAGCACCAAACTTTATACTTTGCTCAATCAGCAGGTATACAACAATGTCTTGTTATGCTGAAGTAAACAACCTGCATTGTTCTTAAAAAAAAATAATCCCTCATTACATTCCACTACTTTTCAGATAAATGCATTAGGTCAAATGATTTGAACAAGTAAAATGCATTTTGGTTACACAATGTTGGAGGTTCTGATGGTTTAGAGGATTCCTCGATTTCTTATGTTGCAGGAACCTGAGGTTCCATAATATCAATGGACTCGAGAGGCTTAATTCAAGCAAAGTGTATCTGTTCTCTTTGATTCACATTGTATCTGGTAGGTATTTGCAGGAGTACTGATTTCTCCTATGGAAACTTGCTTTAAGGAAATTATATATAGTATGGCTGTAATTTTTTTATGTTCACATTCCCTGGTGGATCAATAAACTAGAATATTGAGTTTATATTTAAGGTAATTATTTAATACACAAGCGGTGAAAATAAAATTTTTTTACAAGCGCTTAATTTTCGGGTTTATGGTTAGATTTTAGGGTTTAGAGATAAGGGTTAGGTTTAAGGGTTCAGAATTGATGGGTTAGGGTTCAGAATTTAGGGTTTTGAGTTAGGATTTAGGGTTTATAAGTTAAACCTAAATCTCTGACCATATTATTCAAAACTCTAAACCCTAACCTATAAACCCTAAATACTAACCATAAACCTTAAATTCTAACCACATCCCCTAAATTTTAAACTCATAACCTTTAAACCTTAAATTATAACCCTAAAACTAAGACACTCGCTATGTATAGAATATAAATCCTCATATATATTGTATAAATGCTATACATAGTTAGTTTTACTCTTCTTATGAATAAGGATAATTATTTGATTCACTGCCCGTGATTTTTTTTTTCCATAAGTGGACTTCTAAAACTATTGCATGTCCTTTTTTATGGGCCTTAAACCCTAACCCTTAATCCCTAAACTCTAAACTATAAAATATAATCTCAAACCTTAAAACCTAACTACAAACACTAAAACTCTAAACCATAACCTCTAAACCCTAAAATTTAAACGTTTGTGGAAAATAAATTTTTAACCGCCCGCGCATAGATTATTTTCCTAAAAAAATAATCATAATAAAAATATGAAAATGACAATAAAACCTCGTCATTTTAGCACTATGAAGTGTTGGTATATACTCTCTTTGAGTGTGGTTTGCCTTGTAATTCACTGAAAAGTGGTTTTATATTTATCAAAAAATATTTTACCGAACAAAAAATGTTCGGGGAAATTCTATATAAAAATTATTTATCGGTGAATAAGGACGGATGTATGATTTTATGTCAATAAATTATATTAAAAATTTAGCGGTAAAAAATTACAAAATTTTATAAGGTGATAAATTAGATCGTATATAGAAAATACAAAAGATATCTAAATTATATGAGAATTTAAAATTGTCAGAGGATGCGACCACACCCTTTAGTTCCCATGTGGTGAAATGTCATAAGTTGATGATCAATTGTTTGAATCCAATTCTTGCATTGTGAAAGTTAAACAAGAAGAACAACCTAAATAGACACAGGAAGATATTTATAGGTATATTTAGTCCCCATTATTTTTTTTGAATAATTTAAAGGTAATTATAATGTAGTATCTATTCATACATATTTTTAACCCTTTAACAATGCTCATATACCTTGTAGACAGAACGATTTGAACCCGTATCTCTTAAGATATATATCATCCACTTTTTAACTAAAACATTGGGTTCATTTAGTCCACATTATTAAACAAGCTGGTTTTGATGACAAAAAATAAAGCAAAAATGGAGGTTTATTTGATATATGGTTCATGTACGGTATTAATTTAGATTATATTTATGTCATAAAAGTGAGTGTGAACAGAAAGGTTTAATTGATTGTAAAAGCAAAAGCATTATTCTTGGTCTTATGATAAGTATGACTGGGGACAACAATATAGTACACAAAGAATTAATTAATGTGCACATCTAAGAAAAAAGAGGTTTCTACCATTTAAAGGTGATTTCACTGGAAAATTTAAAGCGATATGGACATAATAAAAAATATTATTTAAAAGTTACATTTGAAAAAGGAGATTATTGTAGATTGAATAATCAAAGCTAAAAATAGAAAACTTAATATAATTTTGCTTTTTTATATAGGATAAAACTTTGATACACAGGTTGTGTAAAAAGCCAGTGTATTTACACTATAAAAACTCAAATTCTAAATTCTTAACCCTAACCCTAAAAACTAAACCCTAAACCTTAAACCCTATGCACTAAATTCTAAATACTAACTTTAAATTTTAAACCATACAACTTAAACCCTTAAATCCTAAACCCTAAACTAAAATCCTAACCCTTAAAATTAAAAGGCACGTGTAACTAAAGTTTAGACGGCATGTGTATCAAAGTTTTTCTCTTTTATATATTAATTGTAAAATTTCTTTCCACAAGTGAACTTAAGAATTGTTATATATATTTTTTTATTTTTTTATATATTATATATCTATTTTGTCATATTCAATCATTATTAGTAGTAATGATTAATCCTTTTGTTGCGAACGGTTTTTTTTAAAGGATATAAGGTTGGCCATGAAATGTGTTTAATTTTTTTGTGGTCGGTGGTTCGCCTATTTTCACGAATTGGTATCAGACTTTAATCACATAATTAAAGGATTAAATAAACAATCACCACACTACACCTCATGATTTCATGTATTACATTTTTAATCTATTTTAAAATTTTAAAGAATTATTAATAATATGCAAGATCTCATATGTGGTGTTGCGTCTAAAACTTGAAACTTTCTTTTCTTTGAATGTTCATTTTCAAGGAACATTTGGAGATCTATTATTGCAAAGTGCAATCTCAATAGAAGTGTACTTGACAGGAGCCGGAGCTCTTGTGAGATATACATTCAGCGATAAAAATTTCTAAAACCGAATAGAAATCCGCTGCCTCTTTTTAGTGTTTTTATTTTGGAAAAATACTTCGATATACAAGTCTTTTAATTTTAGGGTTCTAGGTTAGGGTTTAGGGGTTTAGTGTGTAGAATGTAGAAATTAAGGTTTATGGTTAGAGTTTAGGGTTTAGGTTTTAGGTTTTAGGGTACTAGGGTTTGTGATTTAGATTTTAAATTTTATAGAAGTGTTGTGTATTTTTTTACACAACTTACGTGTTAAAATATAACCATTTTATTTATGCCCTACAATAAAAATTAGGCTTGAGATTTAGAGTTAATGTTTAGGGGTATAGTTTAGGATTAGGATTTAGGAAATTAGGGATAGAGCGTAACTTTTTAAGGTTTAGGATTTAGAGTTTAAGATTTAAAATTTATGATTGGGGGTTAGAATTTAATTTTTTAGTGTTAAGCATAAAATAAGATACCGATTGAGGGTTAGAATTTAATTATTTTAGTGTTAAGCATAGAATAAGATACTGAAAAATACATAGGATTTTTGCTCCCTAAACCAGTATGCTTTTGAGTAAAGAGAATATATATGGAATATTTACAGTTCTTCCACCAATATTTTTCATCATGAACTGCTGGATTTTCATCAAATAAAAATTCAAGATAATCCAAACAGGAAACCTGGAATAAGGTTCAATCACGTCTGAATTCAGAAAGTCAGAAGCCAAACTAGTTGGTTCTTGTCTTTAAATCTTTTCAACATGCAATAGCATAAGCTATGGATATTATCACATGGGAAACCTGATTTTGCAGCCAGACAAATTGGCCATGAAATCTGCAACTTGGTTGGCCTTCCAATTTTCATGGACATGACAGCATGTGCAGAAAGTATCTAGTACAGCTGGTATGTAGGGATGGCAAATCGGCGGAGCGGGTGCGGATATTCCCCATCTTCATACCCACTTAAAATTTTTATATTCACCACTTACCCATCACCTACGGCGGGAACAATTTTCAAATTCACACCCCCCACGTGGGTATATTCTCAAATTTATCCCCACACTCGCTACCCAACTGGACATCCACCACCCAACCCATATTTGCCTACAAGCAACCACTAATATCGAATTATGTAAAAATAAACCATTTATTTTTGTGAAGAATAGTACAACTTCGCATACTTTATTGATTGATCAAGTGTATATATCTAATACATTTATACCGGTATAAATTTAACTATAGTTAACTAACTAACGATCGCTAATTTAACTAAAGTACATTTTTACCGGTATAAATTCTACTTAACTACAGCTAACTAATTAACTATAGCTAACTTAACTAAAGCATATTTACACTTATATAAATTCTACTTAACCACACATATTACAAAATTACAAATTGATTAATTTAAGCTCGATCTTAAACAATGAATACAAGCTTGATTATAAACCATCAGTTTTTCAAACTAAATTGATTGATTCAAAATCTAAAAACTTAAGGATTAACATAGATTTTAAAACAAACCAATATCTTAGTAGATAAAACACCATAATAAAATGCGTAATTAAAGTCTACAAACATAAATGGTCCAAAATTAATAGGGTGGGTAGTTAGCGGGCGGGCGGATACGGTCTCAAATCCATCACCTACCCACTACTCACGACGGGTATGACTTTTTACATCTACACCCGCCCACTACCCACCAAACTCATACCCATCTCCATCCCAATTGGGGCGGATGCGGTGCGAAATCCACGAAATTATACCCGTTTGCCATCCCTACTAGTATGGCTGCGTTATGGAAAAAAACACATGGAGCATAAAGTCAAACCCCCAGTCGGAGGAGTTGAAAATTACTTATATTGCACTCTTGTTCTTGTTAAACAACAGAACACTCTCAAATACAAATCAATCTCACCGATTAAGAAATTTATCGATACCGGTTGATGGAGCTAACAAGAAAGCATATGGAATCTCCCAGCTTTCTTTTTCTTCAACTTATAATTCTTGTAAGTTTTTTTGGTTGTCCTTTGTTCCTACTAACAAAAGAAACAGTATAATTCTGTTCTCATGCTTCATCTTGCAGGGTCTTAAATTGCTTGGTTTGGCAGCAGCAGCCCCTGTAGTTAGAGGAAATGACACTGATCAACAAGCCTTACTCCAGTTCAAAGCCGAGATAACAAGCTTTACTCCAGTTCAAAATCGACTTACAGGTCCCATTCCCTTTGATATCGGTAAGCTTCAGAAGTTAAATGGATTTTTCACTCATCATAATTTTATCTCTGGTACTATTCCCCGTTCTATTGGAAATTTAACCATGTTAACCCTACTTGTTTTATTTTCTAACAACCTTCAGGACAACATTCCTTCAAGTCTAGGTATGTGCCAAAATTTGCTTGTACTCGACCTTTCTAATAATAATCTTAGTGGAACCATTCCCCCTCAGGTACTTGGCCTATCATCCTTGGCCATTGCACTAGACTTATAATCAAACTATTTGACGGGTGAGATTCCAGTTGAAGTAGAAAAACTGAAAAATCTGGGCTTTTTGGATGTTTCTCACAACAATTTATCTGGTTTGCTTCCAAAAAACCTTGGTAGTTGTGTAAGTCTAGAGGAATTATTCTTGCATGACAATTTGTTTGAAGGGTCCATTCCTTCATCCTGGAGTTCATTGAGAGATCAAGTGGCATTGGACTTATCTGGCAATAATCTTTCAGGCAGCATCCCAGAATTTCTTGTGAGCTTTAAGGTTTTGAAGTATTTAAACCTCTCCTTCAATGATTTTGAGGGAATGATACCAAGTGAAGGTATCTTTAGGAATGCAAGTGCTACAAATGTTGAGGGAAACAATAAGCTTTGTGGAGGCATCCCTGAGTTACACTTGTCCAGATGTAACTTAAAAACTAGAATATCAAACACTTCTCTTAAAATTGCAATTGTTGCTGCGATTTTAGGAGTGACTTTGGTTTTCATTTACCTCCTCATCTTGTGGTTTGGAAAGAAAAAAGAGAAGCCTACAACAACTTGTGAAGAAAGTTCCCTTTTGCAGTCATCATACCAAAGCATCCTAAGGGCAACTGGTGGATTCTCCGAGCAAAATTTGCTTGGATCTGGAAGCTTTCGTTTTGTATACAAAGGAATCCTTGAAGAGAGTGGAGCAACTATTGCAATAAAAGTGCTTAATCTTCTGAATCAAGGAGCTTCCAGGAGTTTCTTGGCTGAATGTGAGACACTAAAGAACATCCGACATAGAAATCTTGTCAAGGTATTAACAGCCATTTCAGGTGTTGATTACCAAGGTAATGATTTCAAAGCATTGGTTTATGAGTTCATGGCAAATGGAAGCCTGGAGAACTGGCTGCATCCATCTACCGACATCAATGAATCCAAGACGACGAGAAACCTAAGCTTCTCCCAAAGGGTAAATGTGGCCATAGATATTGCTTATGCACTCGAATACCTGCACATCGATCATTCATTGTGACATCAAGCCAAGAAATATTCTACTCGATGAGGAAATGGTTGGCCATATAAGTGATTTCGGCTTAGCAAAAATCCTCTCTGTAGACATGCTTAACCATTCTGCTAATCAATCAAGCTCCCCTGGATTAAGAGGATCTATTGGTTCTGCTGCACCAGGTAAGTTCACTTCATTTATTTTTACATTATTTAAAAGCAAAACATACAATGTAAAAGCAGTTTTTTTTGTATATTTGGTGTGAATTAATTACAGAATATGGTATGGGAAGCGAACTGTCAACAAAAGGATGGACTTAAATTGCAGTTATCTAAGGTGCCACAAGGATGGACTTAAGTTGCAGCCAAAGTGCTTGTTGGAAAACCATTGTTTCTTTTTAAGTGATAGTTGAGATAAATAATGTTGGATTTTGAGTCTGTTTTGTACTGTGAGGCTTTTTTTTTGTGTTTCAATGTATCGTTGTTATTTTCGAATTTATTTATGAACTTTACCTATTGTTTTATGTTAAGAAGCACAGACTTCTTCACTTTCTCTAATATTCTAGAGAGCTCCATGTGTATAAGCATTCTAGAGAGCTCCATTTAATAATAAATTTGTGTAAGAAATATCTCATGCTTAACCGACATAAGCATGGCTATAAATAGGCCATGCATGCTAATGCATGCAATTAAGTGAGGAAAAAAGATGAAGGTGCAAGTTGAGAGAGTGAGTGTAGAGTGCAAGTGAGTGACGTGAGTGTGGCTGCAAGTTGAGGGTGTGAGTTGGATTCAAGTGTTCCTAGTCTAGATCTCTCATGTCCATCCGCTCAGTAGGTGATTCCGAAGAACAAGCAAGTCCTATTTCAAATATTGAATTCAAGTGTTGAAGATGTCTGTCCTGGAGAGTGATGTCTCCAAGTGTTCCTAGTCTAGATCTCTCTTGAAGCAGAACAGGATCTATAATCTCACTCACTCGATCCGGCAAAGCTGCCACAACAAAGTTGTGAATGCTGAAACCTTCTTCGAACATCTCATGAGTTGGTCTTTTCCCAGTAAACATCTCTAGCAAGAGAATGCCATAGCTATACACATCACCCTTTGTTGACAAGTCTCCTCCCATGGCATATTCTACAATGAATTTGTCACAAATTATGCAGTAGTAATTGAAAATGAGATCCCTAGAAAATATAAAGATAGCCTGTCACGTCCATGCTGCCTTGAATCTATGAAAAACTACTTCCAGATTACTTGTTTTTCTTTTAGGTTATGTTATGCCAAGATAAAAAGTAAATAGTGAATTAATATAAAAGTGGAAGAAATGGATAAATTGAACCAACCTGGTGGAGCATAGCCAATAGTTCCTCTTAACCCAAGGGAGCTTGACTGATTAGCAGAAAAGTTAAGCATGTCTGCGGAAAGGATTTTTGCCAAGCCAAAGTCACTTAGATGGCCAACCATTTCCTTATCAAGAAGAATGTTGCTTGGCTTGAGGTCACAATGGATGATCGATGTTTCACAATGATGGTGCAGATATTCGAGTGCATGAGCAACATCTATGGCCACACTTACTCTTTGGAAGAAGTTCAAGGTTCTTGTTGTATCCGGTTCATTCATTTCGACAGGTTGATGCAGCCAGTTCTCCAAGCTTCCATTTGCCATGAACTCATAAACCAAAGCTTTAAAATCATTGCCTTGGTAATCGACACCTGAAATTGCTGTTACTACCTTGACAAGATTTCGATGCCGGATGTTCTTCAAGGCCTCACATTCAACCAAGAAACTCTTGGAAGCTCCACGATTCCAAAGATTAAGCACCTTTACTGCAATAGTTGCTCCACTCTGATCTTCAAGAATTCCTTTGTATACAGAACCGAAGCTTCCATAACCAATCAAGTTCTGCGGGGAAAATCCATCAGTGGCCCTTAGGATGCTTTGGTATGATAACAGAAAAAGCGAATTGACTGCACAAGTTGTTGTTGGCTGCTGCTCTTTCTTCTTTCTAAACCACAGTACGAGGACAATACAGAATGTCAAAGTCACTCCTAAAACCACAACAATGATAGCAACTTTTAATCTATGGGAAATGTTTGAATATGATTTCAAGTTACATCTTGACAAGTGTAACTCTGGGATGCCTCCACAAAGTCTTTTGTTTCCTTCCACAAATGTAGCACTTGAATTCTTAAAAACTCCTCCACTTGGTATCTCTCCCTCAAAGTCATTGAAAGAGAGATTTAAAAACTTTAATGCCCCAAAGCTCACAAGAAATTCTGGAATCCCACCTGAAAGATTATTATTAGATATGTCCAATTCCACAAGACCTCTCAATGAACTCCAAGATGAAGGAATGTGCCCTTCAAACAAATTGCCAGACAAAAACATCTTCTCTAGTCTTACACAACTACCAAGGCTGTTCGGAAGCAAACCAGATAACTTGTTTTAAGAAACATCCAATTTGCCTAGATTTTTCAGTTTTTCTACTTCAACCGGAAGCTCTCCGACCAAGCAGTTTGATGATATGTCTAGTGTTATGGACGTGGATGAGATCCCAAGAACTTCGTGGGGCATCGGTCCACTAAGATTGTTATAAGAAAGACTTAGCAAGAGCAAATTTTGGCACTTACCTAGACTTGAAGGAATGCTTCCCTGAAGATGGTTAGAATCCAAAGCAAGTTTGGTTAACAGGGTTAAATTTCCAATAGAACGGGGAATAGTATCCGAGAGAAAATTATCCTGAGCAGCAAATAGTTGTAGCTTACTAAGCATCCTAATATCAAATGGAATAGGACCTGATAGTTGATTAGTGGTTGCACCTAGACTCTCCAAATTGATGAGGTTCCCAATCCCCTCTGGCATTCTTCCCAATATTTTGTTTTCTTCTATTACTAATTGTAAAAGGGTGCTAGAAAAATTGCTAATGCATTCAGGAAATACCCCTCCAAAATTATTTGAGCCTATATTCAGAATTTCGAGTTTGGTATTATTGACTAAAGTACTGAAAAAGTTCAAGTCACCTTCCCTCCCATGTCCCAAATAGTTTCTGCCTAATAGAAGTCTAAACAATTTATCTAGCTTTTCTAACCAAGGAATGTTTCCACTGAGTTTGTTATCATCTAGTTGAAGTATATTCAGTTTTGAGGCATTGGATATCCAAACCGGGATTTGTCCAGAGATTTCGTTTAAGGATATGGAAAAGAACTCAACATATGGCATATTGATTGCTAAGTCAGAATGAAGAGTACCTTGAATGTTGTTTTCTCCAATATCAAAGCCTCTAATTTTGGACAGATTGAACATTGCAATAGGAACAGTACCAGAAATTGCATTTACACCTACGGAGAAAACTGAAAGGTTTGTCAGTTGACCAAGAGCTTCAGGTATAATCCCGGTTAATCCATTATTTAGCAAATAAAGTTTCTCCAGAGACGATAAATTTCCCAAGGAAGGTGGGATACTCCCTCTCAAACTGTTGTTGACAAAACTCAAGTATTTCAGGTTTGACAAGAGACCAACCGAATCGGGCATTTCTCCAGTTAGATGATTGCCTCTCATGCCAACATATGTAAGCTTAGAACAAGCAGATAAATTGGATGGAATTTCACCACTGATGGAGTTATTGGCCAGTTTTAATGCTTCCAGTCTTCTTAAACGGCCAATTTCTTGAGGAATCTGGTTGTAGAAGCTGTTTTCATCAAGATTCAACTCCCTGAGAAAGGTCAGATTTCCGATGTATGGCGATAAAGATCCCGAGAGTTCAAGGGATTCCAGTTCCAACATGGTGACTCTCCGATGCTTTCGACCGCATGTAACCCCGTGCCACTGACAGAAGTGAATGGAACTATTCCAGGACTCCATAATCCCAAGCTGATCACCAGTTATCTTGGCTTTGAACTGGAGTAGAGCATGTTGATCAGTCTCATTTCCTCTAATCACAGAGCTTGCTGTTGCTAAACCAGGCAAGTTGAAGCATGAAAGAAGTACAAATTCAATGTAAACAAGGAGAAACGAGTTGGACGATTCCATATGGTTTCTTAACTGGTGAGAATGATTTGTTGATCAACAAGAACCAAAGTGCAAAATAAGTAAACTTTGCTACTGCTATGTGTTCAGAAAAATTGATTTAGTGGAGCCGACCATTGTCTTTTTTAGTTTATAAAAACAAGCCTTGCATTATTAAAGCATTGTTGATGTTTCTCCGTTAACTTTATTGTTGTCCCCAATCATTCTTATAATAAGACCAAGACGAAGAAGAATGGTTTTGATTTGCTTCTATTAATCATTCTTATAACCATGTCATTCGAGAGAGACTAAAATAAGAACAATTCAGAAGTTGAGTTATTAAATTGAACATTTTTAAACTTTAGTGACTAAAATAGGAGTGAGAAGAAAGTTGAATTTTGAATGGTATAGTTTATCCATTATTTTATTCAAGAAAAATAAAAATTAACATGTCATGTGAGCAACTTCTAATGGAAGGTAACAAGAGGGACCATACTAAAGCAAACTAAAATTTCAATGAAAGCACCCTAAAAGTTCGGTGATCGTTTATGTAGTTTACCCATTACTTTCATAAAAAAAATAAAAACTAACGAGTCATGCTAGCATTTTTTAATTGAAGGTAACGAGAGAGACCAAAATAAAAGTTGAGTGATCCTAATGAAAGTTTTAAAAGATAGATGATTAAAATGAAAATAACCTAAAAGCTAAGTGACCATATATAATTTACCTTTTTTAACAATACTTTCCAACTAGGATGGAATGGAGATTACTCCTACTTAACATTAAACTCAAGACGCAGAGAAAGAACGAGATGTCAACTGAGAGACCTAACCATATACTCCAACATTAGTTTACCGCAATAAGTAAACTTTGAATTTACTAAGCAATAATTGATGCACTTTGCTACTACTGAGCATTCAGAAAACATTGATTCAGTGGAGTCCACCATTGTCTCTTGTAGTTTAAATCATTCTTATAATAAGACCAAGAAAAATGGTTTTGCTTTGCTTTTGTTAATCAACTATACATTTATGTTTATAATCACTTTTACAAGACTTAAGGAGAAATGATTTTGTAGTTTCCTACTAGCTAGCTTTGATTAAAGCAACTTCAACCACACTAATTTTTCTTTCATTTATTTATTTATTGGTTGTTTTTTCTTTTATGACATAAATATAACATAAATTAAGGTTGTACATGAACCAGATATCAAATCAACCTCCACCTTTGCTTTATTTTTTTGTCATCAAAACCAGCTTTTTTTCACTTCGGGTTCTTCATTTGCCTTCAACAATGGGGACTAAACCTATAACTATCTTAATTGAGATAGCTGCCCATAAATACTGAGGCTGTCTATATTGGTAGTACTTGGTTTTAGCGTTTGATAATAATCCGATATTTATTTTTGGTAATATTCTGATACCAGCATTTGATAATACTGTCGTATTTATATTTGTAGCACCTGGATACTAATGTTTGATAATACTTTGGTATTTGTACAATTGGTAGTACATTGGTTCTAGCTTTTGATAACACTTTGGTGCTGAATCACATACTTTATTTTTCTCTTTGATATACTTGGGTTATGTTATAAAACGAGAAAAATGGACTGATTATGGTTAATCGGAGTACGCAGTTTTAGGCATTTATTATGTCAAGTTATATTGATATTGTTTCAATGTTACTGGCATTTTATTAGTTTGTGGGATTGCAGTTCCAACTTAGTGACTCTCCGATGCTTGGGACCTCATGTAACGCCATGCCACCGACAGAAGTGAACGGAACTATTCCAAGACTCCATAACCCCGAGCGGATCACCAGTTATCATGGCTTTGAACTGGAGTAAAGCTTGTTGATCAGTTTCATTTCCTCTAACCGCAGGGCTTGTTGCTGCTAAACCAAGCAAGTTAATACCCTGCAAGTTCAAGCAGAAGAGGAGAATTATAGCTTCAAATGCATTTTTGATAGCTTCATGAGCCTGAAACAGTTTCTTAATCGATGAGATTGATTTGTATTTGAGAGTGCTTGGTTCATCATCGAGAACGAGAGTGAAATATAAATAGTTTCTGAAATCTGATATCATCTTGTTCTATCACAATCACCATGTTAAAATACAACAGAGTTGCCAGACTTGACTGAAACTGATAGACAAAATAGAGAACTATTGTCATCTTCAACATCAGTTTTATTATAAAGTTCAATGAAATGCAACCGTTTATCAATTAATTACCTACCAATATGAATCCGAATATCTTACAGAACAAAAAAACAATATCTTGTTTTTTAAGGTTTTGAAATATATTATAGGATACATGTACTAAAACTGATTCTATGATGCCTTTTATTAAGAATTTGTGACTTTGACTTTGTATTTAGAGAATCTAATCTGATATATAATCCAGAAGAGGTTGACAGATATTATATATATTTTGGAAGAAAAGTCCAATACAGAAACACTGAAAAGAACTTAATACTAACTTATTTCAAGACATTAAAAAACCAGCAAACAAACTTATTAAATATTTACCATCTCTTTCAAGACCATATGGAATTGCAGATATAATAAATGCTAATAATGCAAGACAACCATGCAAACACGTTTTACACCATTGCAGGACTTGTTTTTTATTGTGAAATTCTCTACCAAGTGTCAAATATAACAGATTTAAAAACAATAATGCATAGCAGAAGCAAGCTGGTAGGGGATTCGGTTGACAATAGGCTCTGAACTGGTATTACTGCTTGTGTCATTACATAGATGATGCTGGAACATTCGTCGTCAGTGCCGTAAATTACTAGGAATGTGTTGTCTTATATCCTGGTCAAGACTTAGCAGATGAAACACGGGAACAGAGCCAGTTAGTTTGGTCGCAACAGTAGCTGAAAACAAGTTTATGGCATCCTCAACATTGTGGAGCAATCCGCAGATAAAGAATATGCAAGAAAACCTTTAGCAACCTTGGTGTTATCAAATGGAAACAGTAGAAATGTTAATCGAAATTAAAAAAAGACGTCTGCGTGCACACACAACAAAGCAACCATTAGCATGCTCATGACAAATCATTTAGACTGACTATGAACCAAACCTTATTTAACAGAAATGGATGATATCATGTTATAATCTGGTCAACTTATGTCTGCCATGGACAATTTTGAAATGCAGACTGTACCTGCAGGGGTTATAAAATCAATCCCATCTCGCTTCTGTTGATCAAAGGCTTTCGATTTAGTCATCAAACCTCATCCTCTGTTTGGTTAGAAACGAGATGGGAACGGCTGCTGCTCGTGGCACATACATGTCACTAAAGCATCTATTTCTTGTTGTTGTTATAAAATGATTGTCTCAAGTGCCATTAACATAAGCACTGAGCATAAAGAGGCACTTTAGACCAGTTCCTCAAGCTCGCTCACTGTGGGTCTTATCACACAAATGACACAACAACCATAATCACAAAACATATCAGCACTAGGTGCAATTGGGATTTTATGCACATGCATGATTAAATCAATATACTTTCTAATCTGATTTTTTTCATTCTTAAATTTAAGGTAACAGTTTATTAGCATATGTTTCTAATGAAATGAAGTAAGGGTTCCATTCTCACTTTTCTCTCCATATCAGAACATAACACTTCCAACCCTGTTTTAGTAAGGTTAGTAGTTCAATCCTTGTGAAAATTATTTTAACTGGAGATGTTAGATGCCTGAAGTAGAACACAAATCATGTTAAACCGACAGAAGACCTTGCCCGATACAAAAGTGGATGAAGCATTCCATGAATTTAGAGCTCCCAGTGAAGTAAAAACAAGCTGATCCTTTAGAGAAAGCAAGGCCAATCCATCGTTTTCGTTCCCGAGACCAATGCACCAAATGTGGGAAAAGGAATAATTTTCATTTTTGTAATAGTTTTCCATGATCGAAGCAATCTCATAGTTCTCTTGCCATAAAACAAAGAGAAGCTGCAAACCAACATTGTAGCTTTGATTACCAAGCACAATGACCTAATTTATTGATCCACAGAGGAATGTGATTTATGTTTTATAAAGATTACAAACACACACTATGTAATTATATATATTCTCAAAGTGCAGTTTTCTTAGGAGAAAACTGTAGTCCCGCAAATACCAAATGCAATGTGAATAAAAGAGAATAGCTGCATTTTGCCTGACCTAAGCCTTTCAAGTCCAATGATATTATGTCACCTTAGGTCCTGCAATATATGGAAACAAGGAAACATATAAACAAGTCCACTGATTATTTGTTAGGAACAATGCAATGTGTTTACTACAGCATAAGAAGACATTATAGTATACCTGCTGACTGAGCAACATATAAAGTCTGGTGCCCATAACATGAGAGAGTTGAACGGAGAAGCTTGTATCTTATAGAACAAAGCTTGGAAACAACATCACTCATGTCCATTCGCTCTATAGGTGATTCAGCAGAGCAACTGAGTCCTATTTCAAATAATGCGTTCAAGTGTGGAAGATGTCTATATGTCTCTTGAAGAAGAATGGGATCTAGAATCTCAGTCACTCGATCAGGCAAAGATTCCCTAACAAAGTTGTGAATGCTAAAACCTTCTTTGAACATCACATGAGTCGGCCTTTTCCCTGTAAACAGCTCTAGCAAGAGAATGCCATAGCTGTACACATCACCTTTTGTTGACAACTCTCCTCCCATACCATATTCTACAATTAATTTATCAAAAATCATATAATAGTAATTGGAAAGGAGATCCCTTGAAAAATATAAAGATAGCCTCTCATGTTCATATAATCTACCAAAACAATTTCTAGATTATATGTTTTGCCTTTAGGTTATGTTATGCTAAGACAAAAGTGTAAAAAGAATGATTAGAAAAAAAAATGACAGAAATGAATAAAGTAAACTGACCTGGTGGAGCATAACCAATAGTTCCTCTTAATCCATGGAGGCTTGATTGATTAGTAGAATAGTTAAGCTTGTCCGCAGAAAGGATTTTTGCCAAGCCAAAGTCACTTAGATGGCCAACCATTTCCTCATCAAGAAGAATGTTGCTTGGCTTGAGGTCACAATGGATGATCGATGTTTCACAATGATGGTGCAGATATTCGAGTGCATGAGCAACATCTATAGCCACACCTATTCTTTGCAAGAAATTCAAGTTTCTTGATGTATCCTGTTCATTCATTTCGGCAGATTGATGCAGCCAGTCCTCCAAGCTTCCATTTGCCATGAACTCATAAACCAAGGCTTTAAAATCATTGCCTTGGTAATCGACACCTGAAATTGCTGTTAATAACTTGACAAGATTCCGATGTCGGATGTTCTTCAAGGCCTCACATTCAGCCAAGAAACTCACGGAAGCTTCGCGATTCAGAAGATTAAGCACCTTTACCGCAATAGCTGCTCCACTCTCTTCAAGAATTCCTTTGTATACAAAACTGAAGCTTCCCGAACCAATCAAATTCTGTGGGGAAAATCCATCAGTGGCCCTTAGGATGCTTTGGTACGATAGCTGTAAAAGCCAGTTTACTGCACAAGTTGTTGGTTGCTGCTCTTTCTTCTTTCTAAACCACAACAGGACGAGGACAATACAAAATGTCAAAGTCACTCCTAAAATCACAACAATAATTGCAATTTTCACTCGAGGGGAAGTATTTGATGATTTTGAGTAGCATCTTGACAAGTGTAACTCCGGGATGCCTCCACAAAGCTTATTGTTTCCTTCAACGAACGTAGCACTCGCATTCTTAAAGACTCCTTCACTTGGTATCATTCCCTCAAAATCATTGCAAGAGAGATTTAAGTACATTAATGTCCTAAAGTTCACAAAAAATTCTGGAACCACACCCGAAAGATTATTGTTAGATACATCGAATTCCACAAGACCTCTTAATGAACTCAAAGATAAGGGAATGGCCCCTTCAAACAAATTGCCATCCAAAAACAACTTCTCCAGACTTACACAGCTACCAAGACTGTTTGGAAGCAAACCGGATAACCTATTTGGAGAAACATGGAATTCACCTAGATTTTTCAGGTTTTCCACTTCAACAGGAAGATCACCGGTTAAATAATTCGCCGACAAGTCAAGTACCATGGACATGGATGATAATCCAAGTACTTGAAGAGGTATTGGTCCACTAAGATTGTTATTAGAAAGATCCATTAAAAGTAATTTTTGGCACTTTCCTAGACTTGAAGGAATGCTCCCCTGAAGATTGTTTGCATTTAAAGTAAGAGCTATTAACATTGTTAAATTTCCAATAGAATGAGGAATAGTCCCGGAGAGAAAATTACCATCAGCGAAATTTCTTTTCATATTCTGAAGCCTCCCAATATCAAAGGGAATAGGACCTGAAAGTCGGTTTTCTGATACAAATAGGTTCTCCAAGTTGATGAGATTTGCAATCCCATCCGGGATTCTTCCGAATATTTTGTTCTGGCCTATTCCTAAACGTACGAGGGTGCTAGAAAAATTGCTAATGCATTTAGGAAACACCCCTCCAAAATTATTTTCATAAATATATAGGAATTCTAGTCTGGTTTTATTGACTAAAGTGCAAAGAAATTTCAAGTCACCTTCTCTCACATGTCCCAAACGGTTGGTGCCTAGCTGAAGTATAAACAATTTATCTAGCTTTTGTAAAGAAGTCACATTTCCATTGAGTGTGTTATCGTTTAATTGAAGTACTTCCAAATTTGAGGCATTGGATATTGAAATGGGGATTTGTCCAGAGATTCTGTTTCTTCTTACGGAAAAGAACTCAACATATGGCATTTTAATTGCTAAGTCGGAATAAAGAGTACATCGAATCTTGTTCTCACCAATATCGGACGTTATAATATTAGAGAGATTGAACATTGCAATAGGAAGAGTACCAGAAATTGCATTTGCTGCTACCATGAATCTTGAAAGATTTGTCAGTTGTCCGAGTGCTTCCGGTATAATCCCGCTGAATGCATTGTATGTCAAAGCTAGCTCCTCCAGGGATGACAAGTTCCCCAAGGCAGGTGGGATACTCCCTGTCAAACTGTTGTTGAAAAGGTACAGGACTTTCAGATTTGACAAGAAACTCAGGGAAGCAGGTATTTCTCCTGTTAACTGGTTGCCTCTCATATTAACAACTGTAAGCTTCGAACAAGCTGATAAATTGGAAGGAATTTTGCCACTGATGGAGTTATTGGTCAGATATAGCATTTCCAATCTTCGTAATCTACCAATTTCGTGAGGAATCTGGTTGTAGAAGCTGTTCCCTACGAGATTCAACTTCCTAAGAAAGCTCAGGTTTCCAATGTACGGCGATAATGATCCCGGAGTTCGAGGAATTGCAGTTCCAGCTTTGTGACTCTCTGGTGCTTGCGACCGCATGTAACACCGTACCACCGACAGAAGTGAATGGAACTATTCCAGGAGTCCATCACCTTGAGCTGATCACCGGTTATCTTGGCTTTGAACTGGAGTAAAGCTTGCTGATCGGTGTCATTCCGTTGAAGTACAGGGCTTGCTGATGCTAAACCAAGCAAGTTGAAGCAGGAGAGGAGAATTGTAATTTCAGTGTAAACAAGGATATGGTTTTTCAATAGCTCCATCAACCTGAATCAAGTTCTTAACTGATGAGATTTATTTTGTTTTGAGAGTGCCCTGTTGATCAACAAGAACTGAAGTGCAGTATAAGTAGCATCTCAAGTTTTTACCTTTTTTTTTCCCCATAGCTGAACCAAACTTACTGTACTTAATTTAATATTATAGCTAAAAATACAAAATGGTTATCAAACTTTCAAATGCTACATAATCGGCATTAAACTTAATTTAATAAGTTTTAACAAAATAAGTTATCAGAATAAAATATTAAAATCATCAAAAAAATTGGCAAATATTTAAAAGAACTATTCGATTAATCCGTAAATTCTATTTTTTATAAAAAAATTTATTGAAAAGATATACATAGATATTCTTCTATATATCATTAATATTCCAAGAACCAATACACAACTTTGTGCTCGACTCGATACTTGATAATCTCGATAAAATTTTGCTCGACTCCACTCATTGCTCATTAAGCTCGCCAAAATTTTTACTTTTTAAAAAAAATATATGCAAAATCTAGTAATATTATATAGAACTTAGGGTAAAGTTCACAAATGGTCACTAAATTATCTCTAAAAATACAAAATGGTTATCAAACTTTCAAATGCTACATAATTGGCATTAAACTTTAGTTTTTGTTACAAAATGGTCATAAGCCATTAACTGTCGTTAATTGGGTGACGTGACAGTTACAGAAATTTGAATAATATAACATTTATTCCTCCATATTGACACATTTAATCAATTTATTCCTAATTTAACCCTTATTATTGATGTTTAAATTGATTAAATGTGTAAATATTGAGGATTAAATATGTTACTATACAAATTTTCGTAACTGTCACATCTCCCAGCTAACGACAGTTAACGATTCAGTGACCATTTTGTAACAAAAACTAAAGTTTAATGCCCATAATGTAGTTTTTGAAAGTTTGATGGCCATTTTGTATTTTTAGTGATAGTTTAGTGAACATTTGTGTATTTTACCCTAGAACTTAATATAAACATAGATGAGCAAATTTAACAAAAAAAATCAAAATAATATGTGAAATAATTCCAAAGTCTAAACTTCAAAGTAAAAAAAAAAAAACGCAAGTGCACCAAAATAATATATTTAAACAAAATTAATAAATTGCTCACGAGCTTATCGAGTTAAGTTGTGTCTTGCTAGGCTCGACTTGTTCAGATCTCGAGTCAAACTTAAGTTCGAATTAATTCAATTTGAGTCGAACTTTGACTAAATTTTGATTGAGCCGATCTTGAGCTACTCACGAGCTAGTCAACTCAATTAGTACCCCAACCAGAGTCAGAGCTGTCCACGTACTCAACTTTATAATATAATATCTCCTCTTATAATATTAATTATTTCTTATAAGATTATATTGCCAGTCATAGATAAGAAAATCCCTTCTTCCTAGTACTTTCATATATTTTGCTTGATTGATTTCCCTTCTTTTCCAGGCTTAATAAATATTAATATCAGGCTGAAGAAATGTCCTTTTGCCAAGTCACGTCACCCAATTAATTATATTATTTAAATTTCTGTAACTGTCACGTCACCCAATTAACGACACTTAATGGCTTATGACCATTTTGTAACAAAAACTAAAGTTTAATGTCAATTATGTAGCATTTGAAAGTTTGATAACCATTTTGTATTTTTAGAGATAATTTAGTGACCATTTGTGAACTTTACCCTAAGTTCTATATAATATTACTAGATTTTACATATATTTTTTTTAAAAAGTAAAAATTTTGGCAAGCTTAATGAGCAATGAGTGGAGTCGAGCAAAATTTTATAGAGATTATCAAGTATCGAGTCGAGCACAAAGTTGTGTATTGGTTCTTGGAATATTAATGATATATAGAAGAATATCTATGTATATTTTTTCAATAAATTTTTTTATAAAAAATAGAATTTACGGATTAATCGAATAGTTCTTTTAAATATTTGTCAATTTTTTTGATGATTCTAATATTTTATCCTGATAACTTATTTTGTTAGAACTTATATTTATTTCTTGAGTTAGAAATTCATTTTTCTTGTCTTTTATAATTCTAATTTTTTATTTGATTTTTTATTGTGTTGTTCTCGTAGTCAGATTTTTTATTTTTTTATTAATGAATTTAAACAATTTTCGAGTCAAGTCAAGTACTACTCAACTCGTAATCGACTTACTCGTTAAGCACTCAAGCTATGCTATAATATTAAATTAAGTACAGTAAGTTTGGTTCAGCTATGGAAAAAAAAAGGTAAAAACTTGAGAAGCTACTTATACTGCACTTCAGTTATTGTTGATCAACAGGGCACTCTCAAAACAAAATAAATCTCATCAGTTAAGAACTTGATTCAGGTTGATGGAGCTATTGAAAAACCATATCCTTGTTTACACTGAAATTACAATTCTCCTCTCCTGCTTCAACTTGCTTGGTTTAGCATCAACAAGCCCTGCAATTAGACGGAATGACACGGATCAGCAAGCTTTACTCCAGTTCAAAGCCAAGATAACCGGTGATCAGCTCAAGGTGATGGACTCCTGGAATAGTTCCATTCACTTCTGTCGGTGGTACGGTGTTACATGCGGTCGCAAGCACCAGAGAGTCACAAAGCTGGAACTGCAATTCCTCGAACTCTCGGGATCATTATCGCCGTACATTGGAAACCTGAGCTTTCTCAGGAAGTTGAATCTTGTGGGGAACAGCTTCTACAACCAGATTCCTCAAGAAATTGGTAGATTACGAAGATTGGAAATGCTTTATATCTGACCAATAACTCCATCAGTGGCAAAATTCCTTCCAATTTATCAGCTTGTTCGAAGCTTACAGTTGTTAATATGAGAGGCAACCAGTTAACAGGAGAAATACCTGCTTCATTGAGTTTCTTGTCAAATCTGAAAGTCCTGTACCTTTTCAACAACAGTTTGACAGGGAGTATCCCACCTGCCTTGGGGAACTTGTCATCCCTGGAGGAGGTATCTTTGACATACAATGCATTCAGCGGGATTATACCGGAAGCTCTTGGACAACTGACAAATCTTTCAAGATTCATGGTAGCAGCAAATGAAATTTCTGGTACTCTTCCTATTGCAATGTTCAATCTCTCTAATATTATAACGTTCGATATTGGTGAGAACAAGATTCAATGTACTCTTTATTCCGACTTAGCAATCAAAATGCCATATGTTGAGTTCTTTTCCGTAAGAAGAAACATAATCTCTGGACAAATCCCCATTTCAATATCCAATGCCTCAAATTTGGAAGTACTTCAATTAAATGATAACATACTCAATGGAAATGTGCCTTCTTTACAAAAGCTAGACAAATTGTTTATACTTCAGCTAGGCACCAACCATTTGGGACATGTGAGAGAAGGTGACTTGAAATTTCTTTGCACTTTAGTTAATAAAACCAAACTAGAATTCCTATATATTTATGAAAATAATTTTGGAGGGGTGTTTCCTAAATGCATTAGCAATTTTTCCAGCACCCTCTTACGTTTAGGAATAGGCCAGAACAAAATATTCGGAAGAATCCCGGATGGGATTGCAAATCTCATCAACTTGGAGACCCTATTTGTATCAGAAAACCGACTTTCAGGTCCTATACCCTTTGATATTGGGAGGCTTCAGAAGATGAAAAGAATTTTCGCTGATGGTAATTTTTCTCGGGACTATTCCTCATTCTATTGGAAATTTAACAATGTTAATAGCTCTTACTTTAAATGCAAACAATCTTCAGGGAGCATTCCTTCAAGTCTAGGAAAGTGCCAAAAATTACTTTTAATGGATCTTTCTAATAACAATCTTAGTGGGACCAATACCTCTTCAAGTACTTGGATTATCATCCATGTCCATGGTACTTGACTTATCGGCGAATTATTTAACCGGTGATCTTCCTTTTGAAGTGGAAACCTTGAAAAATCTAGGTGAATTCCATGTTTCTCGAAATAGGTTATCTGGTTTGCTTCCAAACAGTCTTGGTAGCTGTGTAAGTCTGGAGAAGTTGTTTTTGGATGGAAATTTATTTGAAGGGGCCATTCCCTTATCTTTGAGTTCACTGAGAGGCCTTGTGGAATTTGATGTATCTAACAATAATCTTTCGGGTGCGGTTCCGGAATTTTTTGTGAGCTTTAAGACATTAATGTACTTAAATCTCTCTTTCAATGATTTCGAGGGAATGATACCAAGTGAAGGAGTCTTTAAGAATGCGAGTGCTACGTTCGTTAAAGGAAACAGTAAGCTTTGTGGAGGCATCCCTGAGTTACACTTGTCAAGATGCAACTCAAAATCATCAAATACTTCTCCTAGAGTGAAAATTGCAATTGTTGTTGTGATTTTAGGAGTGACTTTGACATTCTGTATTGTCCTCGTCCTGTGGTTTAGAAAGAAGAAAGAGCAGCGCCGAACAACAACTTGTGCAGTAAACTTGCTTTTACAGCTATCATACCAAAGCACCCTAAGGGCCACTGATGGATTTTCCCCGCAGAATTTGATTGGTTCGGGAAGCTTCAGTTTTGTATACAAAGGAATTCTTGAAGAGAGTGGAGCAGCTATTGCAGTAAAGGTGCTTAATCTTCTGAATTGTGAAGCTTCTGAGAGTTTCTTGGCTGAATGTGAGGCCTTGAAGAACGTCCGACATCGGAATCTTGTCAAGTTATTAACAGCAATTTCAGGTGTCGATTACCAAGGCAATGATTTTAAAGCCTTGGTTTATGAGTTCATGGCAAATGGAAGCTTAGAGGAATGGCTGCATCGATCTGTCGAAATGAATGAACCGGATACATCAAGAAACTTGAATTTCTTGCAAAGAATAAGTGTGGCCATAGATGTTGCTCATGCACTCGAATATCTGCACCATCATTGCGAAACATCGATCATCCATTGTGACCTCAAGCCAAGCAACATTCTTCTTGATGAGGAAATGGTTGGCCATCTAAGTGACTTTGGCTTGGCAAAAATCCTTTCTGCGGACAAGCTTAACTATTCTACTAATCAATCAAGCCTCCATGGATTAAGAGGAACTATTGGTTATGCTCCACCAGGTCAGTTTACTTCATTCATTTGTCATTGTTTTCTAATCATTCTTTGTACACTTTTGTCTTAGCATAACATAACCTAAAGGCAAAACATATAATCTAGAGGTTGTTTTTGGTAGGTTGAATGAACATGAGACGCTACCTTTATATTTTTCAAGTGATCTCCTCTCCAATTATTATTATATAATTTTTGATAAATTAATTGTAGAATATGGTATGGGAGGAGAGTTGTCAACAAGAGGTGATGCGTACAGCTATGGCATTCTCTTGCTAGAGCTATTTACAGGGAAAAGGCCAACTCATGTGATGTTCGAAGAAGGTTTTAGCATTCACAGCTTTGTTAGGGAATCTTTGCCTGATCGAATGACTGAGATTCTAGATCCCATTCTTCTTCAAGAGACAGATAGACATCTTCAACACTTGAACGCAATATTTGAAATAGGACTCAGTTGCTCCGCTGAATCACCTACAGAGCGAATGGACATGAATGATGTTGTTTCCAAGCTTTGTTCTATACGATACAAGCTTCTTCGTCCCACTCTCTTATGTTGTGAGCACCAGACTTTACATACTGCTCAATCAGCATGTATACTATAATGTTTTCTTATGTTGTAGTAAACACACTGCATTTTTCCTAAGAAATAATCAGTGGACTTGTTTATAAGTTTCCTTGTTTCCATATGCTGCAGGACCTAAGGTGACATAACATCAATGGACTTGAAAGGCTTAGGTCAAGCAAAATGCAGCTATTCTCTTTTATTCACATTGCATTTGGTATTTGCAGGACTACAGTTTTCTCCTAAGAAAACTCCACTTTGAGAATATATATAATTACATAGTGTGTGCTTGTAATCTTTATTAAACATAAATTATATCCCTCTGTGGATCAATAAATTAGGTCATTGTGCTTGGTAATCAAAGCTACTATGTTGATTTGCAGCTTCTCTCTGTTTTATGGCAAGAGAACTATGAGATTGCTTCGATCATAGAAAACTATTACAAAAATGAAAATTATTCCTTTTCTCACATTTTGTTGCATTGGCCTCGGGGAACAAAACCGATGGATTGGCCTTGCTTTCTCTAAAGGATCATCTTGTTTGTACTTCACTGGGAGCTCTAAATTTATGGAATGCTTCATCCACTTCTGTATCGGGCAAGGCCTTCTGTCGGTTTAACATGATTTGTGTTCTACTTCAGGCATCTAACACCTCTGGTTAAAATACTTTTCACAAGGATTGAACTACTAACCTTGCTAAAACAGGGTTGGAAGTGTTGTGTTCTGATATGGAGAGAAAAAGTGAGAATGGAACCCTTACTTCATTTCATTAGAAATATATGCTAATAAACCATTACAACCGAAAGCCTTTGATCAACAGAAATCCGGCATTTTTTTCTTGCAAAAATACTTTGTTAAATGCTTTTCATCCGAAGAAAGATTGGAGGTAAGACCAGATATTTAGCTGTAAAATTCAGCAGTAAAGACTTTGGCAGTTACAATCATGACGAGAACATTCACATTTCGTCACCAAACTAACCTTGTTTTCAGCTACTGTTGCGACCAAACTAACTGGTTCTGTTCCCGTGTTTCATCTGCTAAGTCTTGACCTGGATATAAGACAACACATTCCAAGTAATTTACGGCATTGATGACGAATGTTCCAGCATCATCTATGTAATGAAACAAGCAGTAATGCCAGTTCAGGGCCTATTGTCAACTGAATCCCCTACCAGCTTGCATCTGCTATACATTATTGTTTTTAAATCTGTGATATTTGACACTTGGTAGAGAATTTCACAAACAAAAACCAGTCCTGAAATGGTGTAAAACGTGTTTGCATAGTTGTCTTGAAAGGGATGACAAATATTTAATTAGTTTGTTTGCTGGTTTTTTTAATGTCTTGAAATAAACTAGTATGAAGTTCTTTTCAGTGTTTCTGTATTGGACTTTTTTTTCCAAAATATATATAATATCTGTCAACCTCTTCTGGATTATATATCAGATTAGATTCTCTAAATACAAGTCAAAGTCACAAATTCTTAACAAAAGGCATCATAGAATCAGTTTTAGTACATGTATCCTATAATATATTTCAAAACCTTAAATAACAAGATATTAGTTTTTTTTCTGTAAGATCTTCGGATTCATATTGGTTGGTAACTAATTAATAAATGGTTGCATTTCATCGAACTTTATAATAAAACTGATGTTGAAGATGACAATAGTTCTCTATTTTCTCTATCGGTTTCAGTCAAGTCTGGCGACTCTGTTGTATTCTTACATGGTGAAAGTGATAGAACAGGATGATATCAGATTTTGGAAACTATTTATATCGCACTCTGCTTCTCGATGATGAACCAAGCACTCTCAAATACGAATCAATCTCATCGATTAAGAAATTGTTTCAGGCTCATGGAGCTATCAAAAAAGCATTTTGAAGCTATAATTCTCCTCTTCTTCTTGAACTTGCAGGGTATTAACTCGCTTGGTTTAGCAGCAACAAGCCTTGCAGTTAGAGGAAATGACACTGATCAACAGCTTTACTCCAGTTCAAAGCCATGATAACTGGTGATCCGCTCGGGGTTATGGAGTCTTGGAATAGTTCGGTTCACTTCTGCTGGTGGCATGGCGTTACATGTGGTCCCAAGCATCGGAGAGTCACTAAGTTGGAACTACAATTCTACCGACTCTCGGGATCTTTATCTCCATATATTGGAAATTTGAGCTTCCTCGGGGAATTGAATCTTGCGGACAATAGCTTCTACAACGAGATTCCTCAAGAAATCGGTCGTTTAAGAAGATTGGAAAGATTAATGCTAACCAATAACTCAATCAGTGGTGAAATTCCTTCCAATTTATTTGCTTGTTCTAAGCTTACATCTGTTTGCTTGAGAAGCAACCAGCTAACAGGAGAAATACCTGCATTGCTGGGCCTCTTGTCAAGCCTGAAAGTCATGAATTTCGACAACAACAGCTTGAGCGGGAGTATACCACCTTCGTTTGGGAACTTGTCATCCTTGGAGGACGAATGCATTAACCGGGACTATACCTGAAGGTCTTGGACAACTGAAAAATCTTTCATTTATTGCGATAGAAGAAAATGCATTATCTGGCGTTGTTCCGGCCTCAATGTTCAACCTCTCCAATCTTAGAAGCTTTGATATTGGTGGAAACAAGATTGAAGGTACTCTTCCTTCTGACTTAGCAACCACTATGCCATATTTTGATTTCTTGTCCATATGGGGAAACCAAATCTCTGGAAAAATCCCGATTTCAATATCCAATGCCTCAAATCTGAATGTAGTTCAATTTGGTGGTAACAGACTCAGTGGCAGCGTGCCACTGTTAGAAAAGTTGGATAAGCTGTTTAATCTTCTCTTATACGAAAACAATTTCGGAAATGGGAGAGAAGGGGACTTGAACTTTCTCTGTACTTTAGTCAGTAAAAAACTACAAACTCTAGATATAAGATCAAACAATTTTGGAGGTCGACTCCCTGAATGCATTAGCATTTTGTCTAGCACCCTTTCGTATTTATTAATAGAGAACAACAAAATATTAGAAAGATTACCAGATGGGATAGGAAATCTCATCAATTTGGAGGTGATAATGGCATCACAAAATCTACTATCCGGTCCCATTCCCTTTGATATCGGGAGGCTTTAGAAGCTAAATATGTTTTATGCTCGAATTAATTTTCTCTCTGGTCTTATTCCACACTCTATTGGAAACTTAACAGTGCTAACCCAACTTGCTTTAGGAGTTAACAATCTTCAGGGCAGCATTCCTTCAAGTCTAGGTAATTGTCAAAGATTGCTTTTACTTGGTCTTTCTTACAACAACCTTAGTGGATCAATACCCCTTCAAATACTTGGACTTTCATCCTTGTCCATGCTACTAAACTTGTCATCAAACTATTTGACCGGTGAGCTTCTGGTTGAAGTAGGAAAACTGAAAAATCTAGGTGAATTGGATATTTCGAAAAATAAGTTATCCGGTTTGCTTCCGAACAACCTTGGTAGTTGTGTAAGCTTGGAGAAGTTATTCTTGGAACACAATCTGTTTGAAGGGTCCATTCCTTCGTCTTTGAGTTCATTGAGAGGTCTTGCGGAACTGGACATATCTGATAATAATCTTTCTGGTGTGGTTTTAGAATTTCTTGCGAGTTTTAGAGCATTAAAGTATTTAAATCTCTCTTTTAATGATTTCGAGGGAAAGCTACCAAGTGGAGGAGTATTCAAGAATGCAAGTGCTACATTTGTTGAGGGAAACACCAAGCTTTGTGGAGGCAGTCCTGAGTTAAACTTGTCCACATGTAACTCGAAAACATCGATAAGAAGATCAAACACTTCCTCTAAAATAAGAATTGCAATTGTTGTGATTTAGGAGTGATTTTAGTTTTCACTTGTCTCCTCATCTTGTGGATTAGAAAGAAGAAAAAGCAACATCCAACAACAATTTCTGCAAAAAAATCGCTTTTACTGTTATCATACCAAAGCATCTTAAGGGCTACTAACGGATTTTCCGCACATAATTTGGGTGGTTCAGGAAGTTTTGGTCATGTGTACAAAGGAATTCTTGAGGAGAGTGGAGAAGTTGTAGCAATAAAAGTTTTTAATCTTGTCAATCATGGAGCTTCAAGGAATTTCTTGGATGAATGTGAGGTCTTGAAAAATATTCGACATCGGAATCTAGTCAAGGTATTAACAGCCATTTCAGGTATTGATTACCAAGGGAATGATTTTAAAGCCTTGGTTTATGAGTTCATGGAAAATGAAACCTTGGAGGACTGGTTGCATCCATCCGTCGACATGAATGAACCGGAGACGAAGAGAAACTTGAACCTCTTTCAAAGAGTTAATGTAGCAATAGATGTTGCTCATGCACTAGAATATCTGCACCATCGATGTGAAACATCAGTTGTTCATTGTGACCATCTAAGCGATTTCGGCTTAGCAAAACTCCTTTCTGCAGATGTACATATTCTAGTAACCAGTCAAGCTCACTTGGATTAAGAGGAACTGTTGATTATGCTTCACCAGGTAAGTTCACCGTATTCATTTGTTCCATTATTTAAGAGCAAATTTCAAGGTGTTTTTTTGCAAATATTTTATTTTTATATGTATTTTTTATGAATATAATTGTAGAATATGGCATGGGAAGAGAGTTGTCAACAAAAGGCGATGTTTATAGCTATGGAATCCTCTTGCTAGAGATGTTTACGGGGAAAAGGCCGACCAATGAAAGGTTCAAAGAAGGTTTAAGTCGTCACAACTTTGTTAAGGCGGCTTTTCCAGAACAAATGATCAAGATTATAGATCCCACGCTTTTTCAAGAAAGAGTCGGACCAGGAACAATCTTAGACATTACTCTTAGTGGAAACAGTTTGGGAGACCGAAAACAACTCGAGTGCTTGAATTTGATACTCAAAAAAGGACTTACTTGTTCCGCGAAATCACCGAGTAAACGGATGGACATGAGGGATGTTGTGACCAAGCTTTGTTCCATTAGAGACAAACTTCATCCAGCTCGATTACGTCCTGAGGTTCGAACTTAAATGTGCTTCTGAATCAACAGCTTCATACAAAGCAAGTAATAAACCATAGCTTTTTGCTCAAGTGATAGTTGGGAAAGAGACTTGTTTGATGTATTAATAATGATGTTGGATTTTGAGTCTGCAAATTATTGTATCGGTATTGCTATTGAACACGTCAATGGAAATTCATGAAAACTTTATATTGTTGAAATTAATGATTTTTTCAATTGAACATGTCAATGCTATTGAATTTAAAAAAAAAAATCAATCAAAATCACTAGATTGTAATCCTTTCTATGGATACTTGAGACCATCAAAGTCACTATTTTCTTACAAGGATTTTTTTAAAATTTGCCCCTCAATTATACGCTAATTCCTAAATTAGTCCTTACATCTTTTCTCTGTTAGAAGTTGTACCTAAACTATTGTTCTTTCTCATTCTAACCCAAATGTGTACAATGCTGAATAAGAACGTGTCATGTTCTTATTTGTTGGTATTGTCTTTGGGGTAAATAGGAAACAAATTGATAGTTTATGTACCAGTTTTGACCCAAAAAAAAACTTTAAACACCAACATGAAAAGTAGGGTATAATTCAGGGTCAATTTACTAAAACGCCTCTTTAGAAGGAATAAGAAGAGGCTTGATGTCAAAATGCATATAGTCATTGATTGACAAAATGATTTAAAAGTTTTAGATGGACCGAAGATGGAATGCATCCAAACGTAGACCAAAATAAATTCAAATCCTAAGTTCCTAACCCTAACCCTAAAAAATTAAACCCTGAACCTTAAACCCTATACCATAAATTCTAAACACTAACTTTAAATTATAAACCCTACATCTTAAACCCCTAAAGTTTAAATTAAAATTTACACGGATTGTGTATCAAAGTTTTTTCCTTCTCCCTCTATATATTTGAACAAATAAACAATGAAAATTGATAATTGTGAGTTTTTGAATATATTTTTTAGGTATCCTTAACTCCAACACTAGGGTGGAAATCGGGTAGGGAATATCCGAAAATTGTGGGGATCCGAACCGACAAGATGTGAAATAACCGAAATCTTCACTCATAGGGATAGAGAAATTTTATCACCGAAGCTCAAATAGAAATGTGAATGGAGATTATTATATCTGGACTGCGAGGATAACCGAACCGTAACAGTATAAATAACCATAGAAATTCCCTGATATTTTACAAAAAATTTTAAAAAATATATACTTGACTTACATTAACTTGTATACCTATCTTATTTTCAATATTCAAGTCCATCAAGATATTTGTGCCTCATGTTTAAACCTTATTAAGTTTGGGTGACCTCTCTAGTAATTTATCTCTTTTTTGTTAATTAAGAGTATATAATCTCTTTTTCTCACTTTTTGTCGTTCATGTTACTCGAAAACCCTATTTCCCTTTAAGCAAGCAATGTCACCATTCTTTCTCAACTGCCAACCAACTCTAAACGTCCTTCATATTTTTCTATGACCACTGCCATTATCTGGTCTCCATCGTCCTTATCATCATTGCGGTAGTAAAGACCTTCAACCGCTTTTTTATTTTACTTTCAGGCGTTATGTGTTTGAACCTCAACTTAGTTTCGATGATTTGTTTTTGTTGTGTGTTCATTGACTCCAAGTGGTGATCTTTTAATGCTATACGAGATTCTTGCAAGGCTCGTAGGATCATTCAGGTGTTAATTCTGCTTGTGTAAGAGTTGTTGGTTTAGCTTTCATTTTACTGTTGAACGGATTTTTACTTAACTGTCGAGTTTGTAGCTTTTCCATTTTGTTGTTGAGTTAGTAAATTTTCAGCTTCATGATTGTAAGTAATTAGTTATGGTATTTGTTCTCTAGGTGATTGCTAATATTGGTGGCTGTTGGCTATATCTGTTTTTTTTCCAGCAGTCATTTTAGTGAATTGTTTTTTAATAATAAATTAAATCTCCTGCTTAGAAAAAAAATAACATATGAATATCTTATTTTATACATATATAAATGCGGTTTTTGTCTTATTAAATTTATTATCTATATTATTATTTTGTAGTTAATAAAAAAATATTGTTGTTTTGTAGTACTATATATTATATTTAGTAAATTATCAATTGAATTAATTAGTCTCCATGTTTTGTTTTCCTTTTACTTACTTTATAGTCGAATCATGCTATACCATTTGAAGTAATTTAGATATTTTTAAGTGAAATGAATATATAATTTTTAAATTAAAATTGACTAAATATTTAGTCAGTAAAGTAATAAATTATGTTTAATATTTTTGGGATGGCGACTTTTCGAAACTCATGGATATCCGACGGATATGAGTATGGGGACAAAAAATTTTCTAAAACATATAATAAGGGTTTTTTAAAATTGTACTCGTAAGTGTTGAGTACGGAATATATGGTTCAAAATGTATTTTTGTGCTATTACACATGAATTTATACATATCGTGGTTTTGGTGGGAACTGGTACGGATAAGTCAAGAGAAACTATTAGATATATAAAACACCATCTTTATCTACCGTCAGTGAAGACAGTAGAGCGTAGTGGATTAGCGTGTCTGACTTCGGATCAAAAGGTTGAGGGTTTGATACTTATTGAGGTCAATAGGATGTTTTTTGGGAAAAACTACACGCGGTCACCAAACTATTACTCTTTTCTTGTTTTAGTCACACAATTAATTTTTCGTCAAAATCATCCGTTAGATACCTTTCATCTTTTGGCCCATTTCTGTTAAAAAATTAATGGAAGATTATTTGGCAATTTTTTTAATTTCCACATCATCACCTCTCTCTTTATCAAGAAGTTAAATATTATTTTTTTATTCGACTAACCATTGAGCTAGACTTAGGATTTAATTAAGTTTTATCAATCAAGTATTTAAGTTATACTCTCTCAATCTCAAAAATAAGCAAAATTAGGAGTGACAATGGGCAGTTTTGTATTTCTCACTCCTTCCCAACACTTGCAGGTACAGTTTCGAAGAATTCCCATTAAACGTTTTGGAAAAAAAAATTGTCCTCATTCCTTACGGATCCCCGCGGTTTTCGATTAATCCTCGTACCCAAAAAATAAACAAAACTTAATACATTAAAACAAATACTCAACATTAAATATCCAAAATTACAAACATAAATGATAAATTTAATTTTACTAATAACAAACAAACCATTTCAAAAACTATAAAACATGACTAAAATATTAACTATTAATTGAAACATGGCAGATCGCACTACCTTTTAAAAGAAAATACGTAACTAATAATCTACAGTTTTAAATCATGATCCATTTGTTCTAAAAGGAACTAGATTTGATAGTTGTTCCAACCATAGAAATTACTTCTTCTAATTTTACTCGTATGATTTATAACGAATTTCCGAAGTCATCGTCATTGTTGTTTTTGGAAACAGTTTGCAGTCTTTTTTTCTGACCTTTGATCACTCAAAAATTAATAACTCCTAATATATAACTAGAAATGAGAACTGTTTGTTTTATACGAATCTAGACTTTCGTATGGTTATAGAAATATAAGGCTCACTTCCTGATTTATCTTGTAGAATTTTTAGAAAATTTTCAAAGTCACTGCTAAAACTGTTTTATAAGAAATCCGTTGCCAAATTTTTATAACCTTTCAAAATTCAAATATTCATATTTTTTAAAGGGTAAACTACACTAGTAGTCACCGAACTATGGTTTCTTTCCTATTTTGGTCACCGAACTATTTTTTGGGCAAAAACATCACTAACGTTATATTTCTTTCCTATTTTGGTCACCAAACTATTTTTTGGCAAAAACATCACTAACGTTATGTTTCCTTCCTATTTTGGTCATCGGCTGTTAAAAACTTAACGGTTTTGCTGACGTGGAATTTTATTTTATTTTTTTAATTTTCCATGTCATTTCTTCTCTCTCCTCGTAAGCAATATATGTTATTCTATAATATTTTTATTCAAACTAACAAGATGGTGAAACGTGTCGCTACTTATTAGTGGAATGAAAGGAATGAAAAATCAAGCCCCTTATGCAGCCAGAGAGATGGTGACACGTGTAACTGCCTAATAGGATGGTGACACGTGTAACTGCCTATTAGTCGAATCTCTCTGGCTGCATAAGGGGCTTGATTTTTCATTCCTTTTCTTCCACTAATAGGCAATGACACGTGTCACCATCCTGTTAGTTTGAATAAAAATATTATAAAATAACATATATTGCTTACGAGGAGAGAGATGAAATGACATGGAAAATTTAAAAAATAAAATAAAATTTCACGTCAGTAAAATCGTTAAGTTTTTAACAGTCGGTGACCAAAATAGGAAGAAAACATAACGTTAGTGATGTTTTTGCCAAAAAAATAGTTCGGTGACCAAAATAGAAAGGAAACATAATGTTAGTGATGTTTTTGCCAAAAAATAGTTCGGCGACCAAAATAGGAAAGAAGCCATAGTTCGGTGACTACTGATGTAGTTTACCCTTTTTTTAAAATACATATTGAAATCGATCACCATGTATTTTAAACAAAACTAGACCGAATCACGTTCACAACTATGTATAGACCACTTTCAAATTATTTTTATGCAATTTAAGGAAAATTTCCAAACATACCCTAATCTGTCACACTCAGGCTATGAGAGATTAGATTTCTGTTGAAAATGAGTAAATTACCCTTATGGGTATCCAACTTTGTAAAATATTGGGATCTTCATTTGAATTTCAGTGATAAAACTTTTCATGTTCCCGTGAGTGAAGGTTTCGGTTATTCCCCATACCCATTGATTCGGATCCCCACAGTTTTTTATTATTCCTCACTCGATTGCCACCCCTAAACAAAACTACCTCAATGGAGATTTGAACCAAGAACACCTTGCACCAAAACGAAGGTGTTTAACCACTAAGCTAAGTTGAGAACTTATTATATATTCACAAAATTTAATCTTTAATTTAAGATGTATTATCACCTCAAAATTAAATCAAAATACTAGTAAAATCAATCTAAATTTATTTTTTCAATTTTTTTGGTAATTAAAAAACTAATTATTTATTTTTATAAACACGTATTAGATTATTCTAAAAATTAAATAAATGTACAATAATATGTTCATATACATGTTAATGAATAAATATTATTTAAAAATTATATTTTATCTTAAATAAATATTATAAATTTAATTTTTAGAAATTTTTTAATATTAGTTTTATAAAATAAATAATTGTTTTTATTTTTATTTTATTTCAAAACAAAGTGAAAAAATAATTCTAGTCTGATCTTCAATTTTAATTACATTTCAAGCTAAAAAGATTTTTTAAAAATTAAAATAATAAATTTAAATCTAAATAGTTATTGTCAAATAATTCAAAATTTATATTCTACCATAAATATATATTATATAGTAAATTTTTATAATAATCTAATATAATTTTATAAAAATAAACAAATAATTACCAAAAGAATTGGAAAATAATTTTATATTGATTTTGGTAGTATTTTGATTTAATTTTGAGGTGATAATACATATTAAATTAAAGATTAAATTTTGTGGATATATAATAAGTTTTTAATCAAGTTTAGTGGTTAAACATTTTATTTTTAGTTCAAGGTGTTCCTGGTTCAAATCTCTAAAGAGGCATTTTTGTTTATTTTTGAGGCTGAGAGAGTATAACTTTAATATTAGTTTGGATAAAATTTAATTAAATTCTAAACCTAGCTTAATGGTTAAGCATTGGACCCCTTACATAAGGGGTCCCAAGTTTGAATCCATCCAATTGTACAAAAGGAATGTTTTCTTTCATTTGTTCAAAATCAGGGGTGACACGTGTTCCCTTATTGTTGGTTGAATAAAAAATACTATTTAACTTGACAAGGAGAGAGGTGATGACCGATTCGTTAAGTTTTTAATGGAGGGGGACAAAAACATGAAAGGTATTTAACGGGAAAGATAGTTTTGATGAAAAACATAGTTGGATGACCAAAACAAAAAAAGGATAATAGTTTGGTGACCATTAGTCGAGTGCTGCAGGCTTAGCAACTTCATCCTTCAGTAAGAACGGTACTATGAAGGGATCGATGGGTCATGGATCTTTTTCACACCCCTCCCCTTTGTAGAAATAAGTCAAATAAATATGAGAATAGACTTCACCTTTTAATATTAATTTTTTTTTTTAAAAACAACCACTTATATTCTAATCTCAAATTTATCAAGGTAACAATTTAAAAAGTCTGACTTACTAGACTAAGTCTTGATATTCAAATTGAATGGTTATAAAAATGGTCATTTATACTAATAATCAGTTGGTCTAATGAGATGAAGTGTTAGGTTGTTTAAGTAAGGTCAAGAGTTTGAATCTTTTTTTTTGCTCGATAAATTTATTTTATTTGTTAAGGATAAGCCTACCATGTGAGCCTATGCAAATCCGATCCGGATTAATCGACCAATGAGTCAGATACCAGTTGTTAAACAAGAAAGGTCATTTCTCTATCAACTTTAGGAGAGAATTTAAAAATTGAATTTTTGAGTGCTACAACTCGAATTGCATCAATTTTTTCTTTGACCGACGAAAACCACTGTTGACTGTTACAGTGCTGACGTGACGATCAATATGTGAATGTGACATGACAGATGGGCAAAATTAATTTTTTTGTCCGAGTTCGATGGCTTACTTAGTATTTAAGAAAAAAGTATGAATTCAAGAAATTATTAAAATATAAAATTAATAAATTTAAAAATTACTAAAATAATATTATTAAAAATATCAAAAACTATAAAAATAATCAATTATTAAAAATTTAAAAACATTTATAAAGTATTACAAATTTTAAACATTTTCGTTAGAAAAAACATCGTATGTCTCTAGTCAGCATGATTCTATTACTTCTCTTTAAACATATTTTCAGTGGAATTAACATTGCATTAGAGTAGCAATTGAGTTTTTTATAGTTTTTTTTTAATTTTAAAATTTTCTTCAATACTTATTTTTTTTAAGGATTATTTTTTAATATTTGAATCAGATACCGTAGAAATCAGTCATGGGAGTAATCTTTCCAACCCAATTTGCTCCTAAGATTCAAACTCCCAACCTTGTCTTACACTTTCAACTTATCTTGCTCAACCAACTTAATTTACCAGCCATTCTTCGAAAGTAAATAAAATCAAAGTATATATGGCTTACGGCTGTTTGTTTCAAATTGAAAACTATAGAAAATCCAAACCAAAGGATTGTCTTGTATGCTTGTAGAGTAGCACTATCGCAGTATCTGGGCGGAAGTTATAAGGGAAATGTGTGTTTTCCAATAGAAAAACAATGGTCCAACATCAAAATTACTCACTAGGCAAAGAAACAAATATAAAAGGCATTGCTTCCCAGATGAGTTTTAAGATAGGTAACTGTCATACCCAACATTACAATTATCCTAACTAACTACATTCTATTATAGGTCAAGCAAAAGATAAACACTTACAGAAAGAGGTGAAAGCCACTAGATTCGAGATTTGGAACAACAATTGCCAAATCCTGCAAGTAAAAGGAGTATTAATTAGTTCAAACAACAGAACATACAGCCTCTAGATGCCATAAACACAATGTTACCTGAGCGGCCACTTCGGAAAAGCAGACTTAAAATCAGGCAATGAAGTCACTCCAGGCCATGTATCCTCGTTTGGAGTCTTCACAGAAAATATATAATAATAATAATACCAACAGATCAGTCTAAAATGAATGCACAAGATTTGGGGAGTAAATTTGCATGGATATTTTCCTACAAGGCAATTCTTTTATGTTCAACGACCTAAAAGTGCCCCATTTCAATGAACATGCATGTATAAATGATTCTGTGGGTATATGGACCCTTTAAATACTGATAAAGAGCCTTGAGAGGCCCATTCCCAAGGAGGAAATTAAAAATAAGAAATAAATCTAGTCGTCCAAAATAAGAATTTCTGACGCAATCCATATCTTCTAATGCCAAATAACTCTTCTTTTAGCCTCTAGTCAGTAGAGCTGCAACTTGCAGCCGGGCAAAATGCAAAACAAGCATTCATGGTTATGACTTACAGCAATACATTATCTTCTGCATGTCAAGAACAAGATAAAAGCACGATTTTGAGTTATTAAAAAAAATCTTGGTTTTCAATTCAGAATTCAACGCTTCATTCCCCAAAGGCTGGCTTTTTGGGCGCCTAATGTCAGCACAAAGCGCGATAAAGCGTATGAAAACGGGAGCCCAATTAAAGTAGCCTCGCCTGAGAAGGTTAGAGGCCGGACACTCATTTTCCGCCCAATTTAAATGTGTCATAAACAAATAGTTATTGTGATTAAAAGTCAAAAAAAAACTTACAGTCAGCTACCAGTATCAAAGCTGATGCCAACGCCGGCTAAACAAAATTAAAAAAAAAAAAGTTGTATTGGAGGAAGCGGAGCAAACCCTTGGTTATGAAAAAGTCGTTGTTTTAGGTGTTACAACCATCCGAAGAACCCCATAGTGCGCCTTCTCTACACCCATGGTGCCCATCTAGAGCACCCCTTGATATCTTCCCTTCGCACCCTCTAGTGCCCATCCGAAGAACCCTCTAGTGCCTTGTCTTAGCACCCGTTTCTCCACGAGCGGTGAGTAGCTGCGCTCATTCGCTGATCATTCTCTGACAGTGTTGAGATGCATTCATCCCCTTTATTATGTTTCTCAACGAGCGTCGAGTAGTGCCACTCCGACTCAGCCCGTATCTCCAAAGGAGTGCAGATGCCTTCGTCATTTCAAGAACTGTTGGGTTACGTCCCTATTTCTAATTCCATGACAAGATGGCTCTATGAATGTTATTTTGTTAGAGTAGAGTTTGAAACCAAGCATAGAAAGAACGATTGGTTGAATTCTAAAAATTTGGAAAGGAAAACATCATACAATATTCGAAACGATTATGAAAATTAAAGAACAATAAAAAGAAAAAATATGAAAAATAAAATAAAATTGAATACAAGGGATAAAATAATAATTTTAAAGTTAAGAGTGAAATAGTGTTGACTAAGCATTTACCCCAATTGTTGAATCCCATCAAGCACGTGTCTCGGACCACGAGTTGAGGTCTGAGTCACATGCGCAACACACTGCCCAAAAGGTTCTGAAGAAGACTTTGGGCTTGAAAAGACCACCAGACTGATCTGATCTGTAGAAAATTCTAGAAGACACAATCACTTTGACCTATGTGAACTTCTCTTGTAAACATATGATTCCTTTCCTACTTTGACCTATGTGAACTTCTCTTGTAAACATATGATTCCTTTCCTTAGATAGAAGATTTATTCCATGGAATATTATAATTTTGTACCATTGTGGTTGGTGGGTTTTGATCTTAGCCGTCGATGTAAATCAGTAGGAACCGTCGGATGTAAGGGAACTCAACTATAAATAGAGGGCATTTACTATAAATCCTCTCTTGTGTTCTTCTTTGTTCTTGAGGGTTCTTTCTATTGTTCTTCTTTGTTAATATTCTAGTTTGCTTCCGCTTAGAACGATTATTCTTTTGAGTGCCTTGGAAGAGTTTGATCTTTCGAAAAAGGATTTCAAGCTGACTTAGTCGTTTGTCTCGATAACATCAACTAAGACCGCGTGGTTCGCTAGGTCGGAACTCTAACCCCGCGACGCATTTCTAAAATTTTAAAAATAAACACTCGTTCAGAGTAAATGTAAAGAAAATGTGATTTTATTATCTATAAAATCATGAAGTCAAGACATAAATATTTAATTACGTTTTTAACCTCACATCTAAATTTTTAAATTTGGTGCTTATAAAACCCAAACCTCTTCCATCCTCGTTTAATTTCATATCTGTTTGGCACCAGAAAAAAATCCCAAATCTACTACTCTTAGGTTTGAAATTTTCTTGATTTACTTTCTGATCTCAATTAATTCTTTTTTTATTCTTCTCATTCGATTTCATATGTTTGGCATTTGATTTAATTTGTTATTCTTTTCATTCTTGTTTCATTTAATTTCATTTTCTCACGCCATTCTTATTGAACTTTCTATTGCGGATTTTATTTGTAGATGGCCAAAGGAAGTTCTAAGAAAGCTAATAATAAGAATAACAAGGATTCCACTATCCTGAAGTGTAATCTTTACAATAATACAATGTTTTATCTCATCGGAGGATGCAAAAGTCAGTCAATGACCGTCAAGGGAAAGGAGATTTTGTCTTAAGTGCCACGTTGCTTTATTGACATAGCAACATGCTTCTGATTACTTGTGTAAGTTTCTTTAATGATTAGAATGATTGAATTTAAATTTTTTAGCTCAAATTCTGCTTTTGGATTGTTTTGTATACGACTAAATTAATATATTATATAAGTTTTAGGGACTAAAACTATTATTTGATAAAGTAACGTCACTGATTATGTTTATTTTAACAGTCACTGATTAAGTATCATTTAGTTAAAAAATTTACTTTGGGTATCAAAATAGAAATACGAAAATAAGTGAGGTACTAAATATGTAGTTTACCCTTATTAAAAAATTCAAAAATTTAATATATATATAATTTAATTAATTTTTTAAAAATAATTATCAATTGTATGTTGAGTATTTAAAATTTTTAATCTTTATTAATTAATTTAATGGTATACAGCGTTAGTAATGTTTATTACAATTTTTCATTAAGCAAATCACTCTAATTAGAAATGTTGTAAAAATGTCTTGAAAAGTCGCTCAAAAAATGCATTAATTGTACCTAATTTTTTTTACAATAAAATTGTAACTAATCCAGCTGTTTGTTCCTTTTTAATTTTTGCGCCCCTTATAACAACCCCAAGTCATTCTTTTTCGACTTGTTTTCTCTTCACTGATAGCATTAAATTTGGCAGCTCAGAGGTTGTCTTTCTTTAACTTCCTCGTTTGATTCATTTCCTACGATTTGCTGATCTCTTATTGATCTTTTCATTTACTCGTTGATCGAAAATAGTCTGCAACCTGTGCAACAGAGAATTTGAATTCTCTGGAGGATTTCACTCGCCCGTCAAAGCAGTCTACGGAAAGGGTGGCTGCTCCTCCAAATGCTGCATCGCTTTCAACAAGAAATCCCAGCTCAAAGTGCACAACACACTCATCCATTGACTTGCTTGCATAAGGTATGATTTCTTTGTTTTCTCAGGTGAGCTTAATTTTTTTTTTAAATTCCGGATTTAATGTTTCTGTTTGTTTTGCAGGAGTCACTTTTACTGATATACGTTATAGTACTTTTTTTTTAAACATATACGATTGAGCATGGGTGGAGTTACGTGAGAATATTAGGGTGCAAATGGCCCTCACTTAAAAGTACTTACTATATAGAAATATTAGAATTGTATCACTGCTTTATATAGAAAATATTAAAATTGACATCACTTAATTTAGTAGGGTACGAAGTTCATAATACTGGTATAAGAAATATACCCCATTCTAACCCCACTATATAAAAATTTTGGCTCCGCTAGTATTTTGTTTTTGTTTGTTTCTATGGTTTCATGGGCTCTCCTTTCTTTGGTATTTGATAGTGGCTTTTTCTCGGCAGAGTTCTGAGGTTCATATGTTTGTCTTGGTGCATGTTTTTTGAATAACTTGAATGGCATGCTGAGAATTATGAGGCACTACGAAGATGTGGATATTGTGGTTTCATCTCTTTGCTTGGGGTGTTTCTTTCTTCGGGGATATTAGACTTTTGTCAATTGGTCTCACTTGTGGTTTGATTTAGATACTCTTATTAGGCGAGTTTTGTCTTGATTTTACTATTTGAGAAAACTTCTAACTTTTATTTGGGAAACTGTTGTTGCTGTCGATGGTTTTCTTGTTGAAATTGAGGAGGAGACTGTCCCTCATATTTTTCAGTAAGCTAAAGGATATGCCGATGCTCTCCATAAAGCCAGAACTGATAGTTTCCATTGGTTTGTTGCATGGATATAGACTTGACAATGGAGTTGTGATTCTGATACTGATACATGTTATGCCTAATGATTTTGCTGGTTTGTTATACCGGAACAGGACTAACGGTATATGGTTTGTTTCTTAGGGAGTTGAGGTTCTGTTTGCTATTCGGTTTGATGCTTGTGAGATCGTTTTGATTGTTTTTTGGGGACAAGGGAAGTTTAGGTGGTAATGCTGGCATGAGATATAAATCTTAATCTTATTCTCAATTCACTATGCTGAGTTGGTAGTGATTGTTAAGATGAAATATTTTCATTAGTTCTTTCAATATAATTTAGAGGGGGAAACAAACCTTAAGGCTTCACCGGAGCTCGGATACGGTATGAGTAGTACCGGCCGTAAAGGATGTAAGCAACTAAAAAGAATGTACGCTTGTTATTTCTATACAAAAGAGTCAGGATTCTAAGGATAGAAAAAGGGTTGTATGCGTTAGGATTTGAATCTTTGACTTATAACTGGTTAAAGAAGTATAAGTTGATGCGTTGCAGGTTCATGTATTATACCCCCCAGCTTCAGTTCTATTAGATGCGGAATTCATTCGCAAAACATGAGAAATAAGTAAGCTTCCTCTTTGTGAAGAATTGGAGTTTTTTACAGGAAACTACACTTAATTCACTTTGTAATATTTTAATATTTTAATATTAAGTTTAGTTGTTAAGGTTTAGGGTTAATATTTTAATATTTAGGTTTTATAATATCAATATGCAGGTGTGTATAAAATAATTTTTATAGAGCTCGTATATCAAAATTTTACCTTTTAAAGTTAGGTTAATTTATATTTTAAATATAATTAATAAATATATCATTATAAATTTGGGCTGAGTTAGCTTAAGTAAAGCCAAGATAAGAAAAATATATTCAAGGCTCGCACCAAACAAATAAAAGTTACTACATAACCAACAATTAATTGATCTAATGTAATGAAAAGATAGGTTTTTTAAATAAAGTTATAAGTTAAAATTCTGACATTGTTAATAGAGAAAATTGAGTTGAGAGGGTCGTCCTCTTAATAAACCTCTACAAAACTCAATTTAAATTAATCAACTAATAGATCAAAAATCGGTGGTTAAAAAAAATAAAGATCATAAATCCAATTTATTCATTCCCAATGCTATATAATCATATTTGTATTAATAATGATAAATTTTGTTTTTGAGATTTAATAAAGTTATAAAAAAATTTTGAAGTTAATATCACTTTAAAAATACAAAAGAAAAATAAGATTAATAATTTTTTAAGCTTCTTTATGTACCAATTTCAAAAAGAATAATACAAAAAAAATTATGGAGTAGTAATTAAACATAAAGTACTTAAAATGTTATTTTATTTTGAGTTTTGTTATACATAACCCTGAGAGTTATGTTTAAAAATTATTAAATTCATATGATTAATACTTAATTTTTTTCAATAAAATTTACTAAAATTCAAAAATAAATTCCATTAATTATTCTAAAAACAAACATCAAACCTAAATTACAAACCATAAATCATAAACCTTAAACCTAACCTTGGACCATGAACCCTAAATCATAAACCCTAACCATAAACACTAAACCATGAACCTAAAATACAAAGCATAAATCATAAATCCTAACCACTAGATCATAAACCTTAAAACCTTAATACAACCCTAAGGGTTATATATAACAAAACCCTTATTTTTTCTCGACAATAAAGTTTTATTAATAAGATTAAATCATAAAATTTTGATCTGAATTGAGTGTCTCGTTAAATACCTTACAAACCATAAACGGGGAAAAGAGTACAATTATCCGACCAAGTCCCAGATTGGGCTAAGATGTTAAGAGATCTTGTGAGACGTATTGCAGTCAAGAAGCGGTCTGTTCGTGATCGTATTCGTATGTCTGTGGTATGTCCGTCTTGGCAAGCTTCTGTCGTGAATCAAAAACTCAATTTCCCCGTTTGTTTACTTCTAGCAGAGGAAGAGTACAGTGACAAACGTTGTCTTTACTAGGGGTGATAATGAGCCTGACCGGCTCGCGAGCTACTCGGGCTTGGCTTGAGACTTCAACAAGTCGAGCCGAGCCGACCCAAGCTCGGCTCGAAAAACTCGTGAACAGGTTCGAAATAATTATATATATTATATATATGTGCTACATATACACCAAAAGTAATCTTTTTAACAAAAGAAAAGCAATAAAATAAATTAGGGAAAAATCCACTAAAAATAAATTAACTAAAATAAATTGGGCACTCTTTTCCCCTTCCCCGATATTGAATTTCATTTGTGTTGGTTATGAAAGGGGTTTTTAACGAGGCTCTATATTTTATAAAAAAAGTTATAGCAAAATTGTCCATTTTGAGTCGAGCTGAGCCGAGCCCAATGTATTGTTTCCGAACCGAGCTCGAGCCTAAAATTTTGAGCTCGCCGAGCCTCGAGCCCGAGCTGAGTCCAATAACATTGTTTCCGAGCCAAGCCAAGCCTGGCTCGTTATCACCCCTAATTCGTACTCCTCCGGCCTTAATTTCCAGGTATGTCTTCTTCTCCATATAATTTTTTTCATCCATTTTGCTTTGATTTTTACTTTACTTTCCCATTTAGGATTGCTTTGATTTTTCATCCATATAACATTCTCAGACCTGATGTTCTTCTTCCCATTTTGCTTTGATTTTTCATCTACTTTTTCAAAATTTTGGCCTTTATTTCTACTTTTCCAGTTCAACGGACCTGATGTTCTTCTTTTTTTTCTACTTTGGATCTATTTTTTACTTGTTGTTCTTTTTCCCATTTTAGATATGCGAGTCCTGTCAGAGAGTTGATGCCATATAATGTAACATTGTAAGTAAATTTGTAGCAAATTTGTAAAGTCAGCCAAGTCAAGACTGATGAGAAAGCATAAAGCCATAAACGGTAAATAACACACAAAAATACTTGATGAATCATAGAAAGAGAAAGGTTTGATAGTTCTTTTACAGTTTATTTTTAATTAGAAGATAATACAGCTGAATATGAATGCTAATTTCTCTCTTGGAGATACCATTATGATTGTGGCTCACTAATCTTGCTAATTTAGCCAAGATGTTGGCTTTATCACTGCACTCAAGGTCTAGTTTACCTTATTGTATTATGAATTTTAATATTTTTTATTATATATATATATATTAAACTTTATTTTATATTTGTCGTACTCGTACTTGGTAATTTTGAAAATTGCCGTTTTTCGTTCCCGTATCCGTATCTGTGCAACTTAGCAAATATCGTTCAGACATTGTATACGAAACGGTTGGATTTGAGATTTTCAAACTAGATATTCAAGCAATGAGTTGGGAGAAGATCTTTTCAATTGGTGATAGCTCCTTGTTCTTGGGAAATTGTTGCCCTTTTGTTATTGACGCCGCTGATTATCATGGTTGCAGACCTAACTGCATTTACTTGACGGAAGATGAAGCTGAGCATTATAATCGTACCGGGGGCACAGATATGGGGATTTATAATTGTCAAAATTTAAAATTAGATTTAGACGAGGTAGATGAGTCTGTTTTGGAAATTTTCCCAAAGTCGAAAGATGTGCAACATCTCCTCTGTTCTTACTTATATCTGCCGCTTTGGCTCATCCCTCACTCTGTTGACAAAGACGAAAGTATTTATTTATTTGGTATTTGCTGTTTATTTTTCATTTCTGAATAAATCTTTAGTCATTGTTTAGTTGATTCTTTGTTTGGTTGGTTTTTTTTTTTTTTGATATATTGCTTTATAAGAATGCTTTTGATTCTGAATAATATAGGCAACTTGTCATTGCTATGATTAATTAACCTTTAGCTAACCTCAGCTACTGTTATGAAAGATTGTGCCCTTCTGAATGTTGGATTAAAGTAGTGGTTAACGGACATGAATCAAAATAGCGAGCCCAGGATATGCTGCACTGCAATATCGCTTCATCCGGTTGTTATATACTGCATCATTACGATTCTTCCATATTTGCCAGATTAATGAGGCAAAGAGGAGAGACCAACGGACATCACTACCAGCGACAAGGATGTTGGTTGACAAATTATTAACCAGCCAATCGCCGAGTTCAAGAGTGAAGAAATCAAAAGCAAAGCCTGATGGCAAAATCTGCATCCAAAGACGTCTAGCAATGCTACAGTTGCGTAATGCATGCAAGATTGATTCTTGTGTAAAACTGCAGGAAGGACAAGATGGATCATTTGTGATTGTTCCGCGAGCCTTTGAGGATTAGCCACAAGAATAATCGGAGCCGTTGAGGGATGTGGTTAAGCGCCATATAAACTTCCAATTTGTGTTCTCGATATGCTAGCTTGCTCGGTTAGCCATTTATAGGCTGAGCTAACGCTGAATCCGCCATACACATATGTCCGGTAAGTCAGGATCATTAGGTGGAGCAATGTTCATCACATGGGGTATAGCATTTGAAACAAGTAAGTGCGAGATGGCATCAATGTCATGAGATGATATGGTCTTAAGGAGTCATAAATTACGTTAGGGTGCAGAGAAAACGACCGAAGGCGATTTCGCTTGGGGAGTACATCGAACTAACAAATTACACATGCGCGAATCAGATAGCATGAGATATCCGGATAGTCCCTCGTCACTCATGGTACCTTCTTCTGCTTGTGCCGAAGCATCTCCCAAATCTTCCTTGCCTGATACTCACCTTGTAAACTTCGTAATTGAACCAAATCATCTCGAAGCTTAAGCAGTTTCATCCAAGTTCAACTAGAAGCACATTTCACCCGAACATCCCACAAATGACAGCTTTTCAAAAAATATTTTTCAATCCAAGTCACCCAGATCGAACCAGATTGGGAAAGGATTAACCATAAGCATTGTGTTTAAAAGAAAATCGATTAACGTGGAGATCTTTTTCTTAACTAAGCTGAGGTCTTTTTTTTTTGGGTGGAAGCTATTGCAATGGAGGTCACTCTGACTGAACGGGTTAATGTTTAATGACCCTAAGAGTATAGGATTAATGTTTTGCCTTTTTTTTCTGTGTATTTGAAGAGTACAGTTATGATGCTCATGTCCTAAATATGTTCCAGACATTGGTGTTGTATAAGATTATTTAAAGAAAATTGATGAGTTGAACTCACAACTTAAGGGAGGGGAAAATATGAACTGAAAACTTTTAACCATCTGATCTAAAGATTATGCGTATCATAATTATATGTTCGCGAACCGTTTTTATTTATAAATAAATACATTAAGCCACAAACCAGGATTTTGTTACTAATACGAGCCTAGTTTTGACATTGTCTGATTGTTTCAAATTAATTATTACCATCGGCTGAAACAAAGATTTTGAATTAAAAGTAAACCCTTTGGAAGCACTTCTCAATTAAAAACCCATCGGAAAACAATCAAATGATTCAAACAATATTCCAATAGCACTTTAATCTGTCTGTTTCATTGAAAACAGTTTTTGAAAAATAATTTATGTAAAATGAATTATATTTTCTGGAAATACAACTTTCTTAAACTATTTTACGGTGTTTAGTGTAAATCATTTTCTATTGTTTGAGAATGTTTTCAGAAATTATTTATTATAAATACCAACTACAAATATACAATAAATAATATTATATATTATAAAAAATTATATTATTTTTTGGATAAATTTGAGATTTTATCATCGAATGAAGCAACAAACTGCTACAAAAAGAACATTACAACAGAAGGTAAATTAATCAATCTCCCAAGCTAAAAATAAATGAGAATTGACCCTATACATTTCCTTTTCAAACTGATTTGTATTGTATCCTCAACAGTATCAATTATAACATAAGCATCCCTAGAATTACCTCAGAACAATCTTCTGTTTCTTTCTTCCCGTATGAAGTAGATATATGTATTCCATACCGGCTTCAAAATGAACACCACAAGCGAATTACCATCCACTATAATTTCCATCTTCCGTAACCTCTCTTTAGTAGGAAGCCATAATGAGGCTTCCACTCAACCTCTCAAAAATCCGCACCTCTTAAAACATACTCCTTAATCCAAGAAACCCCAGCTCACCCTCGGATTTATTCCAACATACCAAAAGAAACGAGACAGATATTATCCCAGCACACCTTAGCACCTTTAGCAACAGCATCTTTCCTCTTCCAAAAGAAACGAGAACAAAGTTGCTCAACCTTCTTCAACATTGCTTTGGGAATGACAAGTTGCATGCACCAATAATTAATGATGCAGAAAAGAGTAGCTTTAATAAGCTGCAATCGACCCAATAGCTAATCATTTTACCTGACCAATGCCCCAGTCTTTGCTTTAATCTTATCAAGTAATGACAAGCAATCCTTAACAGTTAACCTCCTAGTCACCAAAGGTATCCCCAAGTATCGAACATGTAACCATGAAATCCAGTTGCACCCTCAGTCAAGGAATACTTTAAGAAATCCTTCAAGAGGTCAACCAAATAACCTTGTACACTACTATCTACAGTATCAATCAACTGAGTATAAAACTTAACAAATTCAGAGGACATGGCATCAAAAGTTTACAACCAATTCCCCTCTCCATCCTTAAGCATTCTACTCGTATTTTTCTTCTTCTTGATAGCAACTGTTAAATGGAAAAACCTGGTGCCTTGATCGCCCTTTTGTAGCCAATGTAACTTGGCTCTCTGCTTATAAAATGGAATCTCTGCATTTTCCAACTCCTGCAACTCTTCTTGGAGCACTTTCTCAACTTCCAAATCCCTCTGACCCAAGAAAGAAAGATTAATGAGCTGCTGTCTTTTAAGCACCACCGTATTCGAAATATCCTCAAAATGATTTTTATCGAGAGATTTTAAAAGTGGCTTTAACCTTTTCAATTTGTCAAACAAGACTTGCATAGGGTTGCCATGAATATTTTCCTCCCAAGAAAACTTGACAGTGATAAACTCAAAACACCCATTGACCAATCTATTCCTCTCAAAACACCTTTGAGTACCATTATTACTATCATAAACTGCAGTAATAAACACCAATTGGCCATTCAAAACACCCTTATAGTAATAGATTGGTCACAAATTAGATGAACTGAAAAGTCCAATACTTTTTTCCACAAAATCCATATTCTACCATTCTCAATGCAATCGTAGTTGAAATAGTGATGCCAATGATCTTTAAATTGAGAAACAACCTCTAGAGACCTATGTTGCCGAATCCTAGTCTCCATCAAACATATAATATCAACATTCAATTTCTCTAATCTGCTCAAAACTTGCTTCTGTTTTTGAAGGTTGTTAAACCCTCGTACATTCCAAAAACATATTGTCATAAAGACAAAGTAGAGGAAATACCTCCAGCTGCCTCAACACTCTTCTTAGCCTTATCAACATGTTCCTTTTTCTTTGCTTGAAGATCTTGAACCAAAGCAGCTGCACCATGAGAAGCAACTTTCGACTTTCTTGCATCACAATCCATCTCGGCGCAAGACAAAGTGGCAACAGCATGAGAAGAACCAATAAAACATTTTCCCTCTCCTTTGGAGGCCTTTCCCTTCCATTTTTTCTTCTGCATTGAAGCCCGCAACGAGAGAAATTTCCTATTATTAGATTCCCTTTAGGAACTACTTACGCCACAACAGTATCAGCTTGCATTACCCCAAGATCAATATGTGCATAAATAGTCCCCACAACATCTACAACTTGCTCAACTTGCAGTACCCCGGGATCAGCTTGCACCAACCCAGAACCGGTTTGCACAGCCACATCAGGTTCAACTACAACCTGAATTTTATCAGCAGAAATTTCATTGTGATGAGAAGATTCTCCAATCTCCGGAATGGAAACATATTCACCTAAGGTCTCTTCTAAAATAGACTTCATAACTTTTGGTACATCTACTGCACAAGTCTTAGCAGAATGACCAAATAGCTTGCGTTTAGGATAACTTGGAGGAAGCCAAGGCACCAAAACCTTAATAGCAACAATATTACCGTCTCGTAACATAACATCACTATGCTTAGGAATTATAGCTTCAGCATCTAATTCAACACATTGTAGCGATGTCTCTTTTTTTATCGCTAAAAAACGAGGGTTTTCGAAGTGTTTGAAAGGTGTTTGTGATTCTTTTGGATATAAAATATTTATTCGATGGGGTTTTTTTAAAAAAAACCGCATTTTAAAAAAAATGGAGTCGCCACCGGCCACTTAGGTAGGCCGGACACCATAAAACCAGAGATTCAAAAAGTGGGTTCGGGAGTCGGTTACGGATGGGGAAGGATTAGCACCCCACACCGCCCAAAATTGGTACTTTAATAACTACCACTTTATTAATATTGGATTTTCCGGATTAAAGTGACGATTATTTTAAAATTCGGTCATAATTACGAATAAATTTTAAGGGCCCCGTTATCCGAGAGTAAACGTTCAACCACTATCACTACGCCTGATACTGGCCCCGTTTACGCTTGGATAAAAGGGCACCGCATTAACAATTTATATACCATATGCAATCTTAGTGACAAAAATATAAGACATAGCAGATAATTTAAAAACAGTAAATATTCACATAACAGGATACTAATCTAACATAAATAAAATATGTAATTAAAACACACATATACATAACAAGCTTAACAGTAAATAAAAGCAAATTTAACATGTCACAATAACAAGACAGGAATAAATACGTGTGTAGACGAACATATATTTCAAGAAGACACACATACTAGAAATAAAACATATTTCAACATATATGGAACAATATATTATACATAAAAAGAAAATACACTAACATGTAACCTAAAAAGCCAAGAGAACATACACATATACAAAAATACAAAATATACCGTATACGAATCAACTAGAACATAACATGCTTAATATGAATAACCAAACAAAAAGACACATAATCATTATAAACTTAATACACATAACATGTGAACATAAAAATACGAGAGATATATAATAAGACAAAAGACTACATTAACATATACGATTATAATACGAACATGAGTATTTACATAGAAACAGGACTGAAATGAAAAGAAATAAAAGTCAGTGGCAGAAATTAAAGGATAATAATATGCAATTTAAGGACGAAAATACAAAATAGACAGAACCTAAAAGGATCAAAACTGTAATTAGACCAAGGGGCAGACCCGAAATGAAAAGTTCAAAAACGCGGGATGGTTCAAGGGGTAATTTTACCATTTAAAAATTGATTCAGTGTAATTTAGGGACTGGATTGCAAGATTTTGAAATACAAGGGGGACCAGAGTTGTAAATATACCATGCGGCGAGACAGAAATGAAAATATTGAAAGCGCGGGAGGATTTAGTACATAATTTCCCCATTTCACAAAATAATAACAACTATAAAACCCCTCTTTTAGGCCGAAACCAAATTTTCGGCCATTTGTTTCATTTTTCAGTTTTATAACCCAAACCTCTGTTCTTCGTTTTCTCTCAAATCTCCCCTGAAATCCAGAATCCGGCGGCCGGCCGCCGTGTTCTCCGCCGCCGGCCGCCGCTAACCGGCGCCGGCGAGCTTCAAAATAACCCACATCTTACCCTAGACACGAATCTGAGGTTGGATTCAGAGGAAAAGCCTCTATTTGCCCTAGATCTAGGAAATACGAAACGAAAAACCCATTTTTTTAACCCAAAACAAAACCAAAAAGGGGTCTCCCACTCCTTTCAGTTCACCATGTCCGGCTTGGGGAAGCCGAAAAGGCTTGTCACTGGTGAGGGGAGACCCACCGACGGCGATGGTAAGACTTCTAACCCCTTTTTTTTACCTATCTTTTGTGTATGTATGCAAAAAATAAAAAAGGGACGAGTATTTACCACTGGACTTTTTTCTTTCGATTATAACTTGTCTTGTTAGATTACAACTTGTTCTTCCTTCTTTTTACAAAATATTTGTTTCGTACATATATATGCCTGTCCTTGGTTTTGGTACAAGTTGTATAATACTTGCTTTTTCAGATCTGGACTGCTAACTGACATATTTCTTTTCTTGCCGTGTTTTGACATGTTCTGAGAGCGGTGGTTGAAGATCGGCATGGTGTAGCATGGTGGCGGTGTGGGCTCTGTCTTCGGCCAGATGTGTTCTCGGCCGTTAGATCAGATCTGATCTAACGGTCGGGATGGCTTGAAGGATGAACGGCCCAGATGAAGCCTCGGTTGGTGAAACGGCTCCAGATCGTGCCACGTGGGGCTCAGCAGTCGAGGGGTCAGAGCGCGTGGGGCTCACGCACGCGTGGGATATCAAAGAGTCCGCGTGTGGACTGCACGCGCGCGTGGCACTCGAACAGTCCAGATGTGTAGTGCACGCGGCTGACAGATATTTTTGTTCCTTGGTTGGATCGTGGCCGTTGGATCAGATCTTGATCCAACGGCCCATAGTCACCTGCACACACAATAATTGTAATTTGATAGGGTTTGGGTTTGGGCCAGTCGGGCCTTGTAATAATATTAGATTTGTAATTGGACTTGGACTGTTTATTTATTTGGTTTAATATATAATTTTTTTGGATTTCATTTTATATATTAGCCCCAATAATAATATTAATAGTATAACAACAATACACATACGATAATACAAACGTATATACTTATGCAAACATTAATTAATATAACATACTAGCATACGTACATATAATCATACACATAATTGACTTAACATCTACACACATTAAACAAATACGCTCATACTAAATATAGATGCATACGCGACACACATACACCGTATTTAATACGTATACATACATAGTTTATAATATATATGCACACATATATTAATAACACTCATGCACATAATAAACATATAATATAATATAATACAATGTATACATGCAACACTAATATGTATTTACAAATAAAAATGAGTGATTACACACATACCTTAGCTTCAGCATTGCAATATATATAATTTTTAAGTTCAAATTTCCCCCATCTTTTCATTCCCTTACCTCCAGCCGCATGCTCTCCTCTGCTGACTTCTACTCTTCTTCATTTCTTCTTTTTCTTTAATTTTTCATTTCATTTCATTTTCTTTTCTTTTCTTGATTTCTTTTTTAGTTTTATAGTTATATAGATCGAAGGTACATCATTTTATTGTATATTTTTAATTATAATCTTGTATAGATTCTGAAATTTTTTTGCTTAGATTCGAGTTTGTTAATTTTGTATAGATTTGAGTTTTTTTCTTACATGCAATCTGTTTTATGGGTTTTTTTTAACGATGTTTGGGTGTTTTTTGAGATAGTTAAGAGTGTTTTTAATTTTTCATGCTTCATTTTGTCATTGTTTGCACGATTTTTAGTATAAATTATCTGTTATGATTTTTTTTTTTCTTACACCGTTAGCACTTGGTGAAGAGTCCGAATGTGCCAGACTTGTTTGATAAAATTCGTCATGCTAGCCAAACCCCCAATCCGAATCCGACTACCAACACCCATATCACGATGGTTGCGTTCACTGCGTAGATTGCTGTTCAGCTCGGGAAGAAGAAATAAGGCTTCTCGGCTGCATTCTGTTCATACATGAATCACCAAATACTAATGAGTGAAGTTAAGTTGTGGTTACTAGAGACATGAAATCGACCTACAATCGAATGTCTCTAATCGTACGACTAGTTTCTCATGATGTCGGGGTACCCTGAGTTATTTATAGACCGATTTGGAAACGATTTGCTTTAAGTTCAATAAATGGTAAAGAAGAATACAACCTTCTCGAGATCACCCCGAAAAGGCGTCCTAGAGAAAACTCAACTGCTTGTCACAAAGTGCTAAAAGACTTAGAATGATTGCTTCTTATATTAGGAATTATGGTTTTGTAGCAGTCAATATCATCTAATACGGTAAGTCCAAGCAGAGGTCGGATCGCAGAAACATTTCATAGCAAAGGAAGAGAATGGACAGTTTACAAATCTTACCTTTCGTGGAGAGGCCGATTTATAAGTGAGCATATGAGCCATGGCAGGATGGTGTAGACAGTGAAGCTAACCAAGAGAGATCCTACAGCCGAGTTAATGGGACCAAAGAAAGGAAATATGATATCCAAGAACCATATAGGTATCGCCACAGGTAACCGGGATACAACCCTCAAACAAATGCTCTTTGTATCATGCATCCCCACTACTTTCCCCCACACAAAGTACAGCGGCGTGCAGGCAAACCCGAAGGTTATAAACTGCAAAAATCGGAGCATAAACAATCCCATATCACTTGTTTCATATTCGAAATCAATGGTTTTTAGTGAAGAAAGCGAGAAAGATGACATCAAACGGCCTAGCGTTTCTGTAATATGGATCAGTCTTCGTCTTCTCAATCGATGTCGTTTAATATCCCTGACGAGTTTTGCTGTCTGATCTCACTCGATTTAATGAAAGATCCAGTGATTGTAGCGTCAGGGCATCCATATGATCGGAGTTCAATATCTCAATAGATCAACACCGGGCATCATACGTGTCCAAAAAGTGGACAGAAATTGATTCATACGGCCTCATACTCAACTATACACTCAAGAACTAAGTGCATCAATATGGTGCCTAGAGAACAATATTCCATTAACGAAATGCCCATTGAATGCGTCGGAGTTGGAGATTAATAGCCAAGTAAAAGCAACTAAGAAAGTCGTCTATCACATTTCCGCTACAAAAGTGGCAATCTATTCTGCCAAAATGACTGTCCAATTCTTAGTTGGGAAGTTAGCAATGGGTTCCCTTGATATCCAGTGGCAAACAACTTATGAGCTGTGGTTGCTTGCAAAAACCTGGATGGATAATCGCGGAGGCAAGAGCTATATCGTTTCTCGTAACGAAACAGACTTCCAATAATCCAGTAATCCAGGAAAATGTCGTCATTGTCTTGCTTAATCTTTCCATTTTCGATAACAACAAGATCTTAATAATGGCAACCAAACCTATCGACACCATAGTTAAAAGTGTTGGAATCAGGGAAAACCATGTAGACAAGAGAGAATGCAGTAGCTGCAACTTTTAGCCTCTCAATGATAGAAGATTTCAAGGTAGCCATCAGAGCTCATGCACGAGCGATTCCGACTCTAATTGGGCTCCTCAGAGAAGGAACAACGAACGGAAAAAGGGACGTCGCAGCAACAACATTACCCAATCTCGCACTTTATGGCTCTAACAACGAAAAAATTTTGGTTGCGGAGGCAATTCCATTGCTGATTGAACTGTTGATGGATGACAAAGCATGCATAACATATGATGCCTTGGGCGTGTTGGCTCTACTCTTGAGTAGCCCTCAAGGGCTTGAGGATATTAAAAAAAAGTAGAGCTTTGGTGCCTCTTCTTATCGATCTCTTGAGATTCAGATCAGCCAAAGGGAAGGAGAACTCGATAACGCTTTTGCTCAGGTTGTGCAAAGATGGCAGAGAGGAAGTCGCGAGCCGACTTTTGATAAATCAGCGAAGCATAACTTCACTACGAAGCTTGGCTGATGATGGATCTCCGAAAGCTCGAAGAAAGACCGATGCATTGCTTAGATTACTCAACAGATATTGCTTACAATCTCACAATCCTGTCTGATAACGTGTCACAAACTTCTCGGACTATAAATTTGTCAGTCCTCCCATTTTGATTTTTATTTCCTCAAATTTATCTTCTTTCCTCTTGATTTCCCTCTCCATTTATTTCATACTTTGTTTTAAAACAGTTGGCAAAAAGAAAAAGGCATTTGAAAAAAATTCGGAGATTGAATATTATCGTTGCAAAATATTGTGACCGCCCGCGAGTTAGCAACCGAGACACATGTATAACTGAATGTTTAAGAGATTTTTTGTAAAATCTTGGGCTTACCTAAAAGATCACTTGACTTGGCCCGACCGTTGGAGACTTATAAAAAGTTCGATCACATTAAGTCTGGTAAATTAATAAAAGGCATGTTACCAGGAAATATTTCAAGGGATAGGAATATTCACCAATTTGAACATCCATGTGAACGCGAACATAAGAAAAATATTCCAATGTGATAGACTTTTCATAGTAAGCTAGGATGTGGTAGGTAGCTTTTGATCTGAGCTGCTAATGTAAATCGATCTCGGTCTTTTATTGTACCGGCATACAACTATAATAAAGGTATCTCACCTTATTTGTATTCATCTATCTCTTGAGTAATCAAATGCATTTAATCTAAAATTATCTTTTTTTTTGCTCGGTAAATAAAATTTTATTAAAAGTTTAAGCATATTCGCCTTACACTTGTATGTGTGTCTCGTTAAAAACCACTATAAACTTAAATAGAAGAAAAGAGTACAGCACATATAAAAATAGAAACCAAAAACATCTAAACAAACCAAATCAAAAACAAACCTGTGAGATTTTACAAGCCACTGAGCTAAACTTCTATTGCAACGATAACTTTAGAAACTCCACCAACTAATTCACCAGCAATAGCCACCTTATTTCGGTCCTCTTACGTTGCCTTTCTCTTTTTTGCTTCCATTTAGAACGATTTGACATTTTTAGTGCTTAGAAAAAGTTCAATTTTTCGAAGAGAAATTAGGTCAACCAGGCTGACTTAATTATTTGTCTCAAAAATATCGACTAAGACCGCATTGTTCGTTAAGTTAAAACTCTAAACCCGTGACAAGATGCATGAATTAACCGTTTGAAAATTTTGGAGGTTTTAAAAGCGTGTGAAGAGTAAGCGTGACAGGGGAGGCATTTGTCCAAATGCAAGTGTGTTTTTGATTCCAGAATGGATTTGAATGTTCAAAAAATATATATTCGACTAATACGATGTAAGATCATTAAAATGATTAATTATTATTAGTAATCTATTTTGATTTGACATTTCACTATGTTATTTTTGTAGGAGTTGAATAAGGTATTAAATCAGTTAACAGTATATTTAATGCGTAGTAAATCATGTATGATTTACTCTATATTATTTTGAACAATATTTTCTTTAGGGTTAACAGTATACCTACTGTGTATAAATCTGATATAATTTCCATTGTATTTTTTTTAGGGTTAACAGTATACTACTCACAATTCTATCTAATAACGTGTCACAAACGTTTCGAACTATAAATTTGTCGATTTCGGATGAACAACAGACATATTTTGAATCCCAAAGCTATAGCTTGATTGAAATCATTTTAATTTTTCAAGTTCCAACTTTCTCAGTAAAAAGAAACACACAAGCATATTGAAATATATGGATATGAATTTCATTGATAGAACTTTTACATTGTTTGTTTACATCCTACATTACACGGGTAATGCGATTGCGATAAGGAAAAAGAATGTACGCACATAGAACTATGGCTAGAAATTCATAATTTTCTCGACCAATCCAATATTTACTATAACAGAATATCCTAGTGTAAGAAAAGGTTAAACTTATGTTCAACAAATGCGAACTTAAGTGGTCAAAGCTCAGCATTCGTGAACCTTGATTCACATAAAGCAAGGCAATGATTTTTACAACTCGATCAATTCAAGAGAAAAGTGAGTGCCCTTGATATTATATTTCTAGAACCAGCTTCCATTATCCATCAGATTTGGTGGGATAGGATCAAGGTCGTCCCTGTGCTAGAGCAATAAAGTGACGGTCCAGGCCCATATATGTGAATATAATAGTTGGGGTGAGTTCAAGTAGGGCTGTTCATTGTCGGGTACCCGGCTTATCCGGGTACCTCATTTATCGGCCCATATCCTGGCCCACTATATTCGGATACACGCTACTCGGGTACCCGTAAAACTCGAGTATCCGAATAATCGGGTAACGGGTACCCGGTTAATAATTTAGATATATATTAAAGTTTATCACCAAAATAATATATTAAAAGAATTAATCTTGATCGTGATTTTTTTCCTTCAAATATCATACAGGCAAATCAATACAAATATTTTTAAAAAAATTTAAATTTAAAACTTAAAAGTATATAATACAAACATATAAAGAATTTAAGGATTTTGAATTTAGCTTTGGAGTAAAAATATTAAAAAACATAAAATAAGCATATAATTTAAATATATATATATATATATTAAAATTATCGGGTTGGTTCGGGTACCCAATAAGAGGAAATTTTTGGTCCAAGCCCTGCCAGCATACCCGAAAAAATTACCGGGTCGAGTACCCGACCCGATAAAAGAATAAAAAAACTTGAAAATACCCGTCTAATTTGTATTGGGTCGTCGGGTAATCGAGTTGAGTCAGTCGGGTTGGGTAATTTTAAATACCGTAAGTTCAAGAGTTTTGAGGGCCCGTCGCTTTAATATATATACTCCATTTTACATCAAATTATTTTGTATATAAAACATATATAAAAACCTGTATAACTGGGTGATGGAATATAACTGACCACCTGGCCTGCACCATGATTAAACTTATATAACCGTTTGAAGCAGTTTTTTTTAATAATTCACAACAATTTACAACTCAACAAAGATTATACTTTTTGAAGCAATTTTTTGAACAATAAGTCATCTAAAGTTTATTAAAAATCAAAATAAAAAACAATCCAAAAAAAAAATAGTAACAGAAAATAACAAAACACAATAAATATAGAGAAAGAACAACTAAAAACGAAATACCAGACCAACAAAACACGTCCAGTGGACTGCAAAACAGAGATAAAGATGAATCACTAAAGAAATAGAAGCAAAGAGAAAGACTTTGTTTTTATCTACCTAAACGCTTCAGGAATGAAATAGTAGTGATGAGCAAAACCTACAATCTTGGAGACTAATTCGTAAAACAAATCTGACTGCATCGGCAAACAGACCACAAAAAGGGATCAAAACTACTAAAGACCACCGACAAATCACAAATCAGACTTGAACATCGTGAAAAATGTATCAATGAATACATATCTACCACATCAGTAGACGATAACATGTCATAAGGCAGAAAGGTGTCACAAGGCAGAGAAAAAGTGTCACAAAGGCAAATAAACAACTAAAAAATAAAAATATATCAAAAAAGACAAACACTAAATATATAAAATTAAAGGAGATTAAAATACCGGTGATGGTACCAGCCTCAGTTACCAGCACTAAGACTAGTATTATCGCCGACCAACCAAGAATAAAAAAGAAAACAAGGAGGAACGGTGCTTGAAAGAGAAGAAACCCATGTTTGAAGCAATTAAATACCAAGAACCGTCAGGTTTTTAATTAATCTAGGTATTAGTAGGCTCTAGGGCATAATTAAGATTTTAATAATAGTTTGATTTTTTTAATTTTTAATAAGAATAGAAATTTTAAATACACTTATAAGTTATCTTTATATTTTTACTAGGTGCCTCTTGGAAATTGTGGTGTTCTTGATACTAAATTCAATTTTTTCTAATACTTATTATTATGGGAATAATCGTAAAATTCATTTTTTTTCTAATATCTATTATAAAATATTTAAAATTTTTAATATTTATTATCTTGTGTCCAATTTTGAATTTAAATCGCACAATATTTGAGTTTGATCTTAATATATTTCAATTTTCACTTGTGATTGTATTTTTAAAGTTATTGCATATTTTTCCTATTATAATTTGCATATCTTCCTTTCTATTAGGACCAAAATAGCTTTAAGTTCTGAAAGAGCCAACTCGAGTTATAGAGTTTCTCTGAGAATCGAATTTAATCTTGATTCCTATTAGCGGATCGCCGCTAAATTTGTTCACAAGAAGCCAAATTATGACCAACCGATCTAACTCCAAAACCGCAAGTCAAAACACCCTTCAAATCAACGTTTACTTTTTGATTTGAAGATGTAATGACTTTTAAAGGAATGACTGATTGTCACTCTTAGTTTCCAGAGAATTAAAGAATATTTTTTTGAAGTTGTGAAGCGCAACTCAATTCTCAAGATTAGAATTGAGCCATCGCAAAGCTTTAGGCTAACTAAAAAGAGATAAAAGTAAAAGTAGAACTTTAGTAAGATAACCAAGGAAATAAACAATTCCAATATGTGTTAAAATGTTGAATCCTAAGGGGTAGTTATATCCGATGATCCTAACAAAATAAAATAACTCAAAACTCTAAATAAAAGATAAAACAAAGGATAAATATTTTAAACTAGTGGACTAAATTTAAACCAAAGATTTATCACAAAAGATAAAGATAATTCATTTAAAATATGTGGCTCTGGTTGAATTCTGCTTTATTTTCTGGATAATCTCATCTTAATCTCCCAAGCATTTATCCTTGAGATAATTTCGAATTTTAACTTTGTGATAATGATGGTTTGTTTTCTAGAAGTTTATGACTGTACCGCCAAAATCTACTGCATCGGACGCAGACCGCGTCGTGCCTCGGGTCATGCCCACGACGCATGCCATAACATCAAGTGAATATCCAGATTCTGTCTTCATTTGTTGGTTTTCGGCTGACATAGTCCAATGAAGCTCCTAACCAAAATAAGCCCAAAAAATGACAAATTAGTAATATCCAAAGAAAAATGGAGGAATAAATATCACAAATAGTATGCAATATTTTACACTTATCAAAGACTATGTTTTAAAGAATTGTCATTTACTGTAAAAAAATAAAAAAAAAATCAACTTTATTAAGCATTAAATGATATTTTTAAACAATAAATATTATATCTATTAAAATTTGGTCTTATTTGATTCTTTTAGTAGTTAGGGTCTGAGTTGAATTGATTCCTATAATGAAGGACCTGTCAAGTACTTTTACAGTCCAAAATGACACTTGACAATTAACTATATCCAAAGCTTTAAATACAAACATTTGATTTGAACTTAAAATCGAGAAAGCAAGGATGGTGGGTGATCAGTTTCTCTTCAACTCTCTTTTCTTTTCTTAAGTTATAAATTCTAGATCCAGTTAAAATATTTTTTTTCTTTTGGAGTCCGTTATCTTCTTTCCTCTATATAAGAATAGGATACATCAAAAATATATTGAGTTTAAAATCCGATTACTCTCTTAATCAAATAAACCTTAACTTTTAGAACCCGACTTGAACTGAATTTGTATAAAATCAGACCACACCTAATCCGAACATCTCTCATCACTGACAGGTGAGATGAGGATAAAGATGAAATGTAAAAAGCACCCAAATCATTGAAAACAATCATTTGAACAAACCAAAAGATTAGGTCCCTTTTGCCGATTAGTTCCAAACTTGAACAGTCCAGAACTTTCAAAAGAGTTCAATCAAAGCTAGGAAGAGGACATTTGAATAAAAATATAATCAATAGCCTAATCATATGAAATAGTCCAATCAATATAAGATAATAAATTGTAATTATTTGTTTTTTTTTTTTTGGGATTGAGACAGGTCATGTGAAGAAAACTCCACCTTAAATTGATTACTCTTTGCTTCCATATAACAAAATATATAGAGAGATATACCAAGGGAATACCATAAAAAGTAAAAACCCTTCACAATCACTGATTACTTGTATATCAAGGTAGAACAAGCAGGGAGGCACTATAACACGCTGAACTATACGGTCTCCGGCTATGCACGAGGTCGGAATGTAAACAAACAAACAAAAAATGGGGGTTCGAGTTCAGTTCGAAGTTCTTGAATCAGTGATGTTTTGTTGATGGTGAAGGTGGACACTGGTAGCACTTGGCGAAGAGTCCGAACGTGTCGACTTGTTTGATGAAATTCGTCATGCTAGCCCAACCTCCCAATCCGAATCCGACTACGAACACCCATATCACGATGGCTGCGTTTACTGCGTAGATTGCTGTCCAGCTCGGGAGGAAGAAAGGAGGCTTCTCGGCTGCATTCTGTTCATGCATGAATCACCAAATAGTAATGAGTAAAGTTAAACTGTGGTGACTAGAGACATGAAATCAACCTACAATCGTATGTCTCGAATTGTACGACTAGTTTCTCAAGATGACGAGGTACCCCAAGTTATTTATCGACCTCCTTGAAAACGATTTTGCTTTAAGTTGAATAAATGGTAAAGATGAATACAAACTTCTCGAGATCACCCCGAAAAGGCGTCCTAGAGAATACTCAACTGCTTGTCACAAAGTGCTAAAAGACTTAGAATGATTGCTTCTCTTAAGCTATATTAGGAATTATGATTTTGTAGCAATCAATAATATATCATAGTCCAACCAGAGGTCGGATTGCAGAAACATTTGGTAGCAAATGAATTGAAGAGAATGGACCGTTTACGGATCTTACCTTTCTTGCAGAGGCCGATTTATAAGTGAGCATATGAGCCATGGCAGGGATGATATAGACAGTGAAACTAACCAGGAGAGATCCCACAGCCGAGTTAATGGGACCAAAGAAAGGAAATATGATAGCCAAGAACCATATAGGTATCACCACAGGTAACCGGGATACAGCCCTCAAACAAATGCTCTTTGTGTCATGCATCCCCACTACTTTCTCCCACACAAAGTACAGCGGCGTGCAGGCGAACCCGAAGGTGATAAACTACGAAAATCGGATGCCAAAACAATTCATTTAGTCAATTCCACTAATCAAATATCACAGTGACAGCCTAAAACCGGTCTACATGGTATCAACAAACCTGGTGGATTAACATTAAGATTACTGCTGCATCACGCCACCCAGACCGTGGGAGGAGCGAAAAGGCATTGGAATGGTCAAGGAGTTGATCACCGAAAGCCCAGTAGACGGCAGCAGCAGATGGGAGGGTTAAGGTGAACACATAGAGGGTGGCCAATAGATATATATACTTGAACTTTTGAGGCTTCCACATAGCATGCATAATTTCACTGCAAACATCACAATTAATCATATATATACACATTTTTTAAAAGTACTCGTATCTAACACTCATTTTTATCGCATATCCGGACATGTATTGGAGTAACATAATCTCCTAAAGCTAAAGAGGGGAAAAAAACCTTGACCCCATGCAATTATAACCATTAGAACTTGCAAATTACCAACCGAACAGAATTGATGATTTTACAGCAAAACTATTTAGTATTCATTACAACTTTTGACCAAAACAGGAGACAAGAAAGATACCAAACCAGAAACAAACATCGACTCAATGGTAACTTCAACAAGTGAACAAAGGGATATTAATGAATTTGTTTCTAAAACTGTCTCTTTCTCAAATCCCCAAAACTGCTAGCAAAAGCTGCTAATAGTATCCTACTGTAAGAACTAAGAACCCTGTTTTCTTTTTTTACAGCTTTTTACTGCATTTTTGTTCAATAAAATAAAGTAAAAAGTAATTTAATCTTTAATAATAACACCTACACTGTGACAGCATGTCCGCCGAAAGTGTAGAGGATATTTGTGGCGCCAGTGAAGTACAAAACCAACTTGGTTGGACCTTGGTGAGTTACACCTTCCACCTATAAACAGATAAAGTTCAAAATTCTGCAAGATTTTATGATCAAACCCAGCTTTTTTTTTTTACCTGGCCATGGACTAGAGCAGCAATGGTCAAATACCATGCAGTATAAGTGGTCATACCAAGCCCCAAAAAGGACCAAATTCTGTAGTTGTGAAATGAAGGGATGAACACGGTTGTGGCACAACAAGCTCCAAAGATATAAGTCCATGTCCTCTTGTCTAGCTTGTCATTTATGTAATATATGTTGCTGTAAAATCAACTCAAAAACAAAAAATCAGAATCAATTTGATTAAAATTTAAAACCATGAAAAAAGTTCAAGGGAAAACCTTGCACAAGCTATTAGTTGAATGACAGATCCAAATAAGAGAAAAGTGCAGTTAAAGGCCAATCCAATGGCTTTCCAGTAAGGTCCCAATAGACCATCCAGCACTTCAAACCACTGCATTTTGAAGGGGAAAAAAAAACAAAACGTTTTGAGAATTTAATGTTAAAATAACAATCTTTTTAAAGGGTTTCATGATTTTGAGATGCTAACCTGGATAACATGATTCTTGAAGCTGACATTTTCTTTTTCCTTTCTGCTCCGGTATTCAAGGTATAAAACACTGATCAGATAAGCCGTCCAGCTTCCAAGAACACCATAAAAGATTTGCAGAATGATTCCGGAAAGCATTCCCATTTGAGAGAAAGAGTATGGTAATGTTAATAGAACTTGAGCCACCTGCAAAAAAGAAAAGTAAGAAACTTCTGTCGGTTAAAAGGAAGGAGAAAAAAAGAACCAATTTTAAAACTGATTAGTCTAGTTTGGTAACCTGATTCGAAGCACAGCTGAACCAGGCATCATAAACAGAACCACCATGCCAGAAAAAGCTCTTGACACTGAAAATGGAATGATCTTCTTTCTCTTCATCTTTTTCTTCATGTTCCATGGTGTCATTGAAGCTTGGAACAATGGCTTCCTCTGCCTGTTTCTCTCCAGACATTGCTTTACTTCTCTATAAATCAAACACAAATAATCAAACACAAACACAAAATCAAACCAAAACAAAACAAAGGTTTCTTTTAGAACATGGACCTCAAATATTTTGACTATGTTACCTTATAAATAGAGGAAATATGGTATGAAAAAGACAGATCCTTGACAAGAAATGTGAAACCACCCCCTAGAAATCAGCTTAAGCTTTTCTTTAACTGATCTCAAAGAAATGTGTATTTATCTCGTTTTGCCTTTAAGAGCAAGAAACCACAGTTTAAGGGTGGCTGTTACAGATTTCTTGTCGTTTTTTTCTGGTTCAAATTCAAAGGATTTATACAAATGCAGACAGCAGAAAAGAAGTATAATTCAAAAAAGGCAGCTAAAAAAAAGGAAACGTTTTGTTTAAAAAAAAGCTCAGGATTAAGCTAATCCACCAAGAAAAATCATTGCTTTTTTCCACTCAATGATCCACCAAACAATGAAAAGCTTCCCTTTGAAGAAGAAACGAACAACCCTTTTCTTTTTCCTTGAGAATAACGAGATCTGCCATGAAAGAAAGAAAGAAAAAGCAACACTTGAAGGAACCCAAAAAGGAAACCCAAGTTATTAACTAGGAAACTACAAAAGGGGTAGCCTTTGCCTGTTTGCTTTTGCAGTGATTTCCTTAAGCAAAACTAGCCGAGAACAAAAACAAGAAATCTTTTTTGATTTTTTTTTTTAAAAAGCAGTGACTGAGTTTTCTGTAACTAATTACATATGAGAGTGGTAAAGAGATCTTTTGTCTTGTTGTTTTAAGTTTTAACACTGTTTCATAGCCTCTGGGTGTTTGGTCTCAGTCACATAATTATTCTATCACCAAACAAGTTTTTTTTTCCTATTGGCGTGTTCATTGATAGTTAGCAGTACCAAAAATATTTTGGTAAAATATAATATAGATCACTTAATTATCGAAAGTTAACAACTTAGTCACCTATCACCAAAGAAAAAGACCCATTGATTTGATCAGTGATAGACAGCATTACCAAAAAAATTTGTATAAAATACACCATATGTTAATTAATGATAAGTTCAATAATAAACAAGTTATTTTTTTATAAAAAATAATAATTTAGTTATTTAATTATAATTTTATAATAAACAAGTTATTTTATCGTTAAAATTAAAACATGACTTCGTATAACGAGAGTTTTAGTTCTCAAAATTTATATATTTTATCTATTTGGTCTTATTTAAAAATAATTCAGTAAATTTAATATTTAAAAATTTTTTACGTTATTTTTTCCTGACACACCCTTTGCCCACTTGCCGCACTCTATTATTGTCTATCGGTTCGATTATCGACATATGTGATAGCTCACAGACTAAATCACTTTACTACTTGACAACTGACATATTAATAATATAAACCCACTGTGACCTTAACGGTGCCCGCTAGTAGACAGAAAAACTATGTCTTTTGTTTATTTTTAGCCCTTAAACTATTTTTTTAGTCAAAATAAGTCCTTAAACTATATTTTAGTCACTTTAAGTCCCTAAACTATTTTTTGGTCAAAATAAATACTTAAACTATGTCATGTTTTTCTTTTAGTCCCTAAACTATCTATTTGGTCAAAATTTTTGTGATGTGTCAACATCTTATTGGTCGAAATATTTTTTTGACTTAGATAACTACCAGACTTAAATGACTATAAATGATAGTTTAGAGACATATTTTGACCAAACAATAGTTTAAGGACTAAAAGCAAATAAAAGATATAGTTTAGGAGTTGATTTTTCATTTAAGCTAATTTTTAAATATAAATAGTTAAATTTAGTGAATTATTTTGAATTAGGGGCAAGTTAATAAAACATATAAGTTGTAGACTAAGATTATTATTATAACAAGTCGTCCGTTTTAATTTTAAAGGCATAGTGACATGTTTATTACAAAATTATAATTTCATTTAAATAGGTACTTTTAGAATAAAAGTGATTTTTTTATTACCAAATTCCATAATCAAATATTTGAAGTTTTCAACTTTTCAATTCAAAAATCTTTTAGATTTAACTGAATGATTTCAATGGGTTGATCAAAGTGTTCATATAAAAACAAATATATATATATGCATATACATACATACATGACGATGAATTGCCATCATAGATTTTTCAGCATCATGATAATGAACTGCATGGCTTGTGTAATGAATATAGTGTAAATCACTGGAACTTCCATAACTACACCCATCATTGCCAAAGCATCATCAATCAACTTCAACAGAATATTTATCAATCAATTTATTTATTAAGAATTCCTTACAAAGAAACGTCGGATATTTTTGGATTAAGAATTCATTATTCATATATTTATTAATCAATTTTCAAATATAGTTAATTTCCTGATTACTTTATTAATTCTGGGCTTTTATAAAATTTTCTTAAGTTAATAAAATTCACTCATTACAATAGTTATTCAAATACATCATATATAATAATATATAATTATATTTGAATCCAATTACTTATATATATTATAAAATGGGGATGATGATGATGAATTTTATTGTAAGAAGTCATGAGAGTTTCCTGTAGGGGGAAATTAATTCATAGTAGAAGCAAAAAAAAGAAGCATATATATATATATATGAAACAACTTTGATACACAAAAGTTTATATGTGCCTTTTAGTTTAAGGGTTAAAGTTGATATGTTTAGGTTGTAGGTTTTAAAATTTAAGGTTAGTGTTTAAAATGTATGTATAGAGTTTTAGGTTTAGGGTTTAGTTTTTTAGTGTTAGGGTTAGAAATTTAAGATTTTGATTTTATAGTATATAAATATGTAGGCTTGTGTAAAATTAATTTTACACAGCCTGTGTATCAAAATTTTACCCTTATATAGATATATATATATATGAGAAAAACATCAATACACATGCTCTGTAAACTCTAGTTTATACAAGCCTTTTAATTTTAGGGGTTAGGATTTAGTTTAGTACTTAGAATTTAGGGGTTTACATTGTCGGTTTAGAATTTAAGGTTAGTGTTTAAATTTAGAGTTTAGAGTTTAGAATTTGGGTTTAATTTTTTAGGGTTTAGGTTTAATTTTGATATACAGTATAAATAAGCAGGCTTACACAGCCTGTGTATCAAGTTTAAATAATGATAATAAAAAGTTAAAAATGTATTCAACCAATTGAACCGTCGTTTTTTGTCTCAATTTTTAACTTTTTTTCGGTTCGATAAGATCATCAATTCCTAATTCAACAGGTTCAACTAACTGGCCCAGTCTAATTTTGACAACCATACTTATAATTGTTTTCATCTTTTATAAAAACTCGAACAATTAAGATCTCTTATTCAAAATTAATACAAGACATTAAATAACATAAACCACCAAATCATAAATCCTTGACATGCACAATCAAGCATATGGAAGTATTGTCATCTCATAAATCTTATCTCTACCAACCACTTGATTCAAATGTTTATATTCTACTTTTAGTTGTTTGAGTCATGGAGGATTTAGTTTTATATTGTAGTTAGTCAAAATTCATATATATATATATATATATATATCAAATATTATGTAATTACTAATTATTTTATTATGCTTAAGAAATGAGTTACCAAGATTTATTTGAAATTAATAAAATGAAAGGTAATGCTACTAGTGATTCTTATTATTAATTATGGTGTGCATATGAACAAAATAAATTTAATAATAATTCATATATTTATATTATATTTGTATTATTTAATAAATTTAATAACAACCAACAATCAGTTGAATAAGATCCTTGAGCAAAGTTAGAAATTCGAATACTGACATTGTAAAATAAAAAAAAATGAATTGAGATGAGTCGAATACATATTTATCCAAGACAAAGCTGATCCAAAGAAATAAAATATCTTACAAAAACATATCGATACAGCAGTTCCTAAGCTTAATTTGCACTATATCGATAATGGAATTAAACACATCATCAACAGTCCTATTTTCCCCCCAAAAAAGCCTACAATTTCTCTCTTCCCATACGCTGTATATATGAGCATTCCAAGCTAGCTTCAATATGTATACGATAAGAGACTTCCCCTTCAAATAAGTAGTGGCCCATGCAAGTTCAATCTCCCAGCTCTGAACATTTCTGTCCAATCTCCACAGGCCAATAATTTTCATCCAAATAGTTTTCGAATAGGGAAACTAATTTATTTTAATCTCGAGTTAATTAAATCAAGTTATTTGACTTGTCGAGTTAAATTTTACAATTCAAATAAATTTAATAACAAATTAGTATAAATATTTCTTGTCAGATTCGGAATTGTGCAAATTGGACCCTTTTGACAATAATAAAAACCGTAAAAAGTCAATTTTTTAAAATAATCATAAAAGATAATAGAAAATTAGTATATGTAATTCTTTTCACCCGACTAGCTTGAACATTTTTCACTGGATTCGATTTGATTTGTTCTAATACTCATATATGCAACACGTAACATTTTACGTATAGTGAGATTCACACACGGATTTTTTTTGTTTGGAATAGTGTTAAGGTGATTACAAAGTAGTATATGTTAATATTTTTTTCTCTTAACCCTTGGATAAAAGCACACACCTTGCAGACAAAGCCGATTGAAGCTGGGTCTCTTAAAATGAACAACATCTTCTTTTCCACTAGGGCTACTCGTTGGATTCGATTCACACATGAATTTCTAAACTCCAAAATCCTTGACATTGCCCTATTAACTAATGTCTCATTGAAGATTAGCTAAATAAACATGTTTAGTGAGTGGAGGGACCTCTTTTCCCACTTTTACTTAGCTTTATCCAACTTTCCCCCTTAATATGCTATTTATCCTTCATTGGTTATCTTAACTCATCTTATCCAATAACATGGCCTCATTTTTCGTAATCTAATTCGTCATTATTTGAGTTTACGAATGAGATTTAAGCAAGTTTTAGTAGCTTTTTAACATTAATTTCGGAAGTGGGAAAATTTATCTAAAGGAGACAAAGATACTCATTTCTCATGTATAACACCCTTGATTGTTATGCAATTTCTTTTGCCTACTTTACGCTTTAATATAAAATGCGGGTAAAGGTCGAGATACTGAGATTTTGAATGTTTAGGTTCGAGTTTCATCGTTTTAAAAAATAAATTTGTATATGTATAAATTATTACTCTAAATTTTGTTTTGATTTTAGTCTCATCGTATGTGAGTTCTGTCCAAATTTCTTTAGTCTTAGTCATGATATATTCTGGTTATTTGTTTATCTGCGTGTGCTTTATAATTAGGGACGGAAGATGAAGCTTTAGGGGACAAATATAAACGGTAATAAATTAGGTTTAATGTTTAATTGGTAATCCATTAAATTATAATTTAAAAATTAAAGATTGTAGTAATTTGCTTAATTTTGTAAATTATACGGACCTGAGAAGTATTTAAACCCAAAGGATTACTTTGTCTAATTTTAAAACTAAGAGGGACTAAAAAGCAACTGTGCCTAAAATATTTTTCTGGGACATGGCACCTTTCATCTTTTAATAATATCTTCACCCATCAACAGGGTTAAATTTCAATTTCTTAAATATGATTTCTTAATTTACTAATTTTTTTGTTAGCTTATGAATTGTTATCAATTTCACTAATAATTAACTAGGTTTAGGTTTGAAGCTTGTCCTAGTGATTAGTGGGAAAGATAATCATTAATGGAAGAGGCTATTTGGGACCCTCTTTCTTTGCTTAAGATAGTTTAAAATATTTAGTAGTGATTATAAACTTATATTTGAATTTTTAGATACGCTACTTACATGAAGTATATATAGAAAGCAGGATGCGCCTACATAGTATAAAATTTAAAAAAATGCATTAATTTTAGATCATTAGATGAGTGTAACTTATGGCAGAGATTATTCACTTCTTTTTTCTTAAAAATATATTTTTATTTTTTAATTTTAATCTCAGTCATCAATTTACGTTCATCCAACTGTCTAAAATTAGTTTGAAACAAAAAAGTTATATATATACATATAAAGTTTAATTATTAGAGATGTTATTATGAAAATTACATTAATTATATATAGTGCTTTAGTCTTCTCATATTTTTATAATATTTAAATAAAAGAATAAAAAATCACTCATTTAATAATCAAACTTCTGTATAATAATATTATACGTAAAAAACTTTGATACACAATGTTTACACGTGCCTTTTAGTTTTAAGGGTTAGGGGTTTAGTTTAAGGTTTAAAGTTTAGGGTTTAGGTTATAGAGTTTAGAATTTAAGGTTAGTGTTTAGAATTTAAGGTATAAGGTTTAGGGTTTAATTTTTTAGGGTTAGGAATTTAGGATTTGAGTTTTATAGTGTAAATATGCAAGCTTGTGTAAAATTAGCTTTACACAACATGTGTATCAAAATTATATATATATATATATACAAAATTTTTACTACTTCACTTCTAATCATATTTTTTATATAAATCTTAAATCTAATCCTAATCCTACCTAGGGGATAGGGGGCCTCTAGGGAAAAGAAGGCGAGCTCCTAATGGGTCTAAAATCCACGACCTAATAAAATATGAGGGAACAAAGATAAACAGCTTGGCCAACCGACTAAATATGCTTACTCACTTATAATAATAATAATAATAATAATAATAATAATAATAATAATAGAATGACCTACAATATTTTTTTCTTATATTATAAATGTGATAAAATCTACTCCATATGTATTTCGTATCATATTCATTATTATATTTTCCTTCACTTACATCGTAGTTGTGATTAATTAATGTACCCTACACGGTTTTTCAGACAAAAAGTGATAATTCAAGATGCAATGAAACCCACCCATAAAATGTAGGGCATAAGGATTTAATTATGCCATCTTAAGACAATCTAGAAAATTATTTAATCATTTTAATTTATTTTAAAGAAATATATAAAATTTTTAAAAATATATATATTTAATTTTAAATTCAAATAGCCTTATCATACCAATTATATAGGATTGTCTAGCCATCATAAATTTAAAATTAAAAATAATTTTAATTATGACCATTAAAAACGCATGCATTATTGCAATTATTTCATCTAAATTGTTTATTTATCATGAGATCGATTTGTACAAATATTCGGTGAATTTTTATGTGAAATTTTATAACATATCTCTATTTTTAATTAATATTTTTCTGTGGTCATGACCCGATTCTATAAATTTCACAAAGCACAAGTTCGAATTTAACTCGACAACCCATTTCATTATTTATATATTAATAAAAATATTAAAAATATCTTATATTAATATTTTATAATTAAATTTAAATTTAAAATGTTCATCATTATTTAATTAGTCAAATTTAAATTATAAACGATACAAATGTTAGTCTGCACACAACTTTAAATACTTTAATTTTTTAATTAAATAGAAATTTTTTACATTTCAAATAATAAATGTCAAGACTCGAACTCATATAAGATAAGACAACACGAATAAATACTCTAATTTAATATGAAATATACATACATTCAACTATTGAAATTTATAATTATAAATATTACATGAGAGATAAATATGAGCCTTTGGACCCATTTCTATATGATGTATAATTGGGACACAAATGGTAGATACAATCAAGTGACAACAACATTATTATTATTGATGGGTCAACCTTTATTATTTTTATTTTATTTGCATTACTCTTCTAATCATGTAAAGGCTAACTTAATGGAGCAAAATTCCTTTTTGAAGGGGACATGAAGAATTGAATGTGTGTCAACTTTGAATTTGCCTAGGAAAAGGACAAATTGACACCTCAAACTTCATACACGTGGCTAAAAAATATGAAAAAAAAGTCAGTCCATGTTATATTGCAATAGTACTATGATCTTTCATAGTTATGTTTATTTATTTTTATTACTATCAAAGTTATGACCAAAAAAACCTAAAAATGATGTCTTATCCAATTTTTGTTTTGTAAAATATTCTACCAACCAACGTAGCACTAAACGTTGAACAACTTTTAGAGTCTGAGATAACGAGATCGTGTGGATTTTGAATAAATTTTTAGGGTTGCCATTAAAAGGGAAATACTCATTCTCTATTTGATTGGTCGAAAAACAATTTATTTCAATAAGTTTTTTAATTATATGGATATATAATATTCATCTGTGACAAAAATATAATCGAACCGATAATAAAAATATTCTCGAATTTGAACAAAGTAAAATTACATAGAGTCCGCACGTGATAGGACTTGAATCAGAGTAAAATCTTGACTGAAAACTACCTATAACATTTATGTATAATGAGTAGGTGACTACAAGGTAGTATTTGTTCATACTTTCTCTTAAACTTTTGACAAGACAAACATACCTGACATACATTATAGACAAAGTTGTTCGAACTCAAATTTTCTAAGATAAATATCATCTTTTCTACTGAGACTACTCGTTGGATTCTATCACGTCTACATAATTTGATTCATATAATAACAAATTTATAATTTTCATGTTTAATTTTTTAAAATCAGAATCAAATTTATATGACGTGTCAGATTGATATATATTTGGATAAGCACGAATAAATAAACAAGAAAGCATGCAAAGAGACCATCAACTGATTGAAATCCTTGACAAAATCCCCATTATCCTTCCATCTAACAAGCTCATATGCCCACCACTACAAGCATCAATCCTCACCAAATTTAGCCCTTCCCCCTTTTGCAATATATTTCTCAAACTAAAATGTTATTATACATTTCCCCCCCAAAAGTGATTGCAATTTAGAGATGCCAAAAGAGATTTAAACATACTTTACAAAGAGAAAATTGAATAATATAAATAAAATAAAATACATTTCAAGTCACTGTACTCTTTACATACTTAACATTTAATCCCTCTACTTTTATTTTCAAGAATTTAACTTCATATTTCGAACTTTTTAAAAACTTTAAATTCTCACTCATTAAAATTCAAAGAATGTGGATACCGAGATCCATTAATTAACCTAGTGGATAAGGAAGTTCATATTGTTACATCTTGTATGAGTTCGAATCTCAAGTACGAGGATATAATACATTTTTATTTAATCAAAAAAATTGTATATACTTGGTCTTCTAATGGGTGAGTTGGTGCATAATTCCTTTTCAACCATTGCATAAGGCTAGAGTTCTTTAGGCAAAAATTCCAAAGCATCCCATTGCAAATTGTCAGTCTTTTCAAGGGTTACCTTCTAGTCTTCAAGACACTCTCTTACCAGATCTATCATGGAACACCAAAGATTTGATCTTTATTTCCCCCTTCACTGTGTCTGCCATTACTGGATTTTTCTTGTTTCCAATGAATTTTTGAGATGAAAGGTAAGAGAAAAAAACCCAAAAAAAAATAAAAACTTTAATCAATTGTTAACCGCGGGAAATTAGGTAAAAATAGTGGTTTAGAAATTTTTTTTTGAAAAATAGGGTGTGTTGGAAAAAAATTAGGAATGTATAACATTTTTTACAGTGCTAAGAAAAACGCCTCCCAGTAGGCGTTTTTTGTCCAATAAATATTTAAAAAATAGAGAACGCCTCCTGCATGAGACGTTCATCGGCCTTTTTTGTCCAAAAACTATTAAAAAATTGAAAATTCTCAGCCGACACTGTAAAAAATGTCATATATTCCAAAATATCTTTTAACATACCCTATATACCAAATATTTATTCTTAAACACCCCATTTATCCAAAGAAACCTGCCGACTGGCAATTGCATCCACTTTTAGATGGTGATATATATGCAAACCTCAATGTTCAAAATTGAGGGGATAAAAGTAATTTTTAGTCCTTCAACTTAGTAACTTTTTCCAATTTAGTTCATATCATTAAACTTAATTTTTATCATTTTGAAGATGCGACATTCTAATATTGTGTTATATATTTGATATCGCAATCTCAAAGTGTCGCATCGTCAAAAATACTATAAAAGAAAAAGTTACCAAGTCCAAAGGTTAATGTGGTCAAAAAACTTAGGGACTAAATTGGAAAAACCCATGTTTATGGATTAAAATTGCTTTATCTCAAAATTAAAACCACCAGACATTTCTTTTTGCCAATTTTTCCTTTTCTATGATGACAATCTTTCAAAATTCAATCATTCAAAACTGAAAGAACCCCATACACTAGTTTTAGCTTCACTTTAAGAAGAAAAAAAGTAGGCATTAGTTGATATTTCATAGCTTGAAGTCCTTTTGATATTTATAGCTTTCTTACCCTACTCTTGCCTTTAATAATGGAGCTTCATATGGCAAATGAAGAACAAAAAGATTGATTCATTTATTTTTCCTTCCTTTTACAATGCATATTACATGTATATGTAGGCATGTAATGACCTACATTGCTAAAGGAGTTGCCTATCTATAATTAGTTCTCAATTTTAAACCATTAATCTTAACAAATAAATAAATTATCATTATCTACGTTTATAGTTTGTAAGAGTCAAATTAACAAAAACTGCAAACGTAAAGGACTAAAATAATCATTTTCTCATTTTGTTTATTATAACTGTCAGGTCAGTAGTTAACAGTAAAACTGAACATTAATTAACAGTTGACAATAAGACTGAGATTTTCAAATAAGAAATAGTACATGAACTCAATGTCACAAAATTAAAGTAAGAGGATACAACCTATGGATATAAAGACCCTGGACTTCAAATATGCCAAAACAGAAAAAGGTAAAAAATTTGTTTGTATTTTTGTGAAACAAAATTGTTATCAAATTCATGGGAGTGGAAAGATCTCATGTTTTCAGGATAGTTTGTCACTTTGTATATGAGAAAATAAAAGGTCATTTGTTTGTAATGCATACAAAGGCAGTCAAAAGCCCTATAAATGGCCACTCTTCCATATTCTTTAGCAATTCATTAGTGAATCAAAATTTGTTTTGGCCAACAACTGATTTAAGAATTCTGGGTTTGAAAAAGCTTTTTAAGATTCTTTGAAGAAGTTTGCATCAATCAACTTAGTGGGATTCGCTCTTTGTTTTGTTTATTTAATCTGCAAACAAAGTTTAGTTAGCTTTTAATCAATGTAGTTGTATCCACAATCGAACTCGACATAGGATGATCAATAAAGTTCCGGTGAGCCTTTCTTTTCGGCAATATTTCGTTTGATCCTTAGTAACTCTCTAGTTTTCCGGGTTAAAAGGAGGTCGTAACACGTGAATATGATACGAGATTGTAGATATTGAGATTCGACTCTTAACTCTGCTTAATGTCATTTCTTAAGTATGCTTAAGTGAACTAATCGGACTATGTTCTGTGTTAATAGCTCTCTTTACTTTAATGCCCATTTTTCTTGCTTCGACATCTTTGGACACAGAGAAAAGGCTCTTCCTATGAAGCCACAAAGACAGGAACATATCGATACAGACTCGGGAAAGAACTCATCTAGTTCAAGGTCGACAGGTTTTGGCTTCTTCGAAAGGTATACGTCTAAGTATCACCTATGGGTGGATATGATACAAATAAGTACCAGCGATAGAAGCAAAAATAATAGCATGAAAGATGAGAGAAGAAAACTAATAATTTCGAATTATAATCATCATATTATCTGATATCGAATTCATCAGCAGCTATTCACCACAACCTCTTTATGAACAAATCGGGTTCTCAACATGGTTACAAGCAATAAGGTATGGTGGAGTTATGCTACTTTCAATACAGCTAGAAGCCTGCAACTTTTTACAAGCTCGGACCATATGAAAATCATGGCAAAGCAAATTGAATATACATAATGAATATGACAGAAAAAGCCATACACTGGTCTCAACGCCATGCTGTGATAAGAAGTATATATATTGGAATCTCGAGTCATCACTTCAAGCCACAAAGATGATGAAGATCGCCAGGAAAAAGATAATTGCAGCAAATATCTTGATTAACAGCCACCTATTTGATGATATTTGGTTGAGATGCCTCAACAGAGAACTACGAGCACCTTCGACGTTAGCTAATGATTGATCCATGTCCTCATCAATCCTGCTCACAAATCACATCAATTAGGCAGATTCTTGAAAGAATAGGGACACATAAATATATAAAACAAATGCTTCAAACTGATGATATGCCAAGAGAAATGATGTAGTAAGTTTGCCACATCAAAACTGGGAAAGAAATTACACAAACAAATATGAGCAAAAAGCCAAAAAACAGCAGACCTGATAGCTAGTTCTCCTTGTTGTGCAACCATTGTGGCCAGATGTGTAAAGATCCCACTAAGTTCGGAAATTGTAGATTCAACATTTTGAAGAGCAACTGCTCTACCTTGAGAGTAATCCTCTTGCCTGGGAACAACCTGCTGCAACATGGACATTTCCATGTGGTGTGAAGGTGTGCCATCCACGGCCGGCCTCCGCCTATAGGTATCATAGAGGAAAATATAACAAATAGGGAAACAGAAATGAAACGACAATGAAACTCATGGATATATTTTTATAAGGTAATGAGTTTGATACATTTCTACATACACATAAATAACAAAAATTTTCAACCTGAATGCATGGTAAAGGATAAATACCCATGCATCTAAAATAAGATAACATCTAGTTTGATACTATGATCAACAACTAGAACACTTGAACAATGGGAAGAATATAAACCTCAGACATCAATGAACCATAACAAATACACACACCTTAGTTGGCTTCCAGCTTGCATTCCATTCGGCGGAAGTCTGGTTAAAAGGAAAATACATACATTAGTCAAACAGCAAGAGTAGAAGCTATCGTTTTGCATTGACAAAAACTGGCACATCCGAAAAATTAGAAGTCCAATGGTAGGTGTAAGTAAATATCCACGGCGGAATATTTTCGAGTTGAAGTATAACATCTAAGGTGGTCAGTGCAGCATCTATGCTAGATGTTAACCAACAGACAGTCGATTTTATAGATTAAATTGCAGTGCACTAATAGTCTAGCACACAGAACGAAATGATTCATATAGATTCCCAAAAAATATCCAGAAAGCGATTTGGCCACCTACACATGAGGGCAGCACAAGAAATGAGAGTACTCACCCTGAGGACAGGGAGCTCTCGGAGGCATTTGAAGAACTTGACCAAGGAGGTGGTTCAGTCACAGATTTTGTTGGGCGCTGAAGCGGGTTCTCTCTTGTTGTACTTTTAGAAAATATCTGTTTCCTATTCTCATGAGCTTTAATATTCTGCACAAGGACAATATAGAGAGACCAAAAGAACAACATAAGTAATGTGATAGCCACAAATAACACTTGCTGGTTCTCACTCCCAATACCTATTAAACAAACTACAATTCTAGTATAGCCAAAAAAATGAACCTCGGTTCTTGCAGTTAACACGTCTTGGAAATCCTTTGTAGCACCCATTAACTTGTTCTTCAAGTCATCACAAACCGTTGTCGAATGAATAACCCGATCCTCGGAGTAATTACCATCAGCGATCTCCATGTTTTGAAGCGTTTGCAAATCCGAAAGTGCCATGTTCAAGGTGGTAATATCAGTCTTTATCAGAGCAGTTAATTCCTGTATTTCAACAATCGGATCATTGAACATCGATGACCTTTTTGCCACTGCAACAATCACAATAAAAACAAAATAACAATGCCTCAAAAATCCCATTGCTAATAATATTAATAAAATCCCCAAATGTAAAATCAAGATAAATATTTTATCTTTGTATTCATTTTTTAAAATTTAAACTGCTAACACTTAAATCAGTCAACTTTTTATTCTCAAGGGTCAAATACCAATCTAAAACAAATCATTAAACAAAGTTTTAAGCTAAAAGAACAATTGAAAGAAAGAGCATACATTTGGCGAGTCGAACAATTTTTTGAGAGGTTTCATGGATACCCAACCCGATTAGAGAAGCCTTTCTATTGAACTCAGATCTGGAAGATGGAAATGGAGGAGGAGGTGATTCAGAAACGTCGACGTTTTGGAGATGATTCTTATCGACGACTGAGATCCCTCCTCCGAGCTTTTGAAGTGTTTGGGATAGTGATCGGAACTCGGCGGTCCGATCTCGGTACGGGGAGGCCATGGAGGAAAACGGTGCCGTTTAAGCCGGCCTCGAAGGGAAATCTTGATTGTCGGCTGCCGGAGAAGAATTTATTAAGAAATTATGTAGGAATTAAAGAAAGGCTTGCCTGAGAGAAAACAGAAAGAATTCTTTGGGTGGTTTTTTTTTTTTGGTTGTTTTAGCGGGTCCTCATTTGTTAACGTGGTCCAACGATATGTTGCCATGTCAGCTTCAAGAATATGGCTCGCCAGCTAATTAATCAAGTCAAATTCTTATTTTGGTCCCTCTACTATGTCCAAATTTAAATTATAGTTTCTATAATTTTCTCTATGTATTTTTTGAAAATTGAAAAATTAAATCAATTGGATAACATCGTTAAATATTTTGATTAAATCGATGACTTAAAAATTAATAGTTTATTATTAGCTTAACTACAAAATAAGTGCCTAAACTATGTCTCTTTTTTCTAATAGGTGCCTAAAGTATTTTTTGGCTGAAATAGGTGCCTAAAGTTTCATTTTTGGCTGAAATAGGTGCCTAAAGTATTTTTTGGCTGAAATATGTGCCTAAACTTTTATTTTTGGTTGAAATAGGTGCCTAGGAAGGTGTCAAAATTGACTTTAAAACAATTCAAAAATGAAAGTTTAGGCACCTATTTCAGCTAAAAAATAATTTAGACACTTATTTCAGCAAAAATGAAAATTTAGGCACCTATTTCAAACAAAAAATACTTTAAGCACTTATTACAAAAAAGAGACATAATTTAAGCACTTATTTTATAATTTAGCATTTATTATTTTATATCTAAGGAATTAAAAGAAAATCAACAAGTCAAATTTATATGTTTACCAACACCGACCTCATTTGGCGGAACATATATGGCCCCAAAACTTTAAGAAACTAGAATTTGACCCTTAATTTAAAAAAAAATTAATTTGGTTCTTCGTTATTTTTAAAAGTTATATTAAGCTTTAAAATTCTAAATATTTTTTATTAAATTTACATTCATAATTTTAAAATTTCTTATTAATTTTTTAAAAAATTATTAAAAATTTTAGTTAAACCCTCGTGCCTCAAAATTTTTAAAATTTTTAGATTAATCCTTTAATTTTTAAAAAAAATTAAATTGACCCCTCCAAACTCCTGTCCACGTTCCGTCACAGCCAACTTCTCAATTTTCATAAACTATAAAAAGTTCAATTCTAAGGAAGCTATCTGATGGAATTAATTTTTCAATTTTGCAAAAAAGTATATATAGGGACAAAATTATAGAAACTAATCATAATTTGTTCAGCAGACCATTTTCCTTATTTGAGTCGAAAAGCCTAAAACCAAGCCCAAGCCCAAGCCCAAGCCCGAGTTTCAAAACCCAAAACAAATCTCACCTTAGAAAATATCCAGAACAGATCTCAACCGTTCAGTCAAAGACAATCACCAAAAACCCTAATTCCCCTTTCATTTCTTCTCCTACTATAAAATCCAATTGCGACCCTAGTCTCATTTTTCCCACTAACACAGAAGCAGAGGTTAAAGAGACGGCGCCGTTTTAGCTGTCCGCCTCGACTGATCATCCGGCATCGGCTTGGCCCTCGAAATAGCTGTGAAATCCTCCAAGGCCGACAAGAAAATCGCCTATGACTCGAAACTATGTCAGCTCTTAGACGAGTACACCCAGATTTTAATCGTTGCCGCCGACAATGTGGGCTCAAACCAGCTCCAGAACATCCGGAAGGGTCTCCGAGGTGACTCGATTGTACTAATGGGTAAGAACACTATGATGAAAAGATCCATTAGAATGCATGCTGAGAAGACTGGGAACCAGGCTTTCCTCAATCTCATCCATTTGCTTCAGGTTATTTTAAAGTTCAAATCTTTTTTCATTAAGCATTTGATGAGTAAATTAAAATAACAAATTTTTGGTTATTTTTGAAACAGGGAAATGTGGGTTTGATCTTCACTAAGGGTGATTTGAAGGAAGTCAGTGAGGAAGTGGCCAAGTACAAGGTAGGTTATTATTACTTTGTTTTTTCATTAATTTAAGTTTCTGTAATTAATAGAAAATTGGAATGCTTTATTGTAGTAGTATAATTTAAGTTATTTTCTGGTCGAATTTCATTTGATGTAATAGTTGTTTCTTGATACTGCTTAGTGGAATGTTTATGCTTAATTGAATAGATAAACCAGGTACCAATATGTGTTCTTTTGGCATGTTTCAAAAATTAAGTGATGCTATTTTGATTCTGCGGTCGATGTCTTGAAGTTTGATTTTGTTTGATTTAGTAGTTGTTTCTTGCTATTGCGTTTGTGTGTATGTTTGGATCTCATATTTTCTTGTCTACAGGTTTGAGCTCCTGCTCGTGATGGTCTGGTTGCTCCCATTGATGTGGTTGTCCCTCCAGGCAACACTGGTCTTGACCCTTCCCAGACCTCTTTCTTCCAGGTACTGTTGTTTTCTGTTTGTAATGTTCGGTTTTATCAGTTTTTGGCTGCTGTTTATTTGAGTCTTTTAACAATTCTTATATATTTTTGTTGTGTTTTAGGTGCTCAATATTCCGACCAAGATTAACAAGGGAACTGTTGAGATTATCACTCCTGTGGAGCTTATCAAGAATAAGGTTGGTTCTTCCGAGGCTGCTCTTCTTGCAAAGCTCGGAATTAGGCCGTTCTCTTATGGTCTTATTGTCTTGTTTGTTTACGACCATGGGTCGGTCTTTAGCCCTGAGGTGCTGGACCTTACTGAGGATGACTTTATTGAGAAGTTCGCTACTGGTGTCTCAATGGTTACGGCATTGTCTCTCGCCATCTCGTACCCAACCCTTTCTGTTGCTCCACACATGTTCATCAATGCCTACAAGAACGTGTTGGCTGTTGCAGTCGCAACAGAGTATTCCTTCCCCCAGGCTGATAAAGTGAAGGAGTACCTGGCTGTAAGAAATTGACACTTTTATCTGAATATTTTCATTTTGATTTCTATAAATGTGGTTAGCTAAAGTAAGTGTTCCAAGCATCCAGGATCCAAGTAAGTTTGCTGTTGCTGTTGCCGCTGCCCCTGCTGCTTCTGATTCTGGTGCTGCTCCTGCAGCTGCAGCTGCTGAGGAGAAGAAACCCGAACCAGAAGAGGAGTCCGATGACCTCTTCGACTAAGTTTCTTCGTCTTTAGCATAAAGACGTAGGATTATTAGACAATTAGTTTTCATCATCTGCCCGGATTATTTCTTATACTTTCTTTTTTATTTACTTTCATTTCTCCAAGATTGTAGAATTCTTAAGTTATAATTCAGTTTATTTTTGCATGTTCTCAGTATTTCTGTTATTTCCTCGCAAGTTATAATCTTTGAAAACAACGGCTCGTGTTTTTGTTTTTTTTCTTTTACATTTTCTAACAATATATTTCAGATTTAAATTAAAGAACAAAGTTGGAACAAGGAAGCAAGCAGGGTGGCGTTATGTCCTAAATTCATTTGATTTGGTTAAAGAAAAAGTCTTATACGTTGCATGATTGGTGCCTGTTTTGCATGAGGAAGTAGTGATCCCAACAACTCAAATCACTTTTTGTTTTAGGTAAATAATAGAGATGTAAAAAACTGACCCGATCTGAAAATTCGACTGAAATTTGCTCGAGTCAGGACTTGATTTGACTTGAGGATGCGATGACCCGAAATTGATCTGTAACTGACTATTGTTGACCCGAACTTGAGTTGGACATGTTACTGTAGTAATCGAACCCGACCTGCATCCGACCAAGAATGACCCGAACCTGAATTGAACATGTTACTGTGAACCCGAAACTTGACTTGCACCCGACTAAAACGAACTGAACTCGAGACTAACCTGCCAAATAACCGATATTACCCGACTGAATCGACCTGAGAATCGATTTTACCTGACTTGTTTGAACCCGACCTGTTAATTGACCCGACTTATTTTGAATCTGACCTGTTGTTGACCTGACTTCATTTACCTAACATGTAATTGAGGAAGCCTATGATTTGATGATTTGATGAATTTAAAGTGTTAATAAATGTAAACTATTAACTGTTGGTAAATGTAAACTATTACTTTTTAAAATCAATTTAAAGTGTTAAATAATCTTTTTATTATATTTACATATATAATCAGTTAAAAATATCAAAAAAAGAGAGAGAAAAGATTGGATTTAGATATTCATATGACACTACTAAGTTTGAAATTTTATTAAATAATTCAATGCTTAGTAATAATTCAATATGCTTAGTAACTCATTCAATATAATTGTCAAATTTAAACTACTAAGTTTGAACTAAATTAAAGTTTTAACTTTCATGTTGAAGTTATCATGTGTACAATTACATGTTTACATCTATATTAAAGTTTTAATCAACTTTAATTATATGTTATAATAATAATAATAATGTCTAAATTGAATTAACTTATTAAACTTGAAATCTAATTGAGCTAAACTAAAACCTAGACGCATAAATCACGGACATAATTAAACAAATTCTAAAACTAAATGTGGAATTTCAATTAAATTAATCTAATTTGTGACTCAATTGAATTAAACTAAAACAATTGTAGAAAAAGAAAAAGACAATTGGTAAAAAAGAGGGAAAAAGATAAAATTTTGGAGGGAAATAAGCCACTTATTTTTTAGGTTTGAGATTAATTTACTTTTAGTCTTAAAATTTTGGAGGGAATTAGGGGAATAAGTCACTTAAAATTTTGGAGGGAATTAGTGAAATTTTTATTTTTGGTAATTTAGTCTAATACTAATATTTTTGTTTATTCTAGTCTCTACAATTTAATTTTTAGTCAAAATTGCTCATATTTATTTATATTTTTAACAATTTAGTCCAATTTATTCTAGTCCCTAAAATTTAATTTTTACTCCAAATTAACACCTATTCATTTTTTTGTATTTTATTCTAGTTCCTAAAAAGTAAAAACTTGCCTGCATATTTTTTAATTTAATCAACTCGCAGCCCACCCATATTTAAAAAGCAATTGCCAATTGCTGTAACAAATGTGAGGAATCTTGTCCGCCCATTTTTTAATGGGTTATTAGTGGATTAGGCCATTACTAGTTTAGGAGCTTTACATTTAAGTCCTTTTTTTATTCTTTAGTTTTAGTTTGATCATTTTAGTCCCAATTTGAGTTTAGTTTCCTTAGACCTTTAGGTTTAGGTTCTTTTTTAATTAGATCATCCTTCGTAAAATTGTTTAATAATTAAAATCATTGACGGGCTTTTGAAGGCCCAATTTATTTCGGCAAGGATGAAAAACGACGTCGACAATTATAATGTATTAAATTATAATTATTAGTGTTTGGGTTATGGGATTAGTTTAGGGATTAGGGTATCAGTTTTGTACTTTAATTATTAGTGATTGTAAGATTTAGGGGTTGAGGTTTGGGGTTTAGGTGTAAATGTATCAAGTTGAGTGTTTGGGGTTATGAGATTAGTTAGGGGATTATGCTTGCTCTTTAATTATTAGGGATTGTAAGATTTAGGGGTTGAGGTTTGGGGTTTAAGGGGGAAATGTGTCAAGTTGAGTGTTTGGAATTATGGGATTAGTTTAGGGATTAGGGGATTATGCTTGTACTTTAATTATTAGTGATTGTAAGATATATGGGTTGAGGTTTGGGATTTATGGGTATAATATATGTTTCAAGTTGAGTGTTTGGGGTTATATGATTAGTTTAGGGATTAGGAGATTCGAGGATTAGGCTTGCACTTTAATTATTAATGATTGTAAGATTTAGGGGTTTGGGGTAAATGTGTCGAGTTGAGTGTTTGGTAGGAGCTATGAGATTAGTTTAGGGATTTGATTTGCACTTTAATTATTAGTGATTGTAAGATTTAGGGGTTGAGGGATTCGAATTGACCCTTATTTATTTTAAAATTTTCTAATATAATCCAATGTTTTTAATCTAATGATATTTTTGTTCATTATAGTTCTTAAACTTTATTTTTAGCCAAAATTGACCCATATATATTTCTATTTTTGGAAATTTAGTCGAATAATATTTTTTCTTATTCTAGTCCCTACAATTTAATTTTTAGTTAAAATTGCCCCATATTTATTTATATTTTTGGCAATTTAGTCCAATAATATTTTTGTTTATTCTAGTAGCTAAAATTTAAATTTTACTCCAAACTGACCCCTATTTATTTTTTTTATTTAGTCCAATGTTTTTAATATGATAATATTTTTGTTCATGTTAGTCCCTAAAACTTTTTTTTATTCCAAATTAACTCCTATTCATTTTTTTGTAATTTAGTCCAATGTTTTTAATATGATGATATTTTTGTTCATGTTAGTCCCTAAAATTTTATTTTTCACCGAAATTGACCCTTATTAATTTCTATTTTTTGTAATTTACTCCAATATTTTAAATATGATGATACTTTTGTTCATTATAGTGCCTAATATTTATTTTTAATGTGATTTGTGTTTGTAAAATGCGTTAAATAATTCACTTGAAATGACCCTACACAAAGTATATCGATTATTTGTACCAAATTCAAACTTAATACGAATTCGAATCCTGAATTAACCCGACCTAAAGTGAACCCGAATTAGTCCAATTTATTCTATTCCCTAAAATTTAATTTTTAGTCCAAATTGACCCCTAATCTTTTTTTTTGTAATTTAGTCCAAAGTTAAAAAAACGCCCAATGTTTTAGGGATTCGGCCTGCCCACCCAAATCCTAATTCTCAAGGAACCAAACGGTCCAAATGTTCAATCCCAATATCCCATATTTGATATTTCAATTTCAAAACTCAAACGAAATTGAAACAAGAACAAAAATTAAGTTAACAAATGGAGGGAAAAATCCCGCCCATTTTTTAGGGGTTATTTGCACTTAGGTCATTACTAGTTTAGGAGATTTACACTTAGGTCTTATATTTTTATTCTTTAGTTTTAGTTTGATTCATTTTAGTCCCAATTTTAGTTTAGTTTCCTTAGACCATTATGTTTAGATTCTTTTTTAATTAGATCCTCCTTTATAAAATTATTTAATAATTAAACCTTTTAGAGGCCCAACTTATTTCGGTTGTACCTAACCTAAAACGACCGGTGGCGATTTCAAACATTTGACGGACTTTTGAAGGCTCAATTTATTTCAGCTCGAAAAAAAAGATTTAGGGGTTGAGGTTTGGGCTTTAGGAGTAATCGTGTCAAGTTGAGTGTTTGGGTTATGGGGTTAGTTTAGGGATTAGGAGATTATGCTTGCACTTTAATTATTAGTGATCATAAGATTTAGGTGTTCAAGTTTGGGGTTTAAGGGTTTAGTGATTGTAAGATTTAGGTGTTCAATTTCTAATTTTTGTAATTTACTCCAATATTTTAAATATGATGATATTTTTGTTCATTATAGTGCATAATATTTATTTTAATGTGATTCGTGTTTGTGAAAGGCATTAAATAATTCACTTGAAATGACCCTACCCAAAGTCTATCGATTATTTGTACCAAACTCAAACTTAATACGAATTCGAAACCTGAATTAACCCAACCTGAAATGAACTCAAGCCTGAATTAACCCGTCAATTAACTGATTCGGACCCGAACGTTGTGACCCGACCTGAAACTGAACTGCACCCGACCCGAATCGAGTCAAAACATTAAATCGACCTGAAGTGACATGTATCCGATTTGACCCGACTTGACATGACCCGACCTGAAACCCATCCAATTACCTGTTTTTAAATCCCAATAAATAATGTGTTTTTGGGGCTGTCCTAATCAAGATTTGTTTATTCAACGTTGAGGTTATAACTTATAGCATTTTCAAATGAGCTTAAGGATTAGATTTATACTCTATGATTACTTTGGTTTTAAATTTAAAATAGTGAGAAGATTTTGAATTTTTATTTTATTTGTACAATTTAGTACAAGGGATGTCTAAAATAATCTTAACTTTTCGGTATATTTTGTGTCGGTTTTACGATATATGTCCAGAGTTTATGATTGTTTGTCCAAGCAATATCGTCTTTAAAGTTTGAATATGATTTTACTAGTATAATGTACTTTATCATTACATCCAAAAGGTAAATCTCAATGACACCACTTTTAATGTCGTCTTCAATTTTTTTAAAATATTTTAGACACATAAAAAAGATAATCGAAGAACTTGTTATAAATTACTATAGGGTAAACTACACATGCGACCAACGAACTAATTGGGCGTACCTATTTTGACCACCGAACTATCGAACTCGTCAATCAGACCACCAAACTTATTAAATTGACCTATTTTGACCACCGCCTAAAAAACTAACAGATAGGTGACAGAGAGTGGCGTGGCAGTTAACTAAATGTTATAAAATTACACATTTAATCCGTATTATTTCCATATTCTTTCAATTTAGTCTTAATTTTAAATTAATAAAATAAATTAATTCTTTAATTAGGTGGTGATACATGTCAACACCTTATTGGGGGACTTTAATTATTTATATATTTGATTTTATTAATTTATTTTTCTACACCAATTAGGTGGTGACACGTATCACCACCAGTTTAGAGGAGAAAATGGAAATAAAGTAAACTTGCACTTGGTGGGAGTCAAACCCAGGATATGTAAGTGTTGACATGTGTCACAACCTAATTAAATAATTAATTTATTTTATTAATTTAAAATTAGGACTAAATTGAAAGAATGTGTAAATAGCAGGGATGAAATGTGTAATTTTATAACATTTCGTTAACTGCCACGTCACCCTCCGTCACCTATCCGTTAATTTTTTAACGGCGGTGGTCAAAATAGGTCAATTTAATAAGTTTAGTAGTCTGATTGACGAGTTCAATAGTTCGATGGTCAAAATAGATACGCCCAATTAGTTCGGTAGTCAACGGTGTAGTTTACCCATTACTATAATTACTTAAAAGGAAATAATTGTGGAAGATATGACTTGAACGACTTGCCGAGTTTATTCGTATTCAAAATGATTAAACTAATAAGTTCGAATATATCATTATCAAATGGTTATATTCGATTTTGACGAAATTAATTTCTATTTGAAATATTAAACAAATAGTTGAAAACACAAGTAATTCATTAAAAAAGGCATAATGCTAAAAAATGCCCTTATTGTTTGACGAAATAGTCAATTTGGCCCCTATTCTTTTTTTAGCAATTTAACCCTCAACATTTTATTTTGAGTCAAAAAGGCCCATCTACGGATGAAAACTGTTAGTCAACTAACGGTAAATGACTTGAAATGACATGACAAACATACGTAACAGTGCACGTTGCAATAGTAGTGTTCTATAGGCAAATATGCTGACTTTACAAAATGACACATTAGTCAAAAAATAATTTTATAAAATTGTATAAAATATAAAATATTTTTTCTTCTGATTTGTCATTTTGTGAAGTCATTTAAATTGTTTATCCTTAGTTGACTAACAAATTCATTCACGGATGGGCCATTTTAACATAAAGTGAAACGTTGGTAGCTAAATTGCTTCAAAAAAAATATGAATCAAAACAACTATTCAATTAAACCTTAGGAGCATTTTTTTTGCATTATACCTAAAATCTCCTTAAAAGTAGATATGGATCTAATCCCAAACCATATTGCCGACCACCCTAAAAAAGTATTTGCTAAATTACCTACAAATCGCTCAAATCCAACTCAATAGTATACACTCAAATCCAACTCAATAGTATACACTCAAATGCTATCTAAAAAAGTTCATGCATATTAATAATTCAAACTCATTTAATTGGAATTTGAATTATTCGAATTTATACTAAACTTGAAATGATCTAATTTTTTTTTAAACTAAGAACGCTGACATTCATTCAAAGCAACAAAGAAAAAACAAAAACACAACAAACATACAAGCGAATAGAGAAAAACAGGAGGGAAAAGAAACAAGAGAAAAACAAAAACACAACAAACAAACCACCCACAAAAACAACACATAAGCACAAAACAAGGGCTCAAGTAGAAACCAGAGCGGGGAAAAGACACTGAAGCACAGGGATCGACGGAAGAAGACCAAACGAGAAACAAAGTCAGCCGTTCTAATATCGTCAGTTGTATATCCTTTATGGGGTCTCAAAAACATAACACATTTTGTAAAAACGCAAGGAGATCGCCATCGAAAAACATCGCAGCAAACATAAAAAAAATCGCGATATCATAATGACTAGAAAGAAGAATCGAAGCCGAAAAACCCTACTCATGCTGATTTTCACTGGTGAAAGACAACAGATCAGACAAAAAACAACACGAGAACTAAAAAAAGAGAGTCTGATCTCTCCTTCATTGCCTGCTCCCCTTCCACCTCACAAAAACGATCTCGATGTAGGACTAAGGATGCTAAAGATGAAGCCTCAACGAGCAGACCATTGGAGAGACACGAAGCACCAAAAAATGGAAGAGTAAAAGAAGATAAAAATAAAGAAAGGGAAGAGAAAAGGGGGTTAGCTGTTGTCGACAACGACGGAATACAAAATTAAAAAAGAGATGAAAACCCTAGTTTTTTAAATAATTTTTTCTCTCAAACTCTCCAAACCTTAATTTTTTCAGTGACGGTCAACAGCTGTTAGTCTCTCTCCTTTTCTTTTTCGTTTTTTCCCCTTCCTCGATCCAAAATTAAAATAATTCAAATAGGTGATCTTGATAGATGCATAGTTCTTCACGCAGGGCCGAGGCTAGAGGTGCTTGTAGTGATCTTCGTCCCCTAAAATGATAAAATTATACATAAGTTTTTCTCAAAATTATAAATTAATACAGAAGTAGAATTATATATATATATATATATAAATTAGATATTTTGCAATTAGTTTTGAATTGCATGCTTGATATCGTCCGAGGTTGCTTCAAGATAAGTATGATTAACACCTAGCTTAGAGATGTGTTCAAGAATGAAACAATCAACCCAAAATATATTACAAGCATGCTTTCAAATGCAATATTCATACCAAATTATACCGCTATATTATCTTAAATATAATTTGAAGCATGCATTTTGATCACTCAACTTGAATTGACCCGATCCAAGATCAATCGGATCTGTTTTATTAAATATGTATTTTTTAAAATTAAGGTTAAACTATATTTTCGGTTACTTAATTTTGTCTTTGTTCTGTTTTGGTCACTCAACTTTTATTTTTTTTAATTTCGTCACTCAACTTTCAAGTTTCACTCTTTTGGGTACTTTTTTTTACAAAAAAAAAATACTTTTGATACTTAAAGTTCAAAAAAGACATAGTTTGGGCATCTATTTTTATTTAAGCATTTTACAAATATAAATGTGTGTTGGTGTTGCTGTTATACAACTAACAAGTAGATAACCCAAAAAGCACATTTCGAAAGTTGGGCGATAAACTCAGAAATTATTAAAATTGGATGATCAAAATAAAAATACGATAAAAAGTTGAATGACTTATGTAATTTATCAAAAATAAAATAAAAAAGAATAATATAATTGATAAGTTTCAACTTTTAACTCGACAAAGATAATTTTGGATAAAGCAAGCATGGGAACTAAAACCAGACAGACAATCGACAAAACATGAAAGTTGAAACACAAATCTTTCAATTATTATAATTTTTTTAATTAAGAAAAATAATATAAAATTAAAGAAATTATGATCACGATTCATGCTGCTCTTGTAGCCGTTTTACTTCCGGTCTTTTCACCTTAATATTATCTTATTGCAACCCAATTTTGATATTATTATTTTTATATTAAAGGTGATAAGATTCATTTTTTTCAGTGAATTTTTAAAAAGTAAATAAATAAAGAATTTTGGTTGCTTGCAAAACCTTTGCTTACCCTTACAGCAAAGCATCTACAAATAAGTGAATATTAATTTTTTATTTTTTAATTATTCTTCCCCATCCGAATATTAAAAAACGAGTTTATAAATATATTTGAAAAACAATATTTTTTATAATTTAAATTGGAAACACTATAATAAACAATAATATTATTATGTTCAATTAAAAAATATTATTATGTTTATTTCGGTTATTATTTTGAGATAATTGAATATTGATTGAGCGAATATCCTTCGTTACGAAGAAAACATTTATATGTGTATTATTTTATATTTCTCTTTATAAGGAAATATTATTCTGTTTATTCCGGTTATTTTATATTTTGAGATAATTGAATTTTGATTGAACGAATATTTTTTATATTAAATTTATAGAAAAAATTAAAGGGGATTTGATCTTTCTAACTCAATTTGCTTCATTCATAATATTAGGATTTGATTATTTAATCTTACTTAAAGAATTTTTTTATTAATAAAGGGGAGAGATACTACCATAGGCCTCATTAAAAATCTCCCTAAACCTAGATAGAAAAAAGAGTACATATGATAGTATTACAAAAACAAAGCGGGATAAACCCAACGACGGCAAGATAACAAAGCTAAAAATTAGCTACAATAATCATCATGCAGAATATTTAAAACCTCATCGGGGATATAGAAAAATCCGTGATTGAAAACTATCCCTCGAACACATTAAGTCATTAAAATAAATAAAAAAACTTATAGATAAAAAATTATATAGATATCAAACCGATAAATCTTACTTAAAGAATTTAACAACTCATCTTACTTATTGATAAAAGATTATATAGATATCAAACCGATAAATTAACTATACTAAAAAGATAAAACATGCATTAAGTCATTAAAATAAGGGGAAAAAATTTTATACACAGATCGTGTAAACTAAAGTTTACATGAACCTTTTAATTTTAAGAGTAAGAGGTTTAAAGTTTATGTTTTAGAATTTAGAATTTAATATTAGTGTTTATAATATACTATATATGATTTAAAGTTTAGGAGTTAGAGTTACAAATTTAAAATTTAAATTTTATAATGTAAATATGCATATTTATATGAAATAAATTTTATACAGATTATATATTAAAATTTTATCTTAAAATAAATCAACCCAATACAATAAAATTTAAAACGGAAATCTCTAAGTTCTCATGATCTCATTAAACCGACGTCTCATCGACATAAAAATTATTTAAAAATTATTAAACGACCACAGGTTTATTATATAATGAAAAAGCATATAGTTATTATAAAATGAAATGAAATAAAATAAAAAGTGGATAAATGAGGGGAAATTGGGTAGTGGTTCACATTTGACACCAGGGAACATATTTGTCTTTCCCACATGTGACATGTCATGCCCCCCATTAAATAAACGGCTAACTACGTGTAGTGGGGCGCGTGATAATTTGGCTGACCAGGCGTGGCTGAGTTGGAGAGCATGACGACCGAGTAGGCTTGTCAAAAAGCAATAAAGCAATGCCACGTGTTCCCAATCAAAGACGGTGGCTTTTGGTCGGATATGACGGTGTTGAGGCGGTAAACGCGGAGATTCAGTCCAGCGAGTCGAAGCTTCCATGGGAAATAAACAATGGAACGGAAGATTTATCCACAACAATTCTAAATCAATTTGATGGAACTGTTTGAATTGGGTTTTTTTTTTCCTTTTCGGTTTTCTAGAGTGGTATCCTTGATTAATTCAAATTAATCCCTGTTATAATTTCTCAATAAAGTCTTTTTGTATACACAAAGTCTCGAACTCAAGACATGCTTAAACGATATTCAGCTATTTACTAGTTGAACCAACCCCGTTGATGAATCTTTTAACTCTTTATTATAATATAACTGTTTCAATTTTATCCGAATTATGATTTCGTTCCAAATTGGTCATCAAACTTTTTAACGTGTCAATTTCATTCCAATATTATAACTTTAGTTTTCAATTGATTTTTAAACTTTTAATATTTCAATTTCATTCTCAAACTATCGATATATGCTAAACAAGTCCTTTACTAATAAAATCATTAAAAATTATTAACTGTCATGTGAATATAATGTCTGATGGAATAATATGATATGACATAAACGATAATTAATATTGTATCGCACCACATGAAATCATTATTTAGAATTAAATCGAAAGGTTCTTTGGTTTTTAACTTTTGTTCTCTCATTTTATTTACATTTCTTTCTACTTTTTAAAGTTAAATCATTATTTTATTTAAACCCAACAATATTACACAATACACATAATTGTTTACACGTTAATTAACAATTTTTATAATTGTTTTATTAACAAAGGACACCATTAGCATATATCGATAGTTTGGGATAAAATTGAGATTTTCAAAATTTTGGACTAATTTAGAATGAGGATCATAGTTTAAGGATGGAATTGGATGTTCAAAAGTTTGAGGAATTAATTCATAATGGAAGCATTAATTTGAAGATGAAATTGAAACGTTCAAAAATTTAAAGATCAATTTAAAATGAAGGTCACAGTTATGACACTTGGGGCAATTAACCCTAAACATTTTACGCCAAACTTATTAAACGTGCAATACATGTTAACAATGAGCATCAAGTAATTGTTTTGATGACTTATCACACAAGAATATACATGGATGGTAAATTACTCGAACTTGTTCCGATTCGACATGACCTGTCTCGATCCAAACAAGTTTTTTTTTTGAACTTTTTATTTGAGTCGAGTTTTGGTAAAGATTCTTGTTAGAAATTATCAATGTTGAAATTTACAAGTTGAGTTCTCGTTTATTTAGTAATTATAAAAGATGATGATATTCATATTCATCCTAGGAGATTCGGATTCGAATAATTTTATTTATAAGATATGTGTGCCTTATCAAAGAAGATGAACAACTTCGGTCTTTAAAGAATTAAATCAACGCTTACTGACAAGCCCACCTCGAACTGGTCGTGTCAATCCATCAGCCACTCTATTACATTCCCGTCCAATTCGATTGATCTTCACCTCCCATGATCTTTGGAGTATTCTCCTAATCCCCATAGCTGATATGGATCGTTTTGATAATACGCACCACCTCAATACTATCCGATTCAGCCGTAATACGTCTAAAACTCGTGTCATTATTTTACGTTTACGTTATCTTTCTATTTCATATTTTTATCTAATTGTTCTATGTTACAAAGTTGCAATAAATGCATGCAACATTATCTAAAATGTCTTAATCCAAACGACATGTCTCCAAGTTGCAAACATCAAATTGTGAGTTAAAACCTGTTTGGCTAATTTGCCTCTTTAATTAAACATTTCGAACAACCCGTTACGATTCTGACCTTTTCAAAACCTGTGTTTGGTGCAATTTCAGCTACTAGCTTTGTTTGTTTGCCAAAACAACCAACATCAAACTGTGTTTTGTTTGGCAGCTTTCAAGTCAATGGAGATGGCGGACAATGGCACTATTGTAAATAGACGATGAAGATAGGGATAATTTTCGGATAAGTCAACAGGTAAGCAGGTTGACTTTTCAGTCAACAGGAGAACTTTGTGTCTGTTTGCGATAATACTGGCCGAGGATTGAGGAAGCATCTTTATCTCATAAATTGCTTTGGAATAAATGTTTAGTCTAATTTTGATTCTAGTCCCTCTACTATACAAAAATTATATTTGAAGTTATCATTTCTTGAAGATACAAAACATTATACATCCCAATAGACTAGAATCAGAATAAATCATTACGAATCACAATCAAACTAATAACCATAATATCTCAAAAGTGGACTACCTAGACATAGTGAGATTTAAACCAGAAAAAATATAGAAGAAAGTTATAACCTTGGTTGAGGTATAAATAAATAGAGCGCTCAACGAACTGTTCGTTTATTAAGCTAAGTAAACGAGCATGAACAAATTTTTTATGTTCGTTTAATAAACGAAAGAACATGAATATATGTGTGTTTGGTTCGTTTATGTTCACAAACAAGCTCGTTTATGAGTTTGCTTATTGACTCGTTTATAAGTTCGCTTACCCAGTTCTCTTTTCTTTTTTTTCTATATTTTTAAGTATTGGTGAAGGTATTTACTAAATTAAACATAGGGTGAACTTTGGAGTTTAAACTGTGAAGCCTAAGGACTAGTGGTTTAATTTCACCATTTTGACGAACATATAGCGAACATGTTAAAAGATCATGTTCGCGAACGCTAAACAAACGAACATGAACACCTTCAAAAAATAAATAAACAAGCACGATATTAAAATTTTAAACGAACACAAACTAAACATGAACATTTTCAAGAATAAATAAACGAATAGGAATAAAGTCTTGTTCATTTAAGCTCGGTTCATTTACATACATATTCATTTGCTTAATTTGTTAGTTTAATTTATCATAATTTGATCTTCAATTTTTATAATAGTATTAATAGCTCTAAATTGATAACATCATTACTAATAATAATAATATTAAATTATATAAAAAATTATAATATAAATAGTAAGTCTCACATTTCAACTTTGTTTATTTATTTAACCAGCAATTTTTGTTGAATTAATATTTTTGTTGAATTATTACTTTGACTCTTCTCTTTTTGAATGTAAATTCGGGATAGAGCCTCTCTCGAACAAATTTGGACATTTCCATATAAAATATATACTAATAAATGTGCATAATTTTTTATTTATTACATCAATACTATAAGGCTAAAATATTATTATTATTATATAATAAAATTCAGTGGCCAATTTATTTATATCAAATATTACAAAATTCTATTTAAAACATTGATTCTAACCACCACGATTTTAACCATACCAAACTCTCATATATATATATATATATATATATATATATATATATAGGTGCGGATTGAAAGGTTGTTTAGGGGTCAATTGACCTCGTTTGGGTCTAAAAAAATTCTTGTACAAACATAAAAATTAGTGTAAAACTGGATGAATGAGATTAAAAGTAGGATATGTGAAGATTATCACTTGTAAAAAAATGAAGAATCAATCTCATCCATTTTACCCATCTAATGGCCATAAATTAGTGTAAAACTGGTTGAGAACATAATGTAAGTGGATCCTAACCCCTCTCTCTCTATATATATAAAATTTTCATTCTAAATTGAATTAATATCCATTCGATAAAATACATTAAATATATATAAATATTTTTAATATATTTTAAAATATATTAAAATAATATGAGAATAGCATATAGAGAAAAAATTAAAATGTTGCTTTTTAATAGTTGACCCCGTAAATGATGTGATGAGTAAAATTTATATAATAATTTTAAAAAAAATAAAATTATAACCTTGATACTTGTTTGTTAATTATTGGTGGAAAGAAAAACGGATAAATTAAGTAGAAACGTAGTGGATAAACTTGCCTAAAGGCTGAGGCGGTCTTTAATTGAAAAAAACATCAGACTGGACCACGGTCGTATTTTAGTTCCAATGTTTGGTCTGAGAACCAATTTTGGATAAGCTTCAAATTAAATTATTTATTCTTAATTCCTTAGGAAAGAAATAAATTAAAATTTTCTAAATCCTCGTCCTTTCTTTCTTTCCACACGCCTTTTTTTTCTTCTTCTTCATTTAACGCTGTTTGCTTTGCCCTATAAATACCTAATTTCTCTTCTTTCTTCTTCAGTCAAACAAATATCAAGTAAAAACACATTGAAATTCTTTCCTTTTTTTTCGATTTTTTTGTTCTGAGAATGCTTAATTTTGATTGGAAAACAAAAATGGTTTCTTCCGATATCGGTAACAAATCCTCTGATAAACCACGAGTTTCCATCCCGACGTCGTTTCGGTTCTCCGATATTTCATCGCCGCATTCCACTTCAGCTTCGGCTTCATCTGCTTATGACTATTATCTTCGTCTACCGGAGCTGAGAAGCTTATGGGAGGCGAAGGAGTTTCCCTCTTGGCAAAACGAGGCCGTTTTGAAGCCGGCTTTGCATGCTCTAGAGATCACGTTCCGGTTCATTTCCATCGTTTTGTCGGATCCTAGACCGTATTCGAATCGTCGGGAGTGGACGCGGAGACTCGAGTCACTCGCCACGAGTCAGATCGAACTCATCGCTATGCTCTGCGAAGATGAGAACGAAGACAAAACGACGGCCGGAACGGCACCGATAGTCGATCTGACCTCGTCTAACGGAGTTCTCGCTCGCGAGTGCAGTTCCACCGAGGTGTGGAAGCTTCACGGCGACACAACGGTGGTGAACCGGACCAGCGAAGCCAGCTTGCTGCCGCGTCTCGCCACGTGGCAGAAATCCGAAGACGTCGCGCAGAAGATACTTTACTCCATCGAGTGCGAGATGAGGCGGTGTCCCTACACTCTAGGTCTCGGAGAACCGAACCTCTCCGGCAAACCGAATTTGGACTATGACGCCGTTTGCAAGCCGAACGAACTCCACTCGCTGAAAAAGAGCCCGTACGATCACGTCGACAACCACGAGAACGCGGCGCTTTACACGGCGCACCAGATCCTCGAATCGTGGATCGAGACCGCGAAACAAGTGTTGAAACGCGTCGTTTCGAGGATCGACGCCGGCAGCTTCCAATCCGCAGCGAGCGACGGTTACCTGACGGAGAAGATCTGGAAGCTTCTATCGGAAATCGAAGACCTCCATTTATTAATGGACCCCGACGATTTCCTTCGTTTGAAAAGTCAGTTAATGATAAAACCGGTGAACGAATCGGAGGCGTTTTGCTTCAGATCGAAAGGGTTGGTTGAAATTACGAGAATGTCCAAGGAATTAAAACACAAGGTTCCGTTTATTTTGGACGTTGAAGTGGACCCCAATGGTGGGCCCAGGATTCAAGAAGCTGCAATGAGATTGTACGCAGAGAAGCGGGAGGGTAACAAGGTCTTTTTAGTACAAGCCTTGCAAGCCGTAGAAGGAGCGTTGAAACGGTTCTTCTACGGGTACAAGCAAGTGCTGGTGGTGGTTACGGGGAGCTTGGAAGCGAACGGGAACCGAGTCGTGACGAGTTCCGACTCGTGTGACTCGTTGAGTCAGATATTCTTGGAGCCTACTTATTTCCCTAGTCTGGATGCGGCTAAGACATTCTTGGGCGAGTTTTGGCGTCATGGACAGGGTGGGTCTGGGTTGACTCGGTGGATGAAGAAGTGAGTTGCCTCGCTCTACTCATTTTGATTGGAATTTTTTTTTGGTTTAAGAGATATATAACAAAATGAAAAGAAAAAAAGATAAAATATTCTTTGCAGTGTCAATTATTGTGTACACTTTAAAATTTTTGTTCAATTATGTTAAATCCATTATTTATAAAATAGAGGTTATTCCTTACTATTGTTTCCTAATATTCATTTCAATCCATTATTTTTTCAAGTAATTTCAATCCATTATTTAAATAACATGTTTAAACATTGATAGTTGAGTTTTATTAGAAATAATTGAAGATTTAATAAATATAACCTACATAAATATAACATAACAAAATATTTAAGGATTATGTCCACCAAAAAACACATACAAATAAAAAAAACGTAAAACTCAAAGAATATCAAAAACTTCCCTTAAAATCATAGAAATTCAACAATCATTATAAAATTTCGTCTCTATGTAAAGAGACACATAAAAGGTGACGTGAGAAAGGTGAGCAAAACAAACAGTCTAAAATAAAAAATTAACAGCATATATGTACGAGCATCAAACGATTACAAAGGTAGACATAGAATATGTCATAAGACAGATACATGTCATAAAGGCAAAAATATATATAATAATATATAAGAAGAAATAAAAAATTAGAGAAAAAAATTCTTACTAAAAACTTGAAAATAACAAACAATGAAATATAAGAAAGAAAAGAGTATTATAAATCACTAATGATCGGCGACTAACATCAAGATTACTGTCGACGTCAATCAAGTAAAAAAAAGAAAACAAAACATACAATTAAGTTTATAATGATCTAAATAAAAATGAGTTGGATTTTGTATTAAGTTTTACATATTTGAACATTTTGAAATGATTTCAATCGAATTAAGGTTTAATAGACTCAATTATTATAAAATTTATATAATATTATCAAATACATTATCAAATTGAAAATTTTAAAATTTCATATTCGATTTCCATCACGCATAGATTTAATATTTGAATTTGAAATTTCAAAATTCTCATACTCTTAGAAGTGTTATTAAGTCAATATTTTTTCTCATGTTTTTCTTAGAAAATTTCAAATTATTTGGTCATGTAACGTGTCACAGATCGAGTGACATTGATTCAATTAATAAAAGCATAATTTTTTAAAGAATAATAGTATAAATTTTTATTTTTTTTATTTTAGAATTAAAAGAAACAAAGGGTATAAATGTTATTCAACATAAGAGTTTAAATATTCCAAAAAAAATTATTTAAAGTTTATAACGTGGGTGTCCAAATTTCTAATATAATACATAAAAATATATTTTTTAACTCGTATATATTATTATCATAAGTGATTATTGTATGATTGTATCATGTCTTTTATCTATTATATATGTTCAGCCGATATGTTTTTTTTATAATCATCGAGATTTAATTTATAAATTTATTAATTTAAATTAAATACTATAAAAATTTATTATAAGAGGATCATCTTAATTTAATTTATTTTATTTACAATAATAAAATTTAAATTATTGATATTCCTTAAAAGATATAATACCCTCTGATTACTTACAATTATCCACATTGGATCCCTCTGGCAGCATCATGACACAGAAAATCCATCAAACTGCTATAAATGGATAAACAGTATCAACACATAATATCTAAAATACGATATGATAATTAACAACTCAATTTTTTGTAGGAAAAAAAAAACAATTATGGTTTTTTGGTCTGATGTAAACGTGGTTTTTACATTTGAATGTAATGTCTCCCACGTAAGGAGGATAAGGGTAATGGGATGATTGTATAATCTTTGTTGTTCAACAATGAATGATGTTCGTTGGAATTTAGTATTGTTGTTCAAAAATATGAGATGACTGTATAATTTTTTTTTGGTTGTACCGGTTAACTTAGATAGAAAATATGTGGATCAAATTTTAAATATATTGATATTTATGGTAAGCTATATCAGATAACACTAAATTTTCGACGTATAGTTTATACTACTAAATTTTTAATTTGTTTAATTATAGCACCAAACTTTAGTTTTGGATTCAATTATACAACCGAGTCGTTAACTTGATAATAATGTGATGGCATGGACAAAACAATATCGTTTTTGGAACTAAACTTTAGAGATTTATCGATTTTCCACTAAACTTTAAAATGATTATATTGTTGCCATTGAAGATTCTGGCCGCCATTGTCGGTTAATCGTCGTCTGTCACCGATTACCATTCATGACAAGATCAATTCAAACGTTCGTATTTCACTCGTCTTTCTTTTTCTCGAATTGGTTTTTCATCAAATCGACTCAAACATTCACAGATTTGAGGGGTTTGTGGTGTTTGTTCAAATATTCGAACGGTAGGAAGTATTCTTTTGAGAAGACAAATAACATACCTCGAAATTAGTCTCATCGGACGACCGCCGAAAAAGATTGGAGTATTAGTATGTAGGACCTTTTGATGGATTTTCGTCATTTTAAGTGAAATTCATGAAAAAACAATATGAGAAGAATGTTATAACCCATTTTGTCCGGGCCCATAAACCCAAATACAATTACCCATTACCCGGCCCAGATCAAATATCCACAACCCAATAATCCATTTACCCAAACCCAATTTGATATCCAACAACTCAAACCCAAAAAATTACCTAAATGCTCTTAAATAAAAAACCCTAAAAAATATAACCAAAACCCTAATACCCTTCTAAGTCTGCTACCGCCACACCCCTTTATCCATCCAATCCACCACGCGCGGCACCATTGGCCGCGCGCGCCACCACCACTTGACTGTCACCACGCCCATTTATCTGTGCCACCGCACAATCCGAACCTGAAAAGCAAGATATAAACATCATGCCAGATCTGAAAAAAATAATCAAATATGCAACTTGCACGTATTTTTATTTTAGGGTTATAAAAACCCCAAGACCGGATTTAATCGGGAGGCTTTTTCGGAATATATAAAAAAGAGAGGATTTGGAGGTTCAAAATAAAAGAAAAACGTTCTATATTTTATTCGAACACAAAAAAAAACAATCAAGATACATATATAAAAAATTTCGAAGCAAGGATTCGAAAAGGTAAAAAGTACATTCCTTTGTTTTTTTAGATCTGCATGCGTGGAGTAATTTTTTTGTTGAAAATCTGACTTTCGGATTCGAGTTCGGAGCGTTGAAAAGAACCGAAATAATGCTCACTTTTACATTTTCGACTACTCGAGACAGCGACCGCCGTTGCCAGGAGCGGCGGCGCACAGTGGCCGGCACACCGAGCCTCGGCGACTGACAGAGGAGAGGAAGAAAGCCTTTTATTTTTTTGAAACAAATGGTTAATCTTTTTTAAATTAACTTATATACTAATATTTTAAAAAGATCTAATTATACACTAAGTCCCTCCGTCCCTAGAATATTTTTGTTTCTGCCCTGCTGCATGGGATATTTGCAACCTAGGTCCCTAAGGTTTTAAAACACTTTTCAATATGGTCACCAAAATTCAATTAAATCCAATTTTAAAAGGGAAAATTACACAATAAGTCCCTCCACCCCAAAATTGTTTTTAAAACGGGTCTGCCGCTTGGTAAAACTATCTCCTTGGTCCCTGTAACTTCCGAATATCTTGCATTTTCGTCTTTTTTATTCTTCAAGTTTCTTTTCTTTTTAATTTAGTCACTGTTCTACTTATTATTATTATTATTATCATTATTATTATTATTATTATTATTATTATTATGTGTTCTTATTATGTATATTATATATTTTCTAATTTTTGAAATGTTTACCCATTTATATATTATATTTTAAAGTGTATATAAATATATTATTATTGTTGTTGTTGTTGTTATATATGTGTAACATATGTTTAGTATAATATATATATTTATATATATATATATATATATATTAATATAGAATGTATATGTATATATTTATATAATATAGTGTGTGTATATAGTCTATTATGTTTAGTATTTATAATTATCATTATTTTATTTATTAGCATTTTTGTGTCTATTATTATATTTTCATATTTAATAATATTATTATTACTATATATATATATATTTTCCAATTATATATTACACTATTTTATATGTATATATGTATATTATTTTAACTATATAATATGAATATTATCGTAATAATATATATGTAAAGTTTTCTTACTTTTCACAATATATATTTTTACGTATAAGTATGTGTGTATTATAATAAACATTATATATGTATATTATATTATTATACCTATACATATATTTTTGTTTATTTTATCTCGCATATTTTATTTTTAAAACTCGGCTAATTTAAGAGAATATTTTTCACTTTATTTCGGAATCCGGCTAAGAAGTGACATCCTGACTCATTCATGTGTCATATTTCTCTGTTTTTCGTAAATAAAGAAATGTTCTCCTTAGACTATTTTTTCTTGGGGATTAAATTTTAAATTTAAAAATCGAATTTTTGTTTTCTTGCAAAGACAACACTAAATCAACGCGGTACCAATTTTGGGCGTTGTGGGGTGCTAATCCTTCCCCACGTGTAACCGACTCTCGGACCCAAACGTTTTGAATCTCTAGTTACTTTTTAACAGTGTCCAGCCTACCAAAGTGGCCGGTGGCGACTCCATCCACCTTTCATTTTCCACCCTTCATATTTAAAATTTTACGGTGTTCTACTGGGAGCGTCATCCCGATTTTCGGGTGACGTCTCCTTTAACTCCGTAAAAAAATATTTTTTTAAATCAACCATTATTATTTTCGAAGGAGGGAAAAAACCCTATCACAAAGAAGAAAGAGAAGCGAAATGCGAACATTTTAGTATTGATCTTGCAACAAATAATGTCCAACAAAAATAGAATCATTTTCAATTGGTTAAATAACTAAATTTAATAAATATAAATCAACTTTTCAATCGGTTCAATTTCTAATTTTTCAATCTATCACCGTAAGTCTATTTGACCTATCAGTTAGCTCTACTTTTTAACAATCGAATCTATGGTTCGACCTATCTATCAATAATCATTAACCTTAAAACTGACGCCTGCAACCAAAGAGGACTTCTATCAAGGGCATATATACCCAAACTAGCTAGACTGAAGAGGGACTTGAAAACCTTCATACCACTGTTTATCATGTTCTCCAACCCTTTTTTCTTTTATTTCTACATTCCTCCCCGCCTACAACTCTTTACCCAAATCAAGAGAGTTAAACTGCCTAAAATTGCCACGTACCATCTTAAGTTGACTATCTTAAGTTGATTATCGACATAATATTATATTATTTTTTTGATAAATTATAATTTTAATCCTAACCGTACACTCTTACTTAGAGAAAAAGAGAATAAAAGACTTTAAGAAGTGTTCTTAATAGATCTATAACCTAATATAAATGAAAATATAAAAATAAATAACTTAATTAATCAACTAAATATGTTTGTTTAATATTATATTATAATTAAATTAAATTATTAAAAAAGTAAAATACTATTTTATAATTGAATTAGCATATTAAAATAGGGGTGGAATAGGGTAATCAATGTTTGATAGGTCGGTTGTTTGATAATCCAATTATTTTAATCGGATTCTTTTGGGTTAGATCGTGTTGATTAACTAGATTTGAGTTGTTTTCATAACATGTATTATAATTACGAAAATTTTACGACGTGTTAAATACTGCTGAATATTATTAACGCTAAATATTATTAACGCTAAATATTATTAAATATTATTAAATTAATTAATAAAGATTAAAAATTTTAAAGACTCAACATATAATTAATATTTATTTAAAATAAAATTTTAATTAAATTATTTTTCACATATATTATATTTTTTAATCTTTATTTTCAAATAATTAGACTAAATTAAAACACTTTAACTCTTTTTCTTTTGTCATTTTTGCAGCTGCCGTTAGTCACCGTCCGTCGACGAAATTATTGTCGCCGCACTTTCGTCCTTACTGCAGTTTGATCGTCGTTCAAACTTGGTTGTCGTTCCCTGCCGTTTGTGTAGTAAATCCGATAAGGGTTCCGTTTCAAATCAAAACAAAATCCTTATTGGATTTGCCGCGTGAACGACAAGGAACGACGGTCAAGATATAACAGGGACAAATACGCGGCGGAGATAATTTCGCCGGCGGACAGTGGCGGTTGGAATGATAAAGAAAAAAATTTAAGATTTTTAATTTAAGGGTTGATATTTGATCCAATTATTTGAAAATAAAAATTTTAAAAAATATATATATAATATAATTTAATTGAAACTTTATTTTAAATAGTTATTAATTATACGTTGAGTCCTTAAAATTTTTAATATTTATTAATTAATTTAATAGTATTCAACAGTATTTAAAATCATTAGTATTTAATAGTGTTCGACGCACCTTATAATTTCTTCCTTATAATTATATTTAAAACAACTAAATATAATAAATATAAATCAATTTTTCAATCGGTTCAATTTCTAATTGAAATTACCAAAATCGATCTATCAAACAAAAACCGAAAGATAAATAAGAAAAAATATCTAAACCGATTAAACCGAGAATAGATCAAAAGAACAATACAGACCTTGAACTCATTCTCAAACCCAACAGCAACGTGTCTCTCGTAATAAAGCCAAGTGTCAACAGCTCTAAAGCTTCTCCCCTGCAATTTTCCAGCACAAGACTCGCAACCGATCTCAAAGAGAGATGTGGTAATAAAGACAGTATGCCCAACGTTGGAGAGATGTGGCGGCTTAGGTTCAACCCCGCTCAGTGAAAGAAAGACGGTGGTCACATTTGTCCAAATTTTGGAGGGTCCGATCTTAAGTCGCTTGATAAGCAACACGACTACCAACTTTGCTGATCTCGTGTTATCTGGTGAGCTTATTGAGAATGCTGTCAAGACTGGCAAAATTGATGATAGAGGTAGTTCGTCCCACAAAAAGCCCTACCATGCAAAGAAGGATCATGAGGTAAACTCTTCGGGAGTTTATAATGCCAATTATTCTAAGCCTATCACAGTTGTGCAACCTAAGGCTGTACCAAGTGCTCACAGTTCCTCAAGCCAGGTTTCTGGTCAAAAGAAGAATACTGAAAACATAAAGTTTACTCCGTTACCACTTTCTTATGGAGAATTGTACAAACAGTTGTACGACATCCATGTGGTGGCACCTTTTTACCGAGATCCGGTACAACCTCCTTTCCCAAAATGGTATGATGCAAATGCAAAATGCGATTATCACGTGGGACAAGTTGGCCACACAATTGAAAACTGCTTTGGTTTTAAAAAGTTGGTGAAAAAAATCATTAAGCTTGGGGTGATAAGCTTTGATGACTCAGTAAGAACGGCTACAAGCAAAGACCCTTTGCCGAAGCATGAAGATGCCAATTAGGGATGTGTCGAAGGTTTTTTGGACTAGACCATGCTTATCCAGCTTAAATATTGCATTGACCATATTAGGTCCCCTTGTAGTTTTTATCACTTTCAGAGTAATGCTTTTATAAACCAACCTCACTGACTTAAGTACGATAGTAGTGAGGATATTTTATACGGGATCAAAACTACAAGTTGCAATGCAAATATATTTTGTTCATATCTGAGTCTTAAACATCCAAAATACATAAATGACATCACCCTAAAGTTTCAAGAGTAGTTTCAGACGATGACATAGAACGAACAAAATGTTGGGGCATGCACCCAGATGAAAGATCCAAAGAAAGGTAATCGAACCCAAGAACAGGTTAGAACATTGCTACATACAAAAGACCAAGATCCTGACAGGGCCAGTGAGGAGTCAAGGGCATCCCATTGAGGGCTAGAAAAATCATATCACATTCATGCATTTAGTTGCATTCATCTCGCATTAAATCATTTTTGCATACGTCATACATTTAGATTAAGTGCATACACCAAAGTTATTATGCATTTGGGGTAAAGACATGCATTTAGGCATAAAATTAGATGCATTCATGCATTTTTGCTTGTACATATAAACAGGTTCGAAGAAGAGATCGAACATCCTCAACATGGGGGCAACGACATGATGATCGATCTTATTCATGGAAGAGGCCAAACAAAAGATGCTGAAATATCTAAATAAAAGGTACCAGTGACAAATTTTGTGAATATTTACTAAAAAAGTGTTTTCTCCTTTTCAGGATTTAATTCCTCCGACGATAGTGTGGCGAAAGCCAACATCTTCTAGATTCTCACTTTTGCCAAAAGAAATAACTCATTCCAGATCTTACCTTCTGCCGATAGAAGTAGAGCAAATTTTTTCGGACATAGTCTCGCTGTCAATAGTAATTCAACATCATGCAAGTCATGCCTCCGTCAGTGGTGGTACACCCACTTAATGTAGGTCTTGCCTCCGTCGGTGGTGTTGTAGATCAAATTTTCCATCCAGATCCTATATATCTGTCTGTGGTGTAATGGATCCCATATTTTGCTGGTCTAGTCTCTCCGTCAGTGGTGTAGCAGATCAAACCTATCTAGATCTTGACTCTGTCGGTGGTGTTACAAATCAAATTTTCTATCCAGATCCTATCTCTCCGTCGGTGGTGTAGTGGATATCATATTTTGCTGGTCTAGTATCTCCGTCAGTGGTGCAACAGATTAAATCCTATCCAGGTCTTGCCTCTTGAACGCTATTGCAGCTAGATCACACTCTTCTTTGTACTTATAGCCAAAAGCAAAAAGAAAAAAAAATCAAAAAAGAAAAAGAAAAATAGCAAAATTTTAAAAAAATCAAAAATCAAAAATAAAAAAAATAAAAAAAAGAATAAAAAAGAAAAAGAAAAATAGAAAGAATTCAAAAAATTCAAGTGTTATCTGATCATGTCCTCCGTTGATGATGCGGCCGTATTCAAATTGATGTCATCCAATTCTGCTTCTCCGCTGATGGTCTAGTGGAGTCCAAATGCTAAAATTTGATCTTATATCTCCGTTGATGGTGTGGATAGATCCAACAAATATAACTTTCGGTTCTGCCTCTTCGTCGGAGATGTAGCTTAACCAAATTTGCCAAATTATGATCTTGTCTCTTTTTCAGAGTTGTAGCTGGATCAAATCTTTAGACCTTGCCTCTCCGTCGGTGTTGTAGCCTGGTCAAATATAACGTTCGGTTCTGCCTCTTCGTCGGTGATGTAGCTGAACCAAACTTGCCAAATTCTGATCATGCCTCTTCGTCAGAGTCGTAGCTTGATCACATAAAAAAGACACTCCGATCCTGCCTCTTCTTCAGAGTCGTAGCTGGATCAAATCTTCAGACCTTGCCTCTTCGTCAGTGTTGTAGCTTGGTCAAATTTAACTTTAGGTTCCGCCTCTTCGTCGGTGTTGTAGTTGAACCAAATTCATTAACGTTTGGTCTTGCCTCTTCGTCGGTGTTGTAGCTAAACCAAATTCATTAACTTTTAATCCTGCCTCTTCGTCGGTGTCGTAACTGGATCAATATTACTAATTTTAGACCATGCCTCTTCGTCGGTGTTGTAGCTTGGTCAAAATTTACTAGTTTTCAAGTTTTATCAATGTTGTATCTAAAAAAAGAAAGAAGGAAAAAAAAAGAAAAAATGAAAATGAAAAAGAGAGAAAATGAAAAAAATGAAAAAAAGAGAGAAAAAACAAAAAAGAAAAAAGAAAGAAAAAAAAAACAAAAAAGAAAGAGAGAAAGAAGAAGAAGTTTTCAATTTTTTAATCATACCTCTTCGTCAGAGTTGTAGCTGGATCATACATGGGAACTTTCATCCACCGATCCCGTCGCTTCTTCATTGTTGTAGCTGGATCAAATTTTACAGACCTTGCCTCTTCGTCGGTATTGCAGTTGGGTTGAATTGTCTTTAAGTATTATCATCGTCAATAATGTAGCAAGTTGAACTCGTTTTGCTTCCCCAACAAACAACCCCACATTTTGAAGATTTTGCTTCCCAAGAGTGACAAGGTGGATCAACCAAGACAAGAAAGAAGACATGCATCAAAGAGAATGGAGATCTACCAAAGTATGAAGACATGTATCAAGAAGGGATGACCAGTCAGACTGGATGAAATGGATTATTTTTAGTCTTTGCTTCGTTGTCGTTACACAACAACGAGCAAATAGAGGCAACTATAATAACCCATTTCATCTGGGCTACCCAAACCGAATAAACCTGCACCCAATACATGACCCAGATCCGACCTGGAACCAAAAAACCCTAAACTAAATTAAACCCTAAATTATCCCCAAATTTGTCATCTTTAAACTATATCAATAGAAACCCTAAAAATCAAATCCACCCATACCCATAAATCTACCACCCTAACCTACCCACTTGCCCATGCCCTACTTGACCGACAACCAATCCTACAAAATCAGGGTTTCCCCATCACCAGATCTGCACCAAATAAAATATATGAGAGTTGTTAGTATTTTATTAGGTAAAATGGGATATAAAACCGGGATGAAATCTGTAAAATGGGGGTCTTTTTTGTTCTAAAAAATTGTAAAGAGGGAGAAAATAATACAACAAAAATTAAAAAAATCCAGAACCAAAATATTTTTATTTCTATAGTTTCGAATCACAATTTTTTTGTTTTGTTTTGAAATCATAAACTAAAAATCTAAAGGGGTTCGAATACAAAAAAGGAAGAGGAAGAAGCTTTTTGAGGTAAAAATTAAATTTTATTTTCTTGTTCAAATCTAAAAATAAAAGCAAGAAATAGTAAAAAAATGGCATTTCAAGGCTTACCTGGGTTCGGATTCGAACCGTCGCCGTCGCCTGTGGTGTTGAGGACGGAACCACCGAGGATTGGTTCCAATACTAGTCTCACTTCGTTTTTTTTGGATCTGAAATCTTTGATTTTAAGCGAAAAAGTGGAGCTTTTTTCCTTTATTTAAAGTTTAGATTCGAAAATGGGGAGAGTTTGGCTAAAGGGAAGCAGCCGCGTGAAACAATGAAAAAGAAAAGGTCTGGAAGCTTTCTTTTAATGGCATAACCACAATTTAAATCCTCCCACTCTTGCACAATCTCATTTTGACCCTTCAACATGGGATAATCTCGCCCTTGGTCCTTATGCTTTTATGAGTTTTTAACTTCGCCATTTCATGTTTCGTTTGTGTCTTTTATTTTACATTTGTTTCAATTTAGTCACTATTTTTCTTTAGCATTTAATTTTCAGCATTTTATTTCTGTTTATTTCTGTTTATTCCCTCATGTTTTATATTTGTTTCATTTTAGTCCATAATGCTTGTCATTTATGTCATGTAAATTATCACATCATGCATTTTAATCACTAGTTCATGTTTTTTATTTTGGTTCACATATCTTAGCATGGTTAGTATTATTATTATTATTATTATTATTATTATTATTATTATTATTATTATTATTATTATTATTATTATTATTATTATCATCATTATACTTTTAGATTATATTAGTATTTTATTCATGTTAGATGCCAAGTTTTAGTCTTTTTTATAGTTGAATGTTGCTTTGCTAATTTAGTATCATATTTTGTCATATGTATATATCATGCATGTGTTACAGTTGTGGTTCATATTAACGTGTTTAAGAATGTTAAAATTAATTAGTTTAGTTTCGGAAGCATATCTTTTTTTTGCATATTTATATTTTGTTTTATTATTATGACATATCATGTTATTTTTGTTCATGCATTTCATTTTTAATATTATTATTTATGTTTTTATGTTTTTTAGTTCTATGTCTTTATGAATATTTGTTTTATAATATTTTGTAAGTTGCATTAAGGAAATATAAATTGTCAATGCGGTGCCCTTTTATACGAGCGTAAACGGGGCTAATATCAGGCGTAATGATGGTGATTGGGCGTTTACTTTCGGATAACGAGACTTTTAAAATTTACCCGCACTTATAACCAAATTTTAATTTAATCGTCACTTTAATCCGGAAAGTTTAATATTAATAAATCGGTAATTATTAAAGTACCAATTTTGGGCGGTGTGGGGGTGCTAATCCTTCCCCATCCGTAATCGACTCCCGAACCCGAATTTTTGAAATCTCTGGTTTTTATGGTGCCCGACCTACCTTAGTGGCCGGTGGTGACTCTATTTTAAATAAAATATAATTTTTTTTAAAACCCCACGAAAGACATTTTTAAAATACCCAAAAGACCCAAACACCTTAAAACCTCGCGTTTTTTAGATCGCTACAATAAGTGTGTTTTATTTTCATGGGTTATTGTTGCTTATCTGATGTTAGTGAATTTCAGATGAGAAAAACAACCTTAATATATGTCCATCCAACAACTTGACATCAATGCAGTAAGCCAAAAATGTAAGAAGAAGATAGAAAATTTCCAAAAGAATTTTGTGCATGAAGTAGATGCACAGATCTTGGATTCTTTTGTAACCAAATTTATAGTAATTAATCAATTAATTAATTTATGCACTTGAGATTATCAAATCATCATATTTCAATTGAAGGTAAAATATTTAATTTGGTTACTTAACTTTTAAATCTTACAAAAAGATCATTAACTTTTAATTTTTTATTAGTTGAGTCCTTAATGAATGAGGTGATTGAATTCAACAGGACGAGAGTGCGGTGCTCCCTCTACACTCATCCTCGTGAAGAATACATTTTCGTTCTGCTATCTTTTTCCTATGATATATTTATAAGTATTAATTAAATAAACATAAATCATATTTTTATGAAAAAATATAAAGTACTTGTTTTTGGGATTCACATCATTTATGTGTTAAAAAAATGAAAACAATGTTATATACGAAGACGGGTCTTTGCAGCATCTTCCAAGTTCCAACAGTGAACGATAGAAACGCATCATGGGGTTGTAATAATCAATGTAAACAATGTTAGCATCGAGATGTCGGGTCTGGAGATTTTCGAGTTCTTTCCAAAGCAATTCGTTATGGTGTTCCGAGAATTGGTTCATCCATGTTAGACAACGGGTTAAGGGGATCATATTTATCCTTGTCTGACCCCTGAAATAGTGTGAGCAGAGATGGGGAGCATCCGCTCGGGAAGTGTACAGGGACCAAAAATGTCACTGCTCCGAACTCGATCAGTTCCTGCACATCAAATGTTAATAATCTGGAACAAGAATCGGTTGATGTTTCAAAATTTTTGCCTTAAAAACTGGTGATTCTTACATTGATTGATGATGTTATACTATCAACAACAAGAGGAACAAACTTCCGTGCGGTAGCAACTAGAAGATGAACAAATAGATGGCAATAAATCTTTGAAGGAATTGACTTGAAGTCCTAAAGAAATGTTGGTGGAGCAACTAGGGACTCCTCTTTCTGCTAGGAACGTTGAATTCAGTGCGGTAGAAGGGGAAATCACATAGCTTCAGCTGCAAAACCATACCGAATTGAAGGTAATACGTGAAATTGATGAGTCGAACACGGATATATTCATGTTTAAAACACGTGTTGTATATAGATACTTAGAAGGAAAAGGTCAGGGTACGTACCAAGGAAATCGATAATCATACAGCCATTGCAGCGTTGTCCTGTTGAAAACAGATGCGGCCATTTGGAGGAAAAGCCGACAGCGGAAGCCTACGGGATTCAAAACGTGAAATCGCAAGTAACTTGCCGGTATCTGCCAAAGAATCATCGCAACAAAGAACATGATGAGGAAGTGGCCATTAAAGCTTTATCTATATTTTATTATCAAAAAGGAAAGAAAATTGCACCTAAAGCTTTGAAATAAGGATAATTTACACTGCTACTTTCACCTCTAAATTATTTTTGGTTAGGTTTTACTTCTAACATTTTTCCTTGTTTTACTTTTATTTCTAAAGTATGGTTTATGCGCATTGTATATATTTCGTATATGGTGGCTTTGTTTGTATATACACGCCTATGTGTTTGTATATCTACATATGGTATATGTGTACTTGGATTGTTTCTATGTAACTTGCCTAAAGAAGGATTACATGCATTCATATGGTAGTATTCTAGTGTGATTATATGGTAATGTCTGTTCATATTTTTTTTAACCCTTTAACAATGCACACACAAGTGCTCGAACAAATAGAAATTCTCTATCCCTTTTAGGTGCCCCTATTTATGCTCTCACCCTAAAATATTAGGTTCAAGGTTTATGTTTAACTTTATGGTTTAGGGAATTAGTGGTAGGATGTACTTTTTAGGGGTTAAGGTTTATGATTTAGGATTTAGAAATTCTCTATCACTTTCAACCTCGATGTTTTGGAAACCAAGGTCGATGGCAAACTGCATCCCTTGAACAATTGTGATGGCTTCAGCTGTGAAACAGGAGTTAACTGAGAAATTAATTCTGTAACAAGACCCCAAAATGAAACCTTCTGAATCTCTTATAACAATCCCTGAACAGAATTTGTTTTCTGCAGAATTGAAGCTGGCATCGGAGTTGATCTTCACAACAAATGGTGGGGGAGGAGACCAACGGGCAGAAGAACGAGTCTGTGGATGACTAAGGGAAGCAGAAACAGAGGCTAATTCATCACAATGGCCCTGAATACAGGTAACCACATCTTCCAATCTCTATCGGGTACCCTCACGAGTTAATTTATTTCTGGAGAACCACAATGCCCAAATAGTTGTAGCGATAGTTGCATGCTTGTTACAAGGATAATGTTTCAGCATCCATAAAAGCCAACTGCTTGCTTTAGCCTGAATCAAATCATTAGGCCATGAAAAACCTAATTGCTGCCACACAAGAAAAGCAAAGCTACAATCCCTTGCAACATGTAGATTATCCTCGGATCCAACGCCACATCGAGCATATATTGTATTTGTAGCTACTCGCTTAATGACAAGATTATGCATTGTAGGAAGGAAATTCTTAGAAAATTTCCAAATCATAATCTTGATTTTAGAGGGCAAATCAATGTTCCAAATGTAATTATATACATTATTTGCGGGTTCCAGTTGAGCTTCAGATTGTAGTAACATAACCGCTGCGAACCGAGTACGTACCTGAACCCTCCCCTTTCCAAGTAAGGACATCCTCGTGACTGTAACGAGGTAGGGGAATATTCAAAATACAGTCCGTTTCATCTACATTAAAGCGAGCTTGGATGAGATTTTTATTCCATTGTTTTTCGTCGAATAAAATTAGATCAGAGACGTAATGCAGGCCCTGAACTAGATCGGTCTGGAGCTTGTGAGAAGGTAGTCCCGGAAGCCAATAATCATTCCAGATTGAGACTGAAGAACCCGATCCAATCTTCCATCCAATCCTCATTTCTATAAGTCCCCTGGCACTCCATATGCTACGCCAAATTGCTTAAGGATTGGCACCAAGATTTGCATGTAGGAAATCAGAAGTTGGGAAATACTTGAAGCGTAGTAAACGGGCCACCAATGATTGAGGATTTTGTAGTATACGCCACCCTTTCTTGGCCAATAACGCCATATTAAACTTTCCTAAATCGCGAAATCCCATTCCCCCATCTTTCTTAAGTTGGCAAAGATCAAGCCAGGAGCACCAATGAATACCACGACGGTTAGCATTATGTTGCCACAGTAAGGAGCTGCAATGGATTCAAGTTCTTTGCTAAAGGTCTTTGGCAAAAAAAAAAAACATGACATGGTGTAAAGGGGAATAGATTGGAGGATCGATTTAAAGAACACCTCTTTTCCTCCTGCAGAAAGAGATTGTGTGCTCCAACTATGTACACGATTAGAGAATTTGTCCCTAATTCCTCCAAAAGCTACTTTTTTATTCCTTCCCACTATCGATGGAAGACCAAGTAGTAGGATCATTATTCATTTGATCCCGAAGAGTCGAACTCACCTCATTGCAAGTATTATGTGGACAATTGGCACTAAAAAATACATTAGATTTATCATAGTTGACCAGCTGACCTGAACAGTTCGTAAAGTGTCAAGGAGGGATTTCAGAGTATTGGCTGAGGCGGTGGATGCTTCACTGAAAATAAGACAGTCATCCGCAAATAGAAGATGAGTGACTATTGGAGAACGCCGTACAATTCTTGCACCTTTCAGAGAACCATTAGTTGAAGCTAATCGCAGAAGTGACGATAGATCTTCACTACAAATAAGGAATAAGAATGAGCTTAGAGGGTCATCCTGGAGAAGCCTCCGAGAAGGCATAAAACTATCACTAACAATGCTGTTTATAACCAGCGAGTAAGAAACAGTGGAAATGCACGAAATAGTACAATTAATCCAGTCTTCTGAGAACCCCATTTTCCTTATCATAGCCTCCAGAAAGGACCATTTGACACGATCGTAGGCTTTACTCATATCGAGTTTCAAAGCAAGAGACGGATTACGGGAGCCTCGGCGTTGATGAAAACAGTGGAGGATTTCAAAGGCAACGATGACATTGTCACTAATAAGACGTCCCGAAACAAAAGTGCTCTGGGCTTTGTCGATGCAAAGATTCAAAATAGATTGCAACCTATTCGCCAACATTTTCGTAATGATTTTCAGTAATACATTACATAAGGAAATTGGCCTGAACTGAGACATCCTCCTTGGATTTGAAGTTTTAGGGATCAACACAATATGTGTTCTATTGATCTCAACAATTGGATAATCCTCTTTGAGCAAACCAATACAATAGTTTGACACCTCGGTTCTCACGATACTCCAAAATCGTTGGTAAAAGATTGCACCAAGCCCATCCTCACCTGATGCCATCAAAGGGCTATAAGAAAATCGTCCGGAGTAAAATCTTGTAAAAGATCATTGTTGATATCAGGCGTTATACATGGCTCAACACCCATGGTGATACTGCTGGGGTCCATTGGATTAGAGGAGGTAAAGAGGTTCGAAAAGTAATCCATTGCAAGAGACCGAATTTCCTCTTCTTCATCACGACAATTACCCTGGTCATCAATTAAAAAGGAAATGCGATTTGTTCATATTCTTTGGCTTGCGAACTTATGGAAAAAACGAGTGTTTCGGTCGCCATTTTTCAGCCAATTTGCTCTCGTGCGTTGTTCCCAGTATAATTCTTCCATTTCAATATTCAAGGCCAACTTTGTTTCTACCAAATCTCCTAGAATCTCATCAGAAATAGATTAGGAATTCAAGTACTCCAGACGAGTCTGAAGGTCCTTTACAGTAATATTTTTGTCTTTCCTAATTTTATGAAACCACTCCTCAAGACCCCTGCTAACAACGTGCAGTTTTGAAGGGACTAGATCTGATGAAGAATTCCATAGGGACAGACCTCATCTTCGCAGGAATCCTCTAGGAGCAACGCAGCTTCGAATTTAAAATGCCATAGACTGTGTGCCAGATCAACAGATGGTGCTGTGTTTATAAGAATGGGACAATGATCGGAGAATGAGTGGGGGAGATGATGAATCTGGAACTCAGGGAAGAAATCACCCCATACAGAATTGCCAACCCCATGATCAAGACGAACCCGAATATTATTTGCAACAGTACGACCCCATTCCCAAGTGAACCAATTACCCTTGTAGCCAAGGTCTTCCAAATGACAATCCGTTAATGCATCCAGGCAATTCTGCATCTGAGTTGTGTTTCGGACATTACCTCCCAGTTTTTTAGAACTCAATAATATTTTATTAAAATCACCTGCAACACACCATAGAACATGAGGTGTGTTATTCAAGGATCTAAACAGGTTCCAAGAGTCCATTCTATTTCCAACCTCCGGTGCTCCATAAAAACCAGTAAAATGCCAAGAATTGCCAAAGGAATCGTCATCAATCATAATGTCAATATGATTTTTTGAATAAGTTCGTAGAGAAATTGTAATGTTACAGCCAAAGAGAGACCACCATTTCGACCATTTGCGCTAACATCAACTCCATTACTAAAACCACATAAACGACAAACTTTCTCCATTTTATTAGAATGCAACTTAGTTTCCATTAAAAAAACTAAAGAGGGATTAATGTCTCGTATGGAATAACGACCGGGACATCCCTAAACCTCAGACGTTCCAGCATACAATTTTCATTGGGACCCCCCTCCCCCTCAATGGAGCCTATCGATGTTGTAGAGATCATGCCAGTTGAATCAACATTAGAAACTTCCGGTATAGTAAGGTTAGTACGTGGGCGTTTAAGGGCCTCAGGTTGCTTCATAGGACTGTCTTCATCTTCATAGCCCATTGCACAATGATCATTGGGCTAGCCCACTGGAGCGAGATGGATGGGAGCATTAAGTGGGGTATTGACACCCGTGTTATTGCCCAAATTAACATCCATAATTGGGGGTTGATAGCCACCTTTCTTGCCCGAAGAATTGGCAGAACCCTTTTCATGTATATCCTCAATCCCACCAATCACGCACGAGACACCAGAATGATGAGATCCTGATCCCCCCGATTCCGCATTCGATCCCATCGGTGCTTGTGGGGCCAGTGATGTCTCCTCTATCAACCAACGGCTTTGTGGCGGCGGCACTCTTCTAGGTGGTGCCCTGAGCGAAGAATCCCATTGCATAGGCAGATTTTAGGCATTATTCATAAAACGGAGACCACAAAAACTTTCACCATGTCCTAATCGACCACAAAGGAAGCAGAAAAGCGTTAACTTGTCAAATTGAAATCGAACATATTGATGCTTACCGCCTGACAGGATGAGTTTCTTCCTGCGTTTTAGAGGAGATCTGACATTTAGTCGGACACGAATCCTCATAATGAGCTTATACCATGGAATAACTGCCGTAGAGTCATATTTGATGAAGGAGCCAATGAATTCGCCCAGCACTTTAGCAACCTTATCAGACATGAACCCCACTGGAACATCGTGGACATAAACCCAGAAGTAAACATGGAAAAGTGGAACTAACATCGGATCCTCTCAGTCCTTCAGTCTGTGGAGAATTAGAAGGTGAGAATTAAAGTTCCATGGACCCCCTTTTTTCTATACGATCTGCATCCAAAACATGATAAAATCGAAAGAGAAATCGCGCCCCTCTTAAGTCGGTTATTGAGATCCCTTTTGCTGGATGCCACACATTTGCCAAGGTGAATCTCATAGATTGAAAATGGATCACACTTGAAGTAAGGAATATGTCAACAAAACAGAAGTCCAGGGAGGCAGAATAATCAGGGACCTCAACATCAGTCTGGACCCCATCATCCTCATCGGCAGTGATGAAGAGATTAGCAAGATCTTGATCAACATTAGCCATAATTCTTGATCAACTTCCCTCTGCTTCTATAGCACTATCTGTAGCGAAATGTCTCTTTTTTTTCAACATATGGCTAAAATAAAAACGATGATTTTTGAAAGGGTGTTTAAAAGATGTTTGGATATAAAATATTTATTCCGTGGGGTTTACAAAAGCCTTATAAAAATGGAGTCGCCACCGGCCACTTAGGTAGGCCGGACACCACAAAACCAGAGATTCAAAAAGACAGGGTTCGGGAGTCGGTTACGGATGAGGAAGGATTAGCACCCGACACCGCCCAAAATTGGTACTTTAATAATTACCGCTTTATTAATATTGGATTTTACGGATTAAAGTGACGATTATTTTAAATTTCGGCCATAATTGCGAATATATTTTAAGGGTCCCGTTATCCGAGAATAAACGCCCAACCACTATCACTACGCTTGATACTGGCCCCGTTTACGCTCGGATAAAAGGACACCGCATTAACAATTTATAAATCATATGCAATCTCAGTGGCGAAAATATAAAATATAACAGATAACTTGAAGACAATGAATATTCACATAATAAAATACTAATCTAATACATGATATACTAGATTAAAACATGCATAATATATTATTCTAAATAATAGATAAAAAAACAACTATAATATGTCAAAATAACAAGGCAGGAATAAGTATATGTAGACGAACAAATATTAAAAAAAATGCATACTAGTAATAAAACATATTTCAACATATACGGGTCAACATATCGTATAAAAAGGGTAAATATACTAACATGTAGCCCTAAAAAATAAGAAAGCACACACACATATAAAAATACTAAATACGCCATGTACGAATTAACTAAAACATAACATGCTTGATACGAATAACCGGATAAAAAACATAAATATTATATTTAACACATATATACATAAAAACATGAAATACGAGTCATATACGAGGGACATAAAATAAAATAATATCACTATATACGATTATAATACGAACAATAATATTTACAAAGAAAATAGATGAAATGAAAGAAAAACAAAAGTCGGTGGCGTAAATTAAAGAACAATAATATGTAATTTGGGGACGAAATTGAAAAACAAACAAAACCTATAAAGACCGTAATTGTAATTATACCAAGGGCGGACCCAAAGTGAAAAATCCAAAAACGCGGGATGATTAAGGGCGTAATTTTACCAATTAGAAATCGATTCGGTGTAATTTAGGGACTAAATTGTAACCTTTTGAAAAATCGGGGACTGGATTGTGATTATACCATGCGGCAAGACAAAAATGAAAATATTGAAAACGCGGTGGGATTAAGTGTGTAATTTACCCATTTAACAAAATAAAAACAACTATAAAAGCCTCCCTTTAAGGCCGAAATCAAAATTTTGGCCATTTGTTTCATTTTTCTTTTTTTGAGTTTTTGTTCTTCATTTTCTCTCAAATGTTCTTGAGAAATCCCAGAATCCGGCGGCCGGCCGCCGTATTTCTCCATCGCCGACCGCTATTAACCGTGGCCGGCGAGCCTCCAAAATACACCAAAATAACCCCTTGTCGTCCTCAATACGAATCCGTGGTTGGATTCGGAGGATACCCTTTCTTTTACTCTAGATCTAAGAAATACGAACCCAAAAAAATATTTTTTTTAGACCAAAACACAACTACAAAGGGTCTTCTCTTCCCTTTAGTTCACGGATCCGGCTTGTAGAAGGCGAGAGGGTTTGTCACCGAGAGAAGGAAGACCCATGGACAACGCCTGGTAAGACTACTTCTTTTTTTTTTTGTTTTTTTATTTCTATTTCATATATGCATGTAAAGAAACAAGTAAGAAAAGAGACAAAAATTTACCACAATTTGCCTTTTTGATTATCTCATTGGTTACAAATTTTTGGTTTTACAAGATCTCTGTTCTTTCTTTTTGTTACTACTCTCTCTTTTTTTTACTATCCTTGTTCTCTTTTTTTTTTTTGCTAATCTTTTTTTTCTTGCTAGCTAATCACTAATCTCCCGTTACAAAAGCCCCGTTTCATATATATTATTTGCCTCTCTTTTTTTGGTTGCAAGTTGCATCTTCTTTTCAGATCGACATTTTGCTTGTTGTCTTTGGCATAATCGAACGCGGGGACTGAATATCGGCGCGCGGTGTGGTCGTTCGCCGCGAGGCGGACGCGTTTTCGGCCGTTAGATCGGATCGATCTAACGGTCGAGATGGCTTAAAGAACGATCGGCTGGATGAAGCCTCGATCCGATGAGGCGGCTTGAGATTTCGCCACGTGGAGCTCCGCGATCGAGGAGTCGAGCGCGTGGATCTTACGCGCGTGGGATATTAAAGCGTCGCGCGTGGACCCCACACGCGCGCGTGGCACTCGAACGGTCCATACGTGTGGAGCACGCGCCTGGCAGATATTTTTGACTTCCATTGCATCGTGGCCGTTGGATCAGATCTTGATCCAACGGCCCATAGTTACCTGCACATTGTAATTAAATGGGGTTCAGATTTGGGCCAAACGGGCCTTGTAATTGGATTTGTAATTGGACTGTAATTTTTTGGGTTTAATATATTTAATTTTTTTATTTTGTCAGCCCAATAATAATAATAGTGTAATTACAACAGCAATACATATACATACGAAAATATATACTTAATTATACTATCATTAATTAATATAATATTCTAGTATACGTACGTATAATCATACATATAATTAACATATCATCTATATACGCTTATACCCTAGATACATACGCGACATACATACCCCCTAATACGTATACATAGCTTATACATGCACACATCATCTTATATTAGTAACATTCATATAATAAATATACATGCAATATTAATATATTTACAAGTGAAAATGAGTGATTACAGTTGCCCCTCTTTGCTTGTTCTCATGGAATGGGAAACAAAGCAAAGATTCATAAGCACTCATTTTTATCAGACTTCCCTGTTTGTAGCCTTGGAAAAACGAATTCTTTTGGACATCTCCGCTCTTCCTTGGTTGAATCTTTAGGCTCGTAAGTTCTTCCTATATAGAGCTTCGTCACCTTCCGATTTTGGAGCTACAGGCTCTTTTCGACATAGAACCCTTCGCTCTCATTTTTATCAGACTTCCCTGTTTGTAGCTTTGGAAAAACGAATTCTTTTGGACATCTCCGCTTTTCCTTGGCTGAATCTTCAGGCTCGTAAGTTCTTCCTATATAGAACTTCGTCACCTTCCGATCCTGGAGCTACAGGCTCTTTCGACATAGAACCCTTCGCTCTCATTTTTATCAGACTTCCTTGTTTGTAGCTTTGGAAAAATGAATTCTTTTGGACATCTCCGCTCTTCCTTGGCTGAATCTTCAGGCTCGTAAGTTCTTCCTATATAGAACTTCGTCACCTTCCGATCTTGGAGCTACAGGCTCATTCGACATAGAACCCTTCACTCTAAGACAATGAAGCTCGGAGTCTTTCCTATATAAGACTCTTTACTTTTGACACAACAGGTTTCCTATATAACCCAGTGTCATAGGTGAATTGTTTTGACTGGGAGTTCTTCCTATATAGAACTGCGAGTCTTCACCTTGGAGCCATCAGTCCCTCCTATATAGAACTTTTCAGCGTCTTGAAATCTTGGAGTTACGGATTCTTCCTATATAGAATCTTTCACTCTAAGACATTGAAGCTAGGAGCCCTTCCTATATAGAACTCTTTGCTTTCGACACAGCAGGATTTCCTATATAATCTTGCGTGTCATGGGTGAATTCCTTCGACCGGGAGTCCTTCCTATATAGAACTGCTAGTCTTCACCCTGGAGCTGTCAGTCCTTCCTATATAGAACTTTCAGCTTCTGAAACCTCAGAGAGAAGGATTCTTCCTATATAGAACCTCTCTCTAGAGCTTGAAAACATGTGTCTTTTGTATGTAAAAACATTGTCTTCTCATTTGGGATTCACACCGTGATGGTCTTCGATGTCTCTTTGGATCTGCAGATACCTGTCTGAGATGAAAACAAAAATGCTATGACAAATGAATGAATTGACATGCTCCTAATCCTAGTGATGTCTGACTATTCATGATGCATGAGATTCAATATCTTGGTGGGCTTGTTTTGGTCCTTATTTGACGTTCGCTTTCTCCTTTCTTACGGGCATCGATACCCCGCTTCACTGCCAAGTTCAACCATCTCAACCTTTCTTTTTCTCCAATTCCGACTTGAAATTCTAAAGTGCCCTTTCGGGTTTTCAATTTAGAGATTTTTTTTGAGAGGGGTGCCTTTCTGGTTTTCACCCAGGAGATTTCTTTTGTTATCTCGTATGTCTTTCTTGAATAGATATGACATGTGCCATTGGTTATTCTACCAGGTTGTCTGAAGCTTCCCGCCTTCCCTATCGACAGCCATTATGTAGGGAACTAAAGGACGGAGTTAACATCGTTTCCTTTGATCACCTGCATTTCCAAGGTTAAATCATAGTAATGCTTCGAAATCTCTTGTTTCATTATAAGCCTATGTTATCTTATTTGACTGAAATTGACAAGAAGGCTAGGAATGGATGCTCAAAACACAGTTTTATTATGATTAAGGGTTTGGGATATCTTAAAAAGAAAGGTATAACACACATGAAGATACAAAATCTCTCATTATCTTCGATATGAATGATACATGATCCTGTCAACCGGTGTAGAATTTCTTGCCTGAAACCTTCTCTTCATGATGTTCATGGGGATACCCTTTTCTTCAGATATTCAACTTTTCAACTTACCCGAGCCGCCCTTTGCGGGTTTTCAACTCGAGTCCTTCCTTTGCTTCAAGACGCCCGGTTTCGGGTTTTCGTCCTGAGCTCTCCAAAAAAATTTTTTTTAATATTTTTTTTACCTTTTTTTTTAGAGATAGTATTTCTTGACGGCATCAGAATTTACGGAATTTTTCAGCTCGTCCCCGTCCATTTCTGTTAGGATCAGGGCTCCTCCTGAGAAGGCCTTCTTTACGATGTATGGTCCTTCCCAATTGGGCATCCATTTTCCTCGAGAATCTTTCTGGATAGGGAGGATTCTTTTGAGTACTAGATCTCCTTCTTTGAATTCTCTTGGGCGCACCTTTTTGTTGTAAGCCTGCACCATCCGCTTTTGGTACATCTGACCATGACAAATGGCCTTTAGTCTTTTTTCGTCAATGAGATTTAGTTGGTCGAGTCTGGCCTGCACCCATTCGGCTTCTTCCAATTTTACTTCGTTTAAGACCCAGAGAGACGGAATCTCTACCTCAATTGGGATCTTGCTTGGTACCATACACCAAGGAGTAGGGTGTTGCCCCTGTTGATGTGCGAATGGACGTCCTATAGGCGAAAAGGGCAAAAGGCAACTTCTCATGCCAATCCTTGTAGGTATCCGTAGTCTTCGCTATGATCTTCTTTATATTCTTGTTTGTTGCTTCCTTTGCTCCATTCATTTTAGGACGATAGGTGTGGAATTATGGTGTGTTATCTTGAATTGAGTGCACACGTCCTTCATCATTTTGTTGTTTAGATTGGGGCGTTGTCGGTGATGATCCTCTCGGCAATCCGTATCGACAAATAATTTCCTTCTTTAAGAACTTACAAACTGTAGTCCTGGTGATATTTGCGTAAGACGCTGCCTCTACCCATTTAGTGAAGTAGTCTATGGCGACCAAAATGAAACGGTGCCCATTGGAGGCTTTCAGATGGATTTGCCCGATGACGTCCATGCCCCATGCTGCGAAAGGCCAAGGAGAATTCATGGTGTGTAGAGGTGATGGGGGTGCATGAATCTTGTCAGCGTAAATTTGGCATTTATGGCATTTCCTGGCGTAATCGATGCAATCTCCCTCCATGGTCAACCAGAAATAACCGTATCTCATAATTTTTCGGGCTATAGACAGCCCGTTGGCGTGCGTTCCACAGATCCCGTCATGTACTTCGGCTAAGATTTCCTTCGCCTCCCGGGCATCCACACATCTCAGCAATGTTTGATCATGACTTCTCCTATATAGGATTTCCCATCTAGGATATATTTTGTTGCCATTTTTAAAGCGCTTTTTGTCATTGTCGTTTGCCCCTTCGGATACTTTTGAAGCTTGACATATTCCAGGATGTCATAGTACCATGGATTTCCGTCAATCTCTTCTCTGTATATTACAACAATGAGCAGGTTTTTCAAATGTACGCATCTCAATGGGCTTCATTTCTGTCCGGTGTTTGTTTTAAACATGGATGCCAAGGTTGCCAATGCATCGCCATCGATTTTCTTCTCGGGGTAGGTAATTGAAGCTTACCTTTTCGAACTCTTTGACGAGCTCTTGGATCCATTCGTGATATTTGACCAACTTCGGTCTCTCGGTTTCCCACTCCCCGCAATTGGTAAATGACTAGGGACGAATCTCGAACACTCGAAGTTCCATAACCTTTCTTTCGATGGTGAGTTCGGTCCCATGATGCAAGCTTCGTATTCAGCTATATTGTTTGTGCGAGAAGAATTCCAAATGCTGGTGAAAGGATAATAGACGTCCTCGGGTGAAATTAGCACGCCCCTATCCCATGTCCGAGGGCGTTGGAGGCTCCATCAAGTAAAGTTTCCATGACATATCATCTGAAATCTCTTCTTCGGTTGTAATGCACATCAAGTCTTAAATGGGAAACTAAAGTTCAATGTCTCATAGTCATCCGAAGCACGACTAGCTAGGAAATCCGCTCACGGCACTCCCCTTTACGGCTTTACGATTAAATATACGATGTCGAATTCGGATAAGAGTATACGCCATCGGGCCATCCTTCCCGTTAGTATTTGGCGCTTCCATTAGGAACTTTAATGGGTCTAGCTTGGATATCAACCGGGTAGTATGGTACAACATGTACTATCTCGAGCCGCAGTAGCCCAAACTAGAGCACAACACAACTTCTGACTTTGGCGGGTACCGTGTTTCGCAATCATTGAATTTCTGCTTAGGTAATAGATGGCTGCTCCTTTTTCTTGACTCATCGTGTTGCCCCAGTACACATCCCATTGAATTCTCGAAGACTGTTAAGTAGAGAATTAGTGGTCGACCAGGTACTGGTGCGACTAAAATTGGAGCGTTTGTCAGGTACTTTTTGATCTTTTCTAGGGCTTTTTGACATTCTTCATCCCACACGCCAGGGTTATTCTTTCTAAGAAGTCTGAAGCCCGGGTCGCATTGATTGGTTAATTGGGAAATGAAACGAGAGATATAATTCAGCCTCCCCAGGAAACCGCGGACTTCCTTTTGCGTGCGGGGTGGTGAAAGGTCCTGGATGGCTTTCACTTTATCTGGGTCAATCTCAATCCCTCTTCTGCTTACTACGAATCCCAAGAGTTTTCCAGAAGTAACGGCGAAGGTACACTTGGCAGGATTGAGCCTCAGTTGGTACTTCCGTAGTCTTTGGAATAGTTTTCTCAAGTTCTGTAGGTGCTCTTCCTCTGTTCGGGATTTGGCAATCATATCATCCACGTATACTTCTATTTCTTTGTGCATCATGTCATGGAAAAGAGTCACCATTGCCCTTTGGTACGTTGCCCCTGCGTTCTTTAGCCCAAACGACATTACTTGATAACAAAAAGTGCCCCACATGGTTATGAATGTGGTTTTCTCCATGTCGCTAGGATCCATCTTTATCTGGTTGTACCCTGAGAAGCCGTCCATGAAGGAAAACCATGAATATCCTGCGGTGTTGTCAACCAGCGTGTCAATATGTGGCAAAGGGAAGTTGTCTTTTGGGCTAGCTCGATTCAGATCCCTATAATCTACACACATACGAACTTTCCCGTCTTTCTTTGGTACTGGTACAATGTTTGCAACCCACTCGGGGTATTTGGCTACCTCCAAGAATCCAGCATCAAATTGCTTTTTCACTTCTTCTCGGATCTTTAACAACATATCTGGCCTCATTCTCCGAAGTTTTTGCTGTACTGGTTTGCACTCCGACTTTGTTGGCAATTTGTGTACCACTATGTCGGTATTCAATCCCGGCATATCTTGATAAGTCCAGGCGAAGACATCCTTGAATTCCTGGAGTAGGGCTATCAGTTCATGCTTGGTTTTTGAGGAAATCGTCATTCCTATTTTTATTTCTTTTCTCGCTTCTTCAGTCCCCAAGTTGACAATTTCTGTTTCTTCTTGGTGGGGCATAATCCGCCTTTCTTCGTCGTCCACCATTCTCTTTAATTCTTCCAGGACCTCAATTTCTATTTCATCGTATCCTCCCTCAATTTCCTCTGAGATCTCAGGGCATTCAAAATTTACTCCAGGATTGGATCCGGTATCATTCATATCGTCAATCATGAGCGACCTGCATTAAATGAGAATGAATTGTATTGGGAAAGAGACGGCTTTACATGAAGGGAATGAATATGAAGAATGCATGAATGGAATAAATGAGACTTTGGTCATTTTTAGGAAAGTGGGGATATTTTCATTTCAATCAAAAAGTTAACATAGGTGCCCCATACAAGAGATCCCCATTGTCTATGGGCAAAAACAAAAGGTTGATTCGGAGCATTACTCTGATCTATTCCTAAAAACTACAGGTAGATCAATGCAGCTCCAGTTATCAAGTGTTTCTCCGGGATGGCAAGGGCGGATGTTGGTCAACATTTTGCTGCCTCGGTCCTTTTCAGCTATCATGTTGATGTACATCCCTTCAAATGATTTACTGAGCATTTCCTCCTGGTTAAGTTCATCATTTTTCTTCATTGCCTCTCCAATATCTTGACCTGGCTGGTAGAATCCTCCGGAGATGAAAGTGGCTTTCAAACTAGGAAAGGATATCGACCTCCACGGAATGTCTTCTCCTTTAGATCTGGCTTTTCTTTGCTCCTCCTTTCTCTTATATTCCTCTTTCTTATGTTGGACACTAGGTTGATAACCCAGCCCGAAACGATCCTTCTTGGTTATGATATTCTTGGGTCTCAGGTTTCCTTGTAATTTCTTTCCCAGCCCTTTTCCTATTTTGGCTCCTCGGCCCAGAGTTTCTGCGACGGTCATCTTAGTACAACTAGATAACCTGGGGTAAGGGATCCGGCTTCCCTCTGAAACGAATGTGGCATTTACTAGTTCTAATGCTCGGAACGAGCATTCTGCGGCATCTTCATCATTTTGAATGTAGGGGGTGTCTGATGTCACGGAAGCAACAAATTCATGCTCTGCTTCTACGGTGACCAATTTGCCTTCAACTACAAATTTTAATTTCGATGCAATGATGATGGGACAACTCTGCGGAGTGGATCCACGGTCTTCCCAATAAGCGGTTTGTAAGATGGTTTTATGTCCATCACCACAAAATCGATCACATATTGGTTGTTCCGATCAATAGGGGCACCTCAATTTTCCCTATTGTTCCTTTTTTTGCGTACCATCAAAGGCTCTTACCGAGTTGTAGCAAGGCTTTAGGTGCGAACCATCTATTGGCAATTTTGCGGGGTTACCATAGGCAAGACATTCAATGTTGACCCGTTGTCGATCAAGACGCTGGTAATACATACCCTTTGCGGTGGGTAGTGATGTTAAGGGCTTTGGTAGACCTCATTCCTCCTCCAGGGATCTCATCATCTTTGAATGTGATATGATTATAGGCGATAATATGCCCTACTATCATGTCTAGGTTTGTTCTGAGAAATGTCCGGGGCACAAAAGTTTGATTCAAGACTTTTTCAATAGCGTCTCCCGATGCTTCTCTCGAACTCAAGAGTAATTCCAAAGACTGTGATCCTAGCTGGTTGTTTCGTAGTTGTTCCACTACGTTGTACTCACTATGTCTCAAGAACTTTAGAAATTCTTTGGCCACGGGCCTCGATTTACGGTTCATTTATCTTTTGGGAGGTTCTTCTCCAAATATCTGCGTAGTAGGCTAATCTTTGTATTCTTCCCCCTATCTTTTTCATTTGCTCTCAAAGCCTCGGAGGAATAACATCGGCCGCTCCTTGTGAAATGGCCTGCTTCACCAACGTTCACATTGTACGGCTTTTTGGTTTTCAGCGTAGACTCTCTTTTACCTGTTCGTGTTCGATTTTTACGGCATGGTCACATTCGCGGCATAATTCCAGGGAATTTGTCGCATGTCTTTGAATGGGAATGGAGATGGTGCTGAAATGACGATCTTGGGATTTATCTTGCTGGTTTCCCCTTGGGAGACACCTGCATTCCCTATCCTGGGAGAGATAATAAAAGGTCTATCCTTCCCGTATCTAGTTTTGGGGCTATCTGTCATGTGCACGTCTCGATCCCCTTCCCATGGGTTCCTCAAAGAATTCAATTTGTTTTTCATTCATCAACTTCTGCACCAATTTCTTGAACTCATCACATTCTTGGATATCATGCCCTTCAGTATGATGGAATTCGCAATACTTTCCACATTCCTTCTGCCTTATTATCATGCCTTTGTTGATCATACGAGCCATGCATAATTGTTGAAATACCCACCGTAAAGGAGACTTGATTTTTGACACGTCATCCTTTATCCTCCCGTAAAGCATTCTTCTATGACATTAACTCCTCTGCTCTCCCATGATTGGGCGCGGGTTGTTGGCTACGCTTGGCTCTTCAAACTTCAATATCCCAGAATCGATTAAGTTCTGTACAAGCTTTTTGAAGGCAAGACAGTTCTCAGTGGGATGTCTAGGGGTACCGCCGTGATAGTCGCAATGCGCGCTTGGATTATACCAAGGCGGGAAGGGTGGATTGACAGGATTAACGATGTATGGTCGGACCAAGTCTGCTTCATACAAGCGGGAATAAAGCTCGAGTATGAAACAAGTAGGGGAGTGAAAGTTCTCCTCTCTTTATCCTTTCTGGTGACTCTCTCATCTCTTTGATTCAAATTTTGTGTTTTTCCCACAGGTGTTTGTGGCTGTGAGACTGTGAAGTTCTTCGGGGCGGTATAGGTGCTGGTGGTGTTTACTTCATTTCTCTTGTTGTACTTTGAGACCCTTCCCCACCATCAATTCGCCGCTCTTAATTGCGATTCGAGAGACTCCCAGTCTGATCAAGTCGGCAAAACTCTATGTTGTGTTATTAATGAGGCGATCGAAGTGTGCCCCTTTCAGAGTGTTGACAAATAATGGCGTGATTTCATGCTCCGGGATAGGTGGCTGGATTTGGGCGGCCACTTCTCTCCACCTTTGGGCATATTGTCGCAAGCTTTCATTGGACTTACGCCCCATGTTTTCTAACATGATTCTGCTAGGGATCATGTACATTACATGTTTGTATTGCTCGGAAAATGCTTTAGACAAATCTTTCCATGTCTTGACATTCGCTTTGCTTAACTGAGTATACCAACGTAACGCCGCTCCAGTTAGACTATCCGGAAACAAAGTGGATCGGTAGCTTTTCATCTTTATGGTAAGCCGCCATTTTTCTACAATACATCGTTATGTGTGCGAGAAGGACATGTGGTTCCGTCATATTTATCGAACTCGGCGTTTTGAATTTTGGCGGCAAGACAAGATCGGACACGGACTTAGGTCACTAGCGTCGTTTCTGATTCTTCATTTGATTTGTAACTTTAAATTTTTCTTCCATGAGGCGAAATCTTTCTTCCCACTTTCTTTCTACTTCATTCCTGATCCTTTCGACCATGTTTAGGTCCGGCACTTCTTCTTCATAAAGTGCTTCGGTATCAAGGGGTTGAGTCTCAGGTGCCCTTACTTGAAAGCTGGAAGACATTCCTGTAGGGTCAATATACACCTTCCTAGCCTGGTTCGGTGCAGTTGGTTGAACCTTGTAGTGAGCCGGGGTACCTTCTGGCTCTGGGATATTTTCTCCTTCTACTCGTTTTCCAAGACTTTTTGCCAGCAATGCCGTTATGTCAGATACTATTGATGTTTGTGACTGTGCAATCTGATCACTAAGGCTTCTCTGGGCCTCTTCAAGCCTTGTCTCAAGCTCTCTTTGCCCTCTTTCTAGACTGATTATTCTTTCTTCCATGAGCTTTCTTTGTAGCCGGGTAAAGTATATGTGATGAATGATTGCAGGTTATCACTACATAGAATGCCACAATATTCATATTGTTAATATGGTTGCAAAAAATAAATGCATGTACAATGATGCGAATGTTATGATGCAAATGCAAGAATGCATGCAGACAAGGTACTGATTCCGCTGGTAATCACCCTTTTGAATTACTTCCACGGGAATTAAAGGGTCTTGATTACAACAAAATTCGTGTTACAAAGTAAAGATCCCTAGTACAAAAGATCTAATTATAACACAGAGTCCTATAGATAGACTCTAGCTCTATCCCCTAACTTTCCAATTGCCTTGAGCAGCTTGAGGAACCTAGGAGCTTCTTCCATTCCCGGGGCTATAAAAGGTCAAAGTGTTTCAGCCTCGACAGCTAAATCATTTACATGTCTGGCGACTCGCTGTATGTCCACCATTAGGTTTGCGTAGTACTGGTCTCTGTCCTGAGCAGCGTCGCGTAATCTCTTCTGCCAATAGGTGTCCCCTCCGGCTGCAGCCTCCTCGAACACATTAATTCTTTCCTTGTAATCCTCCACAACTGCTTCGAGGGACCCGATTCGTGCTTGTAACACACCCACTTCGTGTTCTCTTTCTTGCAGCTCAGCGAAATTATTCCTGTGGCAGTTCATTCGAAGTGAGTGTTCGACTTCCGCTACCTTTCCTTTTAATTCATCATTTTGACTTTGGCTTTGCCCCAAACTCTGAATAGTGTCATCGTACAGTTTCTACATTTCTAACAGTCTGTTTCGGCTATTCATGGATTTTTTTTCCATACGGCGACACTTTCTCTCTCATGATGGACAGCTTGTTTCCCCTTGCTGATTTCTTGTCTGAATCTTTCTCTCTCTTGATCAATGGCCTTCTTGGCGGACCGTTTTTCTTCCTCCATAGCCAAACGGCAGCTTTCAATCTCTTTTTCAATCGCTCTTTTGTTAATTTCTCGTTCTTCTTCAATCAAATGGATGCCGTTCATTTTTTCTCTTTCCACAGTTATAAACTGACTCCGGCCGGCCTTTTTTATTTTTGTCTGTATTTGGAGGGCATCTTTTTGATAAAGAGTATTCTTGTCACTCAAATCTGCATTTAATTTCTTCAGTTGCCTAATGATCCCATCCCGCTCGTCAATTTCTAAGCTCGCTTTATAGAGCTCGCTCGCATGTTGGGTCTGTTGGATGCCCATTTTCTTTTTAACTTCCTCGAGTTCACTCCTTAAGATATCAGCTTCGGACGGTACCACCCTTGTAAGCTCTTCGAGTGACACTGTTGGTCCTTGATCAGATTCAAGAATCACATTATTAACCCTCAAACGTCTCCAAAGGTCGTAATCTGGGGTAGTCATGTGCTCGGTATCTCCTTCTACCCTGATCCGGTAACAATGATCCCAGGCCCTCATGATGGTGCAAATTTTCCTTTGAACTCCCCTTTGAAAAGAAATCCCGGTTTGGCTTAATCCGCGGTATTGGGAATGAACTGTCGTGATCCGAACTGCCGAGACACTAAAAGTAGAGCACAAGCGATCCCTCCATGTAATCCTAACATCATCACCCGGTTGAAGTCACCACAATCAGTATAGAAAATAATTAACTTTACCGAGCCATGGGACCCTCCATGCTATGTCTTCATCTTGAATGTTCTCAAGAAACTGGTCCACATTTTTGTTTTCAAATCTTTCGCCATTCCTTTGCTAAGTATTCTCGTAAAGGCGAAAAACCTTGGAAGGATATCCCAAGTAGGCGGGACCAGCGTCGGCGTCTTCCACATGTGACTCTGGATCCATACTTGTAATAGCTGTGCGCAGCCTCAAAAAACGTCCTTCTTCATGTTTCCGGTTAGCATTTAAAGAAATGAAAGTCTCGACCAAGATTTGGTGGTACGGGTTTGCTTTCCGTTTCACCCGCTCAAACAAATCGAATGGCTATGTCAATGTTCCGAGTACTGGGAAAGATCACCAAGCCATATATTCCTAAAGCGAATAAGTCCATTTTCTTTGCCTCATCCGGATGTGTCGATATGATGTCCCGAATACTTTCCCATGCAAAGATCAGTATTATCTCCTCGGATTTGAAGGAGGCCACTAACCCAACCGTCACTCATTCCCGCAAAGGTTTTGAGTTTAGCGAGTGTAATTCTGATTCCTTGGAGGCTTCGCATAGATCCAATCTTTCTGAATATTTTCTGGTTAAGTAAAGCGAGTGTGTACTCTTCTACCGTAGGCATCATGTCCTGCCCATTGAAGGTGAAGCGACAAAAAGCGGATTCAGGCTGGACTATAGCTCGGAGTAGGGGCTGGTTAATCCGAACATATAATAGCTGCGCGATGTCGCCATAACTATCGCTAAATAAGTCTTGTAGTCTTCGGTCCCATCTTTCCCAAATGCTTTGAAGATCCCACAAGTCGTTCTGTTGGAGACTCACATAGGTGTATCCAGCTATTACGCGTTCGTTAAGCGATGTCTCCTTGGATTTTCTGGCCGACCTCTGACCAATGTCTGTGACAAATTAAGCTCTTCTTTCCTAAGACACCTTTTTTCCATGGTGAAAGACTTTCTGATCAGGCAAACCACTTGATCCAGTACCTTTATGCGATGCAAATGCAATGATGTATGAGAAAAAGAACAAAAAGCGAAAAGAAAACAAGTCGATGCAGATAAAATTGATAAATATATAAATAAAATGACAAAATTAAACAGAATAAACACACAAAACAACCCTATTTATCCCGTATAAAACCTAAGGTTATCCGCATGGCTCTAACAGGGTGGGTTTCTATGTTCTCTACATGCAGTTTTGGTTCTAGGAGGTACCCGAATTGTCCTTGCTGTCCCCTACTAAGGGTAGCAAGGCCCCGATCATCATCACCCATTATAGGCTCCTTTCAACCGGGTTCAATTCGGGGGACCCATTCGCTTATGCCCGCATTGAAGGGCGATATCCTTACGAAAGCATAAGGTACTCGAGCCCCGAAGGTACTTGCTAGGCCCATACGGGAGAACGATATCTCCACGAAAGCATTAGCGTTTTCCCCCAACTTAAAAAGGACGGGTTTATATGCCATATTTTAAATGCGTTAAAATAAACGCGCAATTATGACCGAATGTTAATTTAATAGTCACTTTAATCGGGAACTTCCAATATTAGTAAAGCGGTAATTATTTTAAAAGCTTGACTCTCATTTGTTCTTTTCTTTAAAAAAAAAATTGTCCCCAGCGGAGTCGCCATCTGTAGCGAAATGTCTCTTTTTTCCAACATATCGCTAAAATAAAAACGATGATTTTTGAAAGGGTGTTTAAAAGATGTTTGGATATAAAATATTTATTCCGTGGGGTTTACAAAAGCCTTATAAAAATGGAGTCGCCACCGGCCACTTAGGTAGGCCAGACACCACAAAACCAGAGATTCAAAAAGACAGGGTTCGGGAGTCGGTTACGGATGGGGAAGGATTAGCACCCCCCCACACCGCCCAAAATTGGTACTTTAATAATTACCGCTTTATTAATATTGGATTTTCCGGATTAAAGTGACGATTATTTTAAATTTCGGTCATAATTGCGAATATATTTTAAGGGTCCCGTTATCCGAGAATAAACGCCCAACCACTATCACTACGCTTGATACTGGCCCCGTTTACGCTCGGATAAAAGGACACCGCATTAACAATTTATAAATCATATGCAATCTCAGTGGCGAAAATATAAAATATAACAGATAACTTGAAGACAGTGAATATTCACATAATAAAATACTAATCTAATAAATGATATACTAGATTAAAACATGCATAATATATTATTCTAAATAATAGATAAAAAAACAACTATAATATGTCAAAATAACAAGGCAGGAATAAGTATATGTAGACGAACAGATATTAAAAAAAATGCATACTAGTAATAAAACATATTTCAACATATACGGGTCAACATATCGTATAAAAAGGGTAAATATACTAACATGTAGCCCTAAAAAATAAGAAAGCACACACACATATAAAAATACTAAATACGCCATGTACGAATTAACTAAAACATAACATGCTTGATACGAATAACCGGATAAAAAACATAAATATTATATTTAACACATATATACATAAAAACATGAAATACGAGTCATATACGAGGGACATAAAATAAAATAATATCACTATATACGATTATAATACGAACAATAATATTTACAAAGAAAATAGGACTGAAATGAAAGAAAAACAAAAGTCAGTGGCAGAAATTAAAGAACAATAATATGTAATTTGGGGACGAAATTGAAAAATAAACAAAACCTATAAAGACCAGAATTGTAATTATACCAAAGGCGGACCCAAAGTGAAAAATCCAAAAACGCGGGATGATTAAGGACGTAATTTTACCAATTAGAAACTGATTCGGTGTAATTTAGGGACTAAATTGTAACCTTTTGAAAAATCAGGGGGACTGGGACTGTGATTATACCATGCGGCAAGACAAAAATGAAAATATTGAAAACGCGGTGGGATTAAGTGTGTAATTTACCCATTTAACAAAATAAAAACAACTATAAAAGCCTCCCTTTAAGGCCGAAATCAAAATTTTGGCCATTTGTTTCATTTTCTGTTTTTTTCAGAGTTTTTGTTCTTCGTTTTCTCTCAAATGTTCTTGAGAAATCCCAGAATCCGGCGGCCGGCCGCCGTATTCTCCGCCGCCGACCGCCGCTAACCGGCACCGGCGAGCCTCCAAAATACACCAAAACAACCCCCTTGTCGTCCTCAATACGAATCCGTGGTTGGATTCAGAGGATACCCTTTCTTTTACTCTAGATCTAAGAAATACGAACCCAAAAAAATATTTTTTTTAGACCAAAACACAACTACAAAGGGTCTTCTCTTCCCTTTAGTTCACCAGATCTGGCTTGTAGAAGCCGAGAGGTTTGTCACCGAAAGAAGGAAGACCCACAGACAACGCCGGTAAGACTACTTCTTTTTTGTTTTTGTTTTTTTTATTTCTATTTCATATATGCATGTAAAGAAACAAGTAAGAAAAGAGACAAAAATTTACCACTGGACTGCCTTTTGATTATCTCGACTGGTTACAAATTTTTGGTTTTACAAGATCTCTGTTCTTTCTTTTTGTTACTACTCTCTCTGTTTTTTTACTATCCTTGTTCTCCTTTTTTTTTTGCTAATCTTTTTTCTTGCTAGCTAATCACTAATCTCCCCGTTACAAAAGCCCCGTTTCATATATATTACTGCCTCTGTTTTTTGGTTGCAAGTTGCATCTTCTTTTCCAGATCTGACATTTTGCTTGTTGTCTTTGGCATAATCTGAACGCGGGGACTGAATATCGGCGCGGTGTGGTCATTCTGCCAGAGGCCAGACGCGTTTTCGGCCGTTAGATCAGATCTGATCTAACGGTCGAGATGGCTTAAAGAACGATCGGCCTGGATGAAGCCTCGATCTGATGAGACGGCTTGAGATTTCGCCACGTGGAGCTCCGCAGTCGAGGAGTCAGAACGCGTGGATCTTACGCGCGCGTGGGATATTAAAGCGTCCGCGCGTGGACCACACGCGCGCGTGGCACTCGAACGGTCCATACGTGTGGAGCACGCGCCTGGCAGATATTTTTGACTTCCATTGCATCGTGGCCGTTGGATCAGATCTTGATCCAACGGCCCATAGTTACCTGCACATTGTAATTAAATGGGGTTCAGATTTGGGCCAAACGGGCCTTGTAATTGGATTTGTAATTGGACTGTAATTTTTTGGGTTTAATATATTTAATTTTTTATTTTGTCAGCCCAATAATAATAATAGTGTAATTACAACAGCAATACATATACATACGAAAATATATACTTAATTATACGATCATTAATTAATATAATATTCTAGTATACGTACGTATAATCATACATATAATTAACATATCATCTATATACGCTTGTACCCTAGATACATACGCGACATACATACCCCCTAATACGTATACATAGCTTATACATGCACACATCATCTTATATTAGTAACATTCATATAATAAATATACATGCAATATTAATATATTTACAAGTGAAAATGAGTGATTATACTATCAAGTTGATCCTTCAAAATTAAATTATTTGAAAATTTTTAAATTGATTAAATTGATGGGTTAGATTTTATAATTTAAACTTTATTTTTTTTAATTATTGTCAAGCGTTTTAGGTAATTAAGACCCTGACACATATGGACTGAACCTATCATGTTATGCAAGTAATTGGACCCACCGACAGATATAGAACTTCAATTTAAAGGAATTGTCGAAAACTACATTTATTCCCAAATCATTGGTTCCATTTGTTCATTTATGCCTCAAACCTTTCGTATTCTCAAAAGACTTTACTTATTGAAAGGAAAAATACTTGAATATCTCTTTTTAGTTTTCATTTTTTAATATAATCACTAACATCCGACTTTTTTTTTTTTTTGATAATACAGGAAACCAATTAGCAACTAGGCGCTGCTTTCATCCTGGATCATTTCCTCCGCCTCTAATGGTGGTTGCGCAAACGTCATCTCACCAATCGGCCCTCCACGGATCAAGCTATCTAATCTGTCCGCAACTTTATTCAGCTTTCAACGAATGTGAATAATCTCAACATCCCTGTAACGCCCCGGATTTGGGGCCTAACGATTTTGAGCCTTATTAGACGGTCCGGAGGATCGGGTTAGAAATTTGAGTCGGATTCGGGACCGTATAATTTTTTGTAAGATAAAAATATGAAAAATAGTTAAAAATCATATTTTAATATATAATTAATATTCGTGAAATCAATTTTTGAAAATAAGATTTGGAAGTGTGATATTTGGCTAGTGACCAAAATGCGATTTTTGAAAACTGTTTTTAAAGGTGACTAAAATGAAAATGATCAGATTCTTAGAATCCTTAAGAAGCTATTTTACTAAGTTTTTTGCTGGTGATTTCTCCCTTCAATTAAATCATTTTAACAGGTGTTTTGAAAGTTAATTAAAAAGGAAATTGATTATTAAAAGTTAGTTATCACTTTAAAGAAAATCTACGTAACTTTTCTTTCCACTTAATATCTGCCAAACACTCAAGTTTTCATCAAAAACCAGATGTGAGAGATTATTTTATTCAGATTATTGATTTGTAAATGATTGTTTATCCTTGATTTACAAAAATCATTGAAATCTTGTATTTTCTTAGCTTTAAACAAGCCAATTGAGGGAGAAATCACACAATAGGGATAAGGTCCATGATCTCCTCTATTGAATGGTTCTTTATTGATATTCCTAAGTGTTTGATCCTTGATTTATGGTTTATAATCTGATTTTGTGTTTTTATATTGAATTAATTGATTTAATTGAGTAAATTTGATGAAATACTGGAAGATCCGAATTGGATCTGTTTTCTAGTATTGTGGATTGATTTTAAACATATTTTGGATGTATTATAATGTTGTTAAGTTGATTTTAGCAATGGAATCCCGAAACTCTTGAATCTCTAATTGTTTAGGTTGTTAGAATTGTATTTTTGTGGAGTTGTGGCGGCTGTTTAGTTGCTGGAAGTGTTTGGATGTTTTGATCTTGTTTTTAGGTGTTGATTGATGATATTGAAGGAGTTTAATTGTTAGATTATGGCTGGGTTGTGTTTGGAAAGGATTAGATGATGTTTTTTGTTGTTGTGGTTAGGTAATTGTGAAAGGAATGTTGCAGTGTTTTGAATGCATTGAGATGCATTAATCCTCTGTTGTATTGTGGTTAAAATAGGGGAGGTGGATCCGAAAGTGATCCGGTGAAGCTTTGGAGGCTTCGAACGCTTGATTTCGCGTCGGCGAATCGAGGTTTCGCGTATCGGTGAGTAAGAACGTGAATTCCAGCTTTAGAATGTTTTAAATGTGGTTTATGAGAGTTTAAACTTAGCTTGAAATGCTGGTTTAAGCTCAGAAGTAAGTATAAAGTGGTTTCTCCCTCGGTCGTGCTTTTACAAAATGGTTTTATGCACTTGTTTTGATTTACATTGTACCTACTGTTAAGCATGTTTAAAAGTATGTGAGATACTGTTTTTAATCATGAAATGATGATGGGTGCACGTAGTAAGTGATCCATGTAAGTATATGGTTTATACTTGGGCTTTAAGCATGTGTTGTTGCTTGGAAAATGGTTTGGTTAATGCTTGGAAAACAGTGAGGTAAATGGTAAATGGTTAATAATTTTGGCAAGTGATGTGGTTTTAAAATTGTTATCGGATATAGTTGGCCGACCATAGGATTGATAGTGCACTATAATAAGTCGCCTTGGATGTTGAGGGGTTTTGACCCGTGTACCGTAAACTCCATCCAAGTACCCTAACGGTAGAGGGGTTATATGGTACTGTAAACTCTCGTTAGTGGATTAAGCATCTAACCGAGGGTTGGGGTTGGAGTCCCTGTGGGTTGGAAGTGTACTCGGTTGTAATGTACCGCGATTGTGATTGTATCGCTATTCCGGTTGAGATGGCTTGAAGTGTTGCGAGGACACTTGTTTGAATCCGTGTATCCGATGAGCTATTTTGGAAATGGAACTTGGTTATTGATCACTTGTGAGCCAATATAATTGTTGATGTATCATTGAAAGGTTTATGTTGTATAATGTTATTTATACATGTTTACTCTTTAAGCTTTGCATATGGTTTGTTATGCATGAGAAGGCTTAAATTGAGGTTGAGCAATGGGATTGTTGGTTGTTAATGATACATGTTGCATATGGTTTAATATGCTGGTTTTAAAAGATGTTAAGTGCATGATTTTCAAGGCATGATAATGTTTTAAATGTTGTTGAACATGGATTGAAATGGGATTTCATTGTGTTGTTGAGAAATGGTTTTTAAATGCATTGATGGTGTCTTGTTTTTAAGCACTCCTAACTAAGCCTAGTGTGCTTACGCTCTCTTTGTCCATCAATGCAGAGAATTAAGGTTTCGGAAGGCAGCGGGCAGCAAGGGGTCGGTACAAGACTTGGTAACCAAAGTATATTTTGAACTAGACTAAAAGTAAAAAGGGCAATGGGGGTTTCCGTTGTTATTTGAGAGATACTTTGTTGGACAACTTGTTGAGTAAGTTTGTTTATCTGCTCTTGAGTTGTAAATGGCCTTTATGGTTTGATTTTGATGATGGTTTGGAGTTTCATGATCTACTTGTATGGTTTTCTAGGTTACATGCCTAATGATTTACATATGATGCAAGATGCCATGAAATGATGTTGAATTTATGATGTAATGTTGTGGTTTGATCTTGGATTATGTTGGTTGTGTATTAGAAGCATGTTAGGACGTTTTGGTATGGTTGAAAGTATAATAAACCAGCTAAAAATGACATTACAGGTCCAGGCGTACCGATACACGCAGGACCGTATCGGTACGACTAGGCGAATTTAGCCACTTGGGATCGGTATGAGTGTTCGAGTATCGGTACGGTTAGGCAATACAAGCTTAAGCGTATTGGTACGGGCTCAGGGGTATCGGTACGATCTTACGCTTCTGGAAAATGCTTTTTGGAATGGATCTCGTGTACCGAAACACCTTCAACCCGTATCGGTACAACCTTTGACAAGTTTCAAATCATATTTTAATCCGATGTGGCGTACCGGTACAGCTTAAAACGTATCGAAACGGGGTTGTTAGGCCTTATTGATACGTCTAGTGGCGTATCGATACAGGTGGCCATTAAAGCTGTTAATGTCATGGAATTACAGTTTTATTTTCTTGCGTTTTAGTCCCTGAATCTTGGTGATGCAATTGAATGAGATTGGATGATATTTTTGGTCTGATTTTTTACATGTGGGCATGAAATCTGATTAATTAAAGGTTGGTAACATGAATTGGTTTAAATCCCTTTTAATTTCGTGAAATTGCAATTTGGTCCCTAACCAGCAATTGTGGTCAATTGGATATCGATTCGATGCCCGATTGAGTTGAGTTTTCACCTGTGATCAGTATGTACATGTAGGACGATAATTGTGCATCTATGCAAGATTAAAAGAAAAAAATAGGCATGTTTCGGGTTCTTCTTTACGGTTTACTTCAGTAAACCTAATGTAGCTCGCTCGGTTCAGTCTTGCGACTAGGCCGGGTCAAGGGGGTTACACCAGATACGATCCAATAGCTCACCGATAGAGTCCACAAGAGCTGTGCCAGCCAACGCCATGGATGAATGTAGAAGGATCTTTGTTACCTCCACAAGATCAGTTTTTAGTACAATTTTTCGATAGCCTAATCTCCATGCATGAGCGAGACCAACGTACACAGCCCAAAGCTCTGCCATTATCATTGAACAATGCCCAATGCTTCGACAAAAACCAAAGATCCAATTTCCCTGATCATTACGGATCACTCTCCCTAAAGAAGCCATACCATCGCTTGTTCTTCTCACCCCATCACAATTGATTTTAACCCAGCCTAAAGGAGGACATTGCCACGAGCCAGCAGATGAATGCGTGTGCAAAGTAGGAATAGATGATACAGCAAAAGCATTTCGAGACTCATCTGCGAAGCGTAACCTTTGACTGATAATGTATTCCTTTTGAATATTATCTGCATCGAATAAGATGCTACAACATTTCTTCCACAGGAGCCCGCACATAATTGTAAACTGTACAGCCCATCCTTCCCCTTGCTCAACAAAGCCATTTATATCTCCAAGGTTTAGAGACATCTACTCATCATATGGCATCTCCATGAATTCTGAAAATTTCTCAGGTCGAATCAATTGTTTCCAGACTCTGCAAGCCTCTGTACAAGAACGGAGTATATGTTCAACACTTTGGGCACTTCTATGACAAATGATACAATCATCGGATGTCGCAAAATGACATCTCATACGCTCTACAATTGTTAACAAGCGTTGGTGAAGGGCTAACCAAATAAAATCCTTGACTCGTTGTGGAACCTGAAGTTTCCAAACCCTCTTCCAATCCCAACCAGTGTTGCTTGTGTCACGGGGCTAGATTTTAACTCTAGCGGATCCGTGCGGCCTTAGATGCCTTCGGCGCAAATCAGTCGATTCCTACGCCTAAGTCAGCCTTCAACCAGCCTTGTGAGTACTCCTGCTCGACAACGGCTTCGACAAGCCCTTCAAGTTTCGATGGATCTTGTCACGGGCTAGACCTTTGCCAGACGAATCGTGTGAACCTTAGTCACTTTCTCGTTGAACGTCAGCTAAGTCACCCTTAAATCCCTTGTCACGGCTTTAGGTGAAGCTCTCTCAACAAACACCTAACTCTGCCAGGATTCACGCTCCGGAAGATCAAACACTTCCTGAAGCCCTCGAACGAAAGATCGTTCTAAGCGGAAACTAATCAAAGAACAACGGAAAGAGATTGGCAATACGAACAACGAAGAACACTCAAAGAGTTTAGAGTAAATGCTTCTTGTATTACTCAAAGTAAATGAAGTGAAGAAGTATGAAGTGAAGTAGTAGTGTGAAGTGAACTGATTTATAAGTGAGGAGGGAGCCTCTATTTATAGTTGAACTCCCCTACATCCAACGGCTCAGTTTAAATTACATCGACGGTCGAGATTGATCTTATCTAATCAAATATCAATTTCAAATCTCTAATTATCACAAACATTATCTACAAATTATATTTCAAATACATAGATGATGCTTTGACCGGATTACCCTCCTGAATCCTCCAAGGATTTGGCTAAGTCCTGTGGGCTTACGGGCTTTCTAGCGTTCTCCAAGTGTCGGGCCAAGTGTGATGGTCTTGGCAAGCCCGTTACACCGCGCAAACCCTCTTTGGCTGATTCTTGCGCCAGTGCCTCGGTTCCAAAGGTTTGGTTCACGCCTTTCTCCAAGTGCTGGGCCACATTTGGCAAGCCCGTTACACCGCGCAAACCTTCTTTGGCTGATTCTTGCGCCAACGCCTTGGTCCCAAAGGTATGGTCCACAACATTGTCCGAGTGCTGGGCCACATTTGACAAGCCCGTTGCATTGCGCACAACCTCCCTATCTGATGCTCGCGCCAATGTCTCGATCCAAAAAGTTTGGTCCATGACATTCTCCCCCACTTGACTTAGCGACGCCCTCGTCGCTGTACTCGAACGATCCTGGGCAGGGTCAACTTGATTACTCGTCGATGCCTCGGCTTCATGCAATTCCCCCATATGAACTGCTCGCCTCGACTCAAACTGTCGTTGAATATCGCATGCTAACACGCCTCTTGATACATCTCTCTTGTAGGAGCATTCTACCACAAACTCCGATTTACCTCGACTCAGACCCACTTGGTCCTGCGACAAAGACTTGGAAGTTGTCACAACATTGAACACAGACTAAACTCTCAGATTCGTCGACAACTTTGGCTTGCCCCTTTGAACTCTGAAAGGTCTCTTCCAATCTTCATTTCCCCCGCACTGAAGACTAGGTCTTACTTGACCTATGCTCATCAACAATGGCAAATCAAAACCAAAAACACTAGGAATGTGTTTGAGATTTACCTTCTCCTCGATCACATTTACTCTAAAACAAGTCAGCCCTTCTTTCTCTTTGAAGTCTGGCCCCCTCTGCATTAAACCTTCTTCATTGAAGTTCTTTGCATGCATCGGCACTTTCGCCACAAATTCCATTGCGATACTCTACATCGGCTTTTCTTCCCTGAAGTCCGTTGCTTCTGGTTGCATCCGCCCTTCTGACTTGAAGTTTGGTACTCTCTTGCATCGATCCTTCTTCCTTGAAGTTCGGTGCTTTCTCTTGCGTCGACACTTCCTACCTGAAGTTCGTCGCTCGTTTCCCACCTTGCCCATTGGTGGTGTCTCCACGGTTACTATGTCCCTTAATGGCTTGGCCCCTTTCGACTCTCCAATGGTCTTAAAAGTGATGCTCTTACCCCGAACATCCTCGGCAAGCTCCTCGGTAGCCTTTCTCGGACATGGTCACCCATTTCTGCTTTCGGTCCCCCTTGGCCTTGGTAGAACTGGACATTATTGGATCAAGCGATGCAGCCTTGCTTTCTTCGGGATCACTCAACTCCTTGGATGGCTTGACTCGATCCAGGCAGTCTTGCAATTTGTGAGGCCCCTTACACTGGTAGCACTCTAGTTGCTTCATCTTGCATCGGCACTTATTCCTCGAAGTCCTTCGCTTCTTTCCCATTTTGCCTATAGGTGGCATCTTAACGGTTGCTATGTCCCTCAACGGCTCAGCCCCCTTCGACACTCTCCTGGTCTCAAAAGCAATGTTCTTCACTCGAACATTCTAGGTAAGCTCTTTCCCAGCCTTCCCGGACATCTTCAACCCATTTTGCTTATGGTCTCCGCTTACGTTAGCAGAACTAGACAACTCTGAACCAAGTTTCACAGGCTCTTTACTCTTAGCCTTGTCCTGTCCCTCGGACCACTTGGCTCGAAACGGGCATTTCCGCAACTTATGAGGTCCCTTGCATCGGTAGCACTCCAATCGCCTCGTCTTTACCTTTGGCTTGACAGCTTTCACACTTGCTATCGCACCAAGTCTCATCACTGGCTAGACTACTTTGGCACTCGTAGTCGAACCACGGTTCTCACTTCGCTTGGCGGCATTGACACACATAACCGCCCTAAGTCTCGCTACTTCACCATTTGACATGTCTGCTGTCTTCACCATGGCAGCTAGGCGGTTCTTCTCGGGACATCCCCTTATCAAATGAGGACCATCACAGAAGTAGCACTTCAACTTCTTGCTCCCCTTCTTTTCTGGCACGAACTTAGTCTCACCATTCCCCTCGTCTCTCGAACTGGGCCTGGTTAACTCAACACTCACCTGTTTGTATCCTGCGGGCTCGGTCAGAGGTTCGGCAACAACAAGAGCCTCTGAAAGTCTCTGGGCATCTCCATGCTCTACTGCGAGCTTCGCCCCCGGTCTAAATCCCTCTAAGAAGGTCTTGAGCGCATCACATTCACTCATTGTCGTCTTGCAACTGAGCAGCTCCCTCCTGAGCTCATCCACTTCTTTTCGCAAAGCTTCCATCTTAGCTTCACTAGCATTACTCCCTCGAACAATCACCAACTTGTTGAGAACTTCTCGTCTCTCGTCCTTGAACCGGTCATCTATAGACTATACTTCGTCAAGACGAGACTCGAAAACACCTTGGGTCTGCTTGGCCTCCTCTTCGGATTTCTCAAGTCTAAGAACCCTCTTTCCCAACGACTTTAATTCTACCTTCATTGCCTCCACTGCATCTTGAAGGGAATTATCTTGTTGGTTCAACTTCTCGTACACCGAGTTGAGAACTTCTTGGATCTCCTTCGCGGTTTTCTCCTTGGAAGAATCATCCGCTTTTTGCAAATCCCCCATCTTGGCTTCACAAGCACAATTCTCTCAAACTACCTCCAACTCGTTGAGGATGCGTTGCGTCTCGTCATTGAACTTGCCCTCCATGGACTCTAACTTTTCAAGACGTGACTCCACAACACTTTGGGTCTTTTTGGCCTCCTCTCTTAGAGTTTCCACTACAGCCTCTAAGGAATTGCCACGCTCAGATATCTTCGCATCCAAGCCATTAAGAGCCCATTGAACCTCCTCCTGGATCCCTTCTAGAGACTCTAACATCTCAAAATCCAACGAACCCAGCTTCTCAAGGTTTACTGACTCTAGCTGTTCAAACACCACCTTGGCGTCCTTCTTGAAGTCCAAGAGTTTATCGACCCAAGCCTCCACGACTGTTATGAATTCAAGATTCGATTGTACCTTATTTTCAAGACGGTTGCTCCTCTCGTCAAATTCATTCAGAGTCTTTCTTACATCGTCCATTGTCAGTGTCTTCTTCTTTGGTGCCATCTCAATCACCACTTTGCCACGAACTAGTCTGATCCCTTATCACTCCGACTAACTCGAACGCAAATCACCACCATGCTTAACTGCAACTACAAGCTGGAATCGACCACACTTGACTGCAACTACAAACTGGAACCCACCACACTTGACTGCACCTGCAAGCTGGCTTGAACACAAGTCACCATCACGCTTGACTGCAACTGCGAGATGGCTCAAACGCAAGTCCCTTTCTCGACTTGCTCTAATACCACTTGTCACGGGGCTAGATTTTGACTCTAGCAGATCCGTGCGGCCTTAGACGCCTTCGACGCAAATCAGTCGATTCCTACACCTAAGTCAGCCTTCAACCAGCCTTGTGAGTACTCCTGCTCGACAACGGCTTCGACAAGCCCTCCAGGTTTCGATGGATCTTGTCATGGGCTAGACCTTTGCCAGACGAATCGTGTGAACCTTAGTCACTTTCTCGGTTAAAACGTCAGCTAAGTCACCCTGAAATCCCTTGTCACGGCTTTAAGTGAAGCTCTATCGACAAACACCTAACTCTGCCAGGATTCACGCTCCGGAAGATCAAACACTTCCTGAAGCCCTCGAACGAAAGATCATTCTAAGCAGAAACTAATCAAAGAACAACGGAAAGAGATTGGCAACACGAACAACGAAGAACACTCAAGAATAATGAAGAACACTCAAAGAGTTTAGAGTAAATGCTTCTTGTATTACTCAAAGTAAATGAAGTGAAGAAGTATGAAGTGAAGTAGTAGTGTGAAGTGAACTGATTTACAAGTGAGGAGGGAGCCTCTATTTATAGTTGAACTCCCCTACATCCAACGGCTCAGTTTAAATTACATCGACGGTCGAGATTGATCTTATCTAATCAAATCTCAATTTCAAATCTCTAATTATCACAAACATTATCTACAAATTATATTTCAAATAAATAGATGATGCTTTGACCGGATTACCCTCCTGAATCCTCCATGGATTTGGCTAAGTCCTATGGGCTTGCGGGCTTTCTAGCATTCTCCAAGTGCCGGGCCAAGTGTGATGGTCTTGGCAAGCCCGTTACACCGCGTAAACCCTCTTTGGCTGATTCTTGCGCCAATGCCTCGGTTCCAAAGGTTTGGTCCACGCCTTTCTCCAAGTACTGGGCTACATTTGGCAAGCCCGTTACACCGCGCAAACCTTCTTTGGCTGATTCTTGCGCCAACGCCTTGGTCCCAAAGGTATGGTCCACGACATTCTCCGAGTGTTGGGCCACATTTGGCAAGCCCGTTGCATTGCGCACAACCTCCCTATCTGATGCTCGCGCCAATGTCTCGATCCGAAAAGTTTGGTCCGTGACGCTTGCAACTGATTGATTAAGGGCAGCATAGGTCGACTTTGTTGTGAATTGTCAATCGCCGATCGGCCTCCCATCTTCAGCCAATAGCATCCGGGCCCAACATCGGGTGTGGAGGTTTAACCGCAGCGATTTTAAACAGCAAAGGCTCTGGTAGATACTGCGCGATCATCTCCCAATCCCATGATCCTGTGGCAGTAACCATAGAACAAACCGCTGTAGGAGAAAATCCGATTTATTAATTAATTAATCTTAGTTGTACACTATAAAAATTCTACATAAAAATATTTTTTTAATTTAATTTGTTTTATTCGATTCGAACTCTTTATATTACTTTTTAATTATTTCGTAAAAAAATAAAAGAAAACTGAGTTTTAAGTCATCAGCAGCCATTTTGTGAGGCCATATGATTTGGAATTAGCAATAACATAAACTGTGGTCTTAATTGAATGGGCGATTGGGGTTTGATATATAATCTTATCCTATGGTTTAAACAATGTTAAATTATGTATATGGTTTTAGGCATGTAAGCATCATTAAACATTACAACCAACACTTAGCCATCCATTTTTTTAGAGAGAAAAAAAAATACATTTTTGGGATGTTTTATGTGGTTGATTTATTTTATTAACTTGTTTATAGAAATGATAGCACTTTAATTAGTAGATTAACGATGGACGGACCTATGGGGTTGGAGGGGGCGGTTAACATTGATTTTACTATTCCAGCCTCCACATTTATGAACTCATCCCTTAGGCCTTCAAGCAGTTTTGGATAAGCTTATACAATAGTTGAAAGTAATAACACAATATCTTAATTTTAATAAGAAAAATATAATGAATTCTAATTTTATTTATTAAAAACAAAATTGACTAAACATTTCTACGTCGATAAATAGTAGACCTTTTGTATGTGATGTGTATCTATTTATCTATCTATCTCTTTATCTAAACTTCGAAGGTTTATTTAAAATTTGAGAGGGTTTGGAAAAAATGATAAGTTCAAAAAAAATGGACTTTCATAAAAAACTTAGACTCGATTAAAAACTGGGTTTGGCTCAAACTCTAGCATCCGAGCTTGATCTGTTTTGTAAGCTCATAATATATTTTGTTTTTATTATTATATATTTTGTATTTTCTATTACCTAAAAATTAAATTTATAATAGTATATAATATCATAATATAAATTTTAAAAAATATAAATTTATCCATGTATAAAATAAGTAAAAAAATAAATTTATTAAAAGGAAAATTTTATAAAATTATTAAACATTAGATTAAAAAGAAACCTAATATTTTTTAGAAAATAAAAAAATATGAACCAGTTAGAAATACGAATAATGAAATAAAATTTGGTACTTATATTGCGAATCAAAGTGAAAACTAACACCTCAATAAAACAAAATTTTAAGAGTACATTTTTGGTTGCATTCTATATGGTTTTTAATACAATTTTTTTTTTTGAATGAGCCTTTGCCATTTGAAAATATAAAAACGTGACTAATCATTTAGTCTCTCTTCAGTCTGGCAAAGGGGCGGTGGTTGATGACCGTCAGCTCACAAATTTGTGGCCAAAATTATGCCAACTAATGTGTTTCGGTAGGCGGCAGCCACCCCACCATTGTCGTTCATAAGTATTAAACATTCCAATGGCTTATTCATGTCATTTTCCCAACACAAAAATGCAAGAAAACTAATGGTCGGCCATAATTCATTGTATTTAATATCCCAAAACATTAAATTTAATCATTTATACTCATCCAAATTGGTATATAAAAATACCCCACCAACTCGCAGAAACCATACTCTGCTCTCATTTGTTTTTCATACATAGTCTGTAGTAAACTAAAGAGCGAAAGGAAGAAAAGAAATGGAGGGCAAAGAAGAAGATGTTAGATTGGGAGCCAACAAGTTCTCAGAGCGGCAGCCTATTGGGACGGCGGCTCAGTCCCAAGACGACAAGGACTACACTGAACCACCACCTGCACCGTTGTTTGAGCCCAGTGAGTTGACCTCTTGGTCCTTTTACCGAGCTGGGATAGCCGAGTTCGTTGCTACTTTCCTTTTCTTGTATATCTCGGTGTTGACTGTCATGGGCGTTGTTAAGGAACCAACAAAGTGCTCGACCGTTGGGATCCAAGGGATTGCTTGGGCCTTTGGTGGCATGATCTTTGCTCTTGTTTACTGCACCGCCGGTATTTCAGGCGGTCATATCAACCCGGCGGTGACATTTGGGCTGTTCTTAGGGAGGAAATTGTCCTTGATAAGGGCGATTTTTTACATGGTGATGCAGTGCTTGGGAGCCATATGTGGTGCTGGTGTGGTTAAAGGGTTCATGGGGAAGACAAGGTACGGTGCTTTGGGCGGCGGAGCCAACTCGGTGGCTCATGGCTACACCAAGGGAGATGGCCTTGGTGCTGAAATTGTCGGCACCTTTGTTCTTGTTTACACTGTCTTCTCCGCCACCGATGCCAAGCGCAGTGCCAGAGACTCTCACGTCCCTGTAAGTTCAAATTTCATAATATGATATCTCCATGCAAGTTACTAATGATTAGTGTTTGAACTTTAAACTTGTGTTGTTTGCTAGATTCTGGCACCCTTGCCAATTGGATTCGCAGTGTTCTTGGTGCACTTAGCCACTATCCCGATCACCGGAACCGGCATTAACCCGGCTCGTAGCCTTGGTGCAGCCATCATCTTTAACAAGGACAAGGGCTGGGATGATCATGTAAGCCAATTCTTTCACCATTTTCACTCTTCAACTTAAAGAGGGATTCAATTAGCGGTCCATAATAGTAATAATAACTGTTATATAAAAATAACAACACTGTCTAAAATTATTATTACAAAAAATAATAATTTATAATAATCAAAATATATCTGTTATTTTTTTGTTAAATGAAAACGCGACAACGACCCCAATTTTAAAGCTAACCATGAATGATACTCCAATATGATACTTATCTACTATGGTTTTGTTGCAGTGGATTTTCTGGGTGGGACCAATGATTGGAGCAGCACTAGCAGCACTCTACCATGTGGTTGTGATCAGAGCCATTCCCTTTAAATCAAAATGATCCGATCAACGGTCATGATTAAAGAAATTCCCATCCACCTTTCAGTTTGTTTGTACGCCTTTGTATTTGTATATGTAAGAATCTTGTAATATATTACTTAAAATGGGGGGAGCCTTGTTCTATCCTTTTACCTGCTTTGGGTTTTTTTAAGCATAAAGAAATGGAGGGTGGGTGCTGATGGCAAATCGGACCCATCTCGAAGGTGGCATTTGTAATCTGTATGGCTGTGATTTGTGAGATGTCGTTTTCATAATAACACGACCCAATACCTACTTCCATGACTTTTGTTCAAATTATGACAAATGACTTGGCTTGATGTCTCTTTTTTATATTATATTTGCTGCAATGAGATGTGTACATGTAGCCTCATCAAGGTGGAGTATAGCTCATGTTACACCAACTGTTTGTTTCTGTCCACCAAACATTTGAACCCCTCTCTTCCAACCTGAAAAACATAAAACATAATCTTTAGAACATGTGTAGTATTCATCATGGCAATGACAATGGACATTGAGATAGTTGTCCCTCCCATACACAACTTAAAAGAACTTCAAGGAACAACTTTAACACTCATCCAACTAATCTGTTAGCCCATATAGAGGATGGATGCTGATCGCAAATTTTAAAGTTACTCTATGTCTAGAGCGAGAATCTTCAATAACCTCTTCCATTCCAGCTTCCTCATTGTCAAAAAAGTATGTTCTCTTCAAAACTCTTGCTGTCCACCCGTATTAATACAATCGCCTACCATAAAAACAGTTCCCTAGCTCCATGGTACATGACAACTCTGCTATCAAAATACATAATGAAGGCCCATATAGCAAAACTAATCTCATTGCTTCCAAAAGCTAAGCCTTTAGCCTCGGGCCCAGCTTTAAAGATCATTGTAGAGCTACAAGAACTCGGTTGCGGCATAATAATATAAATTATTATTTTAATCTATTAATGTCTTTCATTTCGTACTCTCTGCTGGGATTTTTCATTGGTATGTTTCTACATTTTTTTGTGTATTCGATGAAGAGTAAAAAAATTAATTTGAGTAGAATTACTTTTTATACAAGTTCTTTTTTTAAACAAGTAGCCTACTTATATCACGTGTAAACACAAATTATCTTGTAATATTTTTTCGATACGATAAAAGTTCTCATTATCGTTTCTTTGAACATAACACAAACCACTGGCTGGACAAAAACAACACAGTTAAAGCCTTTTTGGGTTCAAGTATTTCTGATTCATCTTTCGGGTTCAAACTCATGTTGCCACCTTTACTCGTATCTAATTTTCATATTAGTTTGAATAAAATATTAAACATAGCTTGTGAGAAATAGCGTACCTTGTTAAGGTTGTAGGTGAGAAAATGGGATTGAAGAAATATAGATAGTTAGGATTCGAATTCTTAACTTAAACACTTGTTTAAGAAATTTAATTTGTCATACTATTAAATCAACTGATTGTTGGTGATTATAATATTTATCTTACTTTTCTTTATCCGTTTTAACTTTTAAGAGTATACGACTATGATATATAGATTTTTGTGGAGCTTCCATGAAGATTAAACCGTGGTCTAAATTGATTTAACTAAATTCCTTTTTATGTAGCTGTTATATCCCTGCCTACGTTTTAAAATGACCTGTCGTAAATGTCTATACTTCCAACCTATAATTACCTGTAGATTCCTAGACACGACACCACCAACTAAAATAATATGTATACACCATTAGAGGATTCAAAGGGGGAGAGACGATCCAACCACCAAATATACCTCCATTAACCTCCACCTTTTCCAAAACTACCATAATTAGCGGTTTTTCACCCGAAAACCAAAAGGGGCTAACTGCCGCAAACTACCACACTCTCATTTTTATCATCAACAATAGCTTTATCAATCTATTCGGGATTTGCATCATAATTAGGACCCTTTGATGGCCTTGCTTTATCAAAAGCAGCCACTAAACTAGAATTTCATAGGTGAAGACATGCGACTTACTAAATACTTATCCCATTCACTGCCTTTGGTTAGACTCAACCAATTTAAAACTTCCATGAACTTTTAGTAATTGCATAATAATATTAGAATTTCAGTTGGGGGGGGGGGTGTTTAACGACGCAGAAGGTATCCGATTATTGGTTATGGTCGACAAAAGTGATGACGAGCGATGATGGTGAGTGGAGTCGGGATAGAAAAACAAAGTGCGAGGACTAAATTGTTATTTTATCAAAATTTTAACGGTTTCGTCATCCCATTTTGTTACAAACATGTTACTCAAATACAAAACATGTCACTTTTCTTTGGTATAATAACATTTTAGTCTCTAAGACTTATACATTCTATTAATTTTGTCCTAATTCGAAACAATTCAATAAATTTACTCCTTCATATTAAAAAATTTCATCAATTTAGTCTTTGTTGCGATACTGTCAAAGAAAGCAAGCCTATCAGATCAAATCAATATTCGATAATTGTATTTTGTCATAAAACAACAAGAAATTATTAAACTGTTATTATACCTGAAAAGTGATATAACATTTTTTTGGGATAAGTACAAGCATTATAGGAGAAGAATAAAGATTAAAATGATGAAAATTTTAAATAATAAGAGTTAAATTTATTGAATAGTTTCAATTTGGATCAAGTTAATAGATTATATAAATTTTAAGGATAAAAATATTATTATACCATGTCGTATTAGAAAAAAATGACTAATTTATAATAATATGTTAATTGAGTGATACATTTATAATAATTTTTTAATTAAATAATATATTTATATTTTTTAAAAAAGAGTGACACGTTTCTTACTAAACTCATAATTAAAACCTTAAAAAGGATCCTGGAGCCACTCAATTATAAGCCTGGACGTGTTGTACCACATTGACTTAAGAACTATGTTAACTGCAAATTTTTGAGGCAAAATCTTCGCTAGTAATGAAGAACCAGAACCAGCAGGATTCGAAAATTCTAACAGTTTTCTACCATTCTCATCTCTAAGAGCTCCCCCAATGCCACACCTACTACCGTCGAGTTTGACAGCGCCGATCACGTTGAATTTCAAAAAAAATAACTTTTATTTATGCTATAGCGGGTAGCTAGCTAGTTAGTTGTTTAATACGACTTAAAATCAACATTTATGATTGTAAAAAAAGTCAACTTGATCAGGCTACGGATGACTTTTTGATGTGCTTTTCTTTTTTATTATAAAAGTAAACTACCATAAAGGTCATAATTATATTTAAATCATTTAATTATTAAAAATTATATTTGAATTACTAATTATGTTTAGTCGCTCCATCGTTAAATGTTATTTATAATGACAGATTTAATCCTTAAAGCTTTTATATTTTATCAGTTTAGTTTAAATTCAAAATAATTCAATAAATTTAACATTTCATATTTAAAAATATATCAATTTAGTCATTTTTATTATAAAACATATTTCTTTAGTTCTCTGCAAGTTTATATATTTTTATTAAAAAGTATAATTGTTGGAATAAATTTTATAGCAATAATTTTTTTATTATAAAACTGACTTGCAGAGAGCTTAAAAAATCTATTTTATAATAAAAATTCAATAACTTATTTTGTAGCAGTAACTAAAACCTGAACTTTTGTAAAAAAATATGTGACAGTAGTAACTAAAACCTAAAGATTTTAATTAACTAAAAAAATGACTAAATTGATATTTTTTTTAAATATGAAGGATGACCCAAATGTAACCTTACCCATAATTGAGTGACCCAAATATAACTTTTAATAATTGAGCGATCCAAATGTAACCTTACCTATAATTGAGTAACCTAAAGATAACTTTTAATAATTGAGCGATTCAAATGTAACATTACTCATAATTGAGTGACCTCCATTGTAGTTTACCCTTATAGAAATATAATTCAAATAGAAGATAAAGATAATAGCAATGTCACTTAATCATTAGAGTAATAAAAGGCTTATTATCCTATACACTGACGGTGGAAAATAAACTTTCCATAAGCGGGGTTATTTAGGGGTTTAGAGTTTAGAGGCTAGGGTTTAGAAATTAGGATTCATGATTAGAATTTAAGATTTAGGTTTTGTTGTTAGATTTAGAAAATTTTAGGGTTTAGAAATTAACGTCTTAATTTTAGGGTTTAAAGATTATATTTAGGGTCTAGGGGCTTAAGTATAATACTTTTGAATTTAGGGACTGCTGATATAATTTTGGGTTTAGGGTTAAAATTTAGAGTTTATATGTTAAAACCTAAATCCTTAACCATATTACCTAAAACCTAAACCCTAAATTCTAACCATAAACCCTAAATTTTAAATCCATACACTAAAAATCTAAACTCTAAACTAAAACCCAAAATCTTAAAATTAAGGAACTTATTTAATAAAAAAAATACTATCTGTGTATGGAATAATAATTCATATTTTTATTATCAACTTAATTAAAACTGTATAGAACAATAGAATTGAATTATAATTAATTATTTGAATTATTCAAATATTGTTTTTTTGAAAAATCTTAAAGGGAGGAGAAAATAAGATTCTAGGATAAAAAATAGATATTTTTAATGGGTCTAAGACTCATGACCTAAAGGAGTACGAGAGTGTGCTTCTCAATTGTTCAAATAATTGAAATATACATAAACCCCACTAGGCCTGTAAACGAACCGAACGAACACGAATGAAGGTGTGTTCATGTTCGTTCGTTTAACTTTAATCGAACAAACGAACGAACACGAACATAAACGAACACAAAATTTCTTGTTCGTGTTCGTTCATTAAGGAATGAAGCTTGTTCGTGTTCGTTCATGTTCGTTCCTTAACATGATAAACGAACATAAACGAACACAAATGAACACAAACGAACATAAACGAACACAAATAAACATAAACGAACATAAGCGAACACAAATGAACATAAACGAACACAAGCGAACATATATAATGTGTTAAATATTTAATATTTTGAGTTAGTTCGATTAATTTATTTAATTAACCGATTTTAAACCGAATTAATCGATAATTGAAATTTGAAAAGACTCTTAATCATTAGCCGAAACCTAAAATTATCTAATATATTAACCAATTTTATTTTGGTTCGGTTGGTTAGTTCGGTTTAATCGAACAATGAACACCCCTAGACATATGTGAATAAATTTAAATGAACATAAATGAACGAACATGAACAAACATAAACGAACGGATTACCGAACGTTCACGAACATAAATGATAAATGAATGAACAAGCCCTTTGTTTGTGTTCATTCATTTAATTAAATGAACAAAAAATCTTGTTTATGTTCGTTCGTTTAATATATAAACGAACATAAATAAACATTCCGCCGAACGGTTTACGAACGAAAAATCTTGTTTATGTTCATTTATTTAATTAAACGGACAAAAAATCTTGTTTATGTTCATTCGTTTAATATATAAACGAATATAAACAAACTTTCCACCGAACGATTTACGAACGATTCACTGAACGTTCAGTTCGTTTACTGCCCTAAATTAAACCCCACTCTTTTGAAGAAGTAGAAATTTACAGAAAACAATTTTTTTCTTATCAATGATGCATTTAAATAACCCTTGCTGTATTTCTCTCTTTTGCTTCAATCACACAATCAATACTCTTCCACGTTCTCCTCCAATGAAGCATCAAGTTTTCTTGAGCTTTAGAGGTGAAGACACACGCCTTAACTTCATCAGTCATCTACTTAAAGCTTTGAAAGACAAGGGAATCAATGTCTTCTTCGATGAAGAGAAACTGGAACGAGGGGAGGAGCTTTCACCAGCACTTTCTCAAGCAATTGCAGCCTCAGATCTGTCATTAATCGTGTTATCCGTAGACTATGCTTCTTCAAAATCATGCTTGGCTGAACTCTCCGACATAATGGACTGCAGGCGCAGTCGAGGACATATAGTTCTTCCCATCTTTTACCATGTCGATCCCTCCGATGTGCGAAACATCGGTGGGAGTTTCAGAACATCCTTTGATCACCATGAATCAAACATGCCAGTTGATGAAGTAAAGCGATGGAAAGCTGCTTTTGTTGAAGTGGGTAAATTGAAAGGGTGGTACATAGAAGGAGACAAACTCGACAGGTAACTATTATTTTTCTCATATTCATATATATGACTTGTCTTTTTTTTATAGCTTCCATGTATAATTAGATATATTTTTTATTATTTGCTAGACCTGAAACGGAATACATCAAGGATATTGTTGATTATGCTATAAAAAAGTTGATGAATAGTAAATCTACAATTGCTTCTCAAGACTTGATCGGAATAGATGATCAGAAAAAGACGATTCTGAGGTTGATTGATCAAGAACAGAGTCGTGTGATAGGACTATGGGGAATGGGTGGGATTGGCAAAACAACTCTTGCTGATGTTGTATATAAAGAAGCCTCTGTAAAATTCGAAGGTAGTTTCTTTCTTCAAAACGTTAGTGAGAAAATAAAAAAACAAGGGATGGAATCTTTACGAAATGACCTTCTTTCCAAACTATTAAATCAAGAAATTCGTATCGACACCCCTTCCATAGGACATGGTTTTATTCAGGAGAGACTAAACAATAAGAGAGTAATTATTGTCCTTGATGATATTACTGACTCGGACCAAATAGATTGTATGGGTGTTAAACATTTCGGTGATGGAAGCAAAATCATTGTAACATCTAGAGATAGACAAGTGCTTAAAAATGGAGGAGTCGACACCATACATGAGGTAAAGATGTTAAGTGAGAACGACTCTCTTCATCTTTTTTCTACGTTTGCATTTAAGCAGTTGAATCCTGCTGCTGATTTTCGAGTTCTGTCGAAAATGTTCTTATCGTACGCCCAAGGCAGTCCACTTGCTCTTAAAGTTTTGGGTTCTAAACTATATTCAAAGTCCAGAGAAGATTGGGAAAGTGAGGTGGAAAAACTCAAGGAATATGCACAGCCAAAAATTTCACAGATTTTGAAGAAAAGTTTCGATGGGCTGGATGAAGTAGAGAGGAACATATTTCTTGACATAGCATGCTTCTTTAAATGGGAACACAAGGAAAATGTAGAAGAAATTTTAAGTTGCTTGTATAAGGGTGCAGTGTGTGGCATAAGAAATCTGCTCGACAAGTGCCTACTCGATATCACACCTTCCCAATGTATTTCCATGCATTATATGCTTGAAGAGATGGGTAAGGACATTGTTCGCCAAGAATCTAAAGATCCGGGTGTAGCGATGTCTTTTCTCGCTAAAAAATGAGGTGTTTTTATTGTTTGGAAAATATTTTCTTCCGCGTGAAGTTTTTATAAAACCCGCATTTCATTTAAAATTGGAGTCGCCACCGGCCACTCAAGGTGGACCGGACACCGTAGAAAACCAGAGATTTTGAAAACTTGGGTTCGGGAGTCGGTTATGGATGGGGAAGGATTAGCACCCCCACACCGCCCAAAATTGGTACTTTAACAATTACCGCTTTATTAATATTAAACTTTCCGGATTAAAGTGACGATTAGATTAAAATTCGGTTATAAATGCGAGTAGATTTTAAAGGCCCCGTTATTCGAGAGTAAACGCCTAACCACTATCACTACGCCTGATACTGGCCCCGTTTACGCTCGAATAAAAGGGCACCGCATTGACAAAATATATGTTCGTTATGCAAACTTAAAAAACATGGCAAATATAAATAAATACATTGCGATAAAATATAAATAAATACTAATATAATAAAATACTAATATAATATAAATAAAATACTAATCTAAAGCATACATACATAACTATTAATTTTAACACATAAATAAAAACAAATCTAACCTAAATAAAATATTAATCTAAAACATACATACATAAATATTAATCTAACTCATAAATAAAAATAAATCTAACATAAATAAAATATTAATATAAAACATAAATTTAAAACATACTAATCTAAAACATAAATAAACATACTAATTAAAAACACAATTTTAAATTAACTTCTACTTCATTAAATCATAAAAATTACAACATAAATAAAAAAGGAAAGAAAATATACCTAACTAGGAGTTCGAATGACGAACCCCGACTGAACCCCACCGAGATCTACCACGACCTCTCCAAAAAATTAACTAGATCGGATCCAAAATAGGACCCCGATCGAACCGACTAGGACCGAGGGCAGTACCCCGGTCCTTGGCTAGCCGAGAGCTAATGCCCCCTTATTTGGCAAGCCATGGCCGATTCATCCTTTTTCAATTTCAATCCCTTTGAATGCCTATTTATAGGCATGTAAAGGGGGTGAGGTGGGTGACGTGGAGCCTTGTGCTCCACTCCCCTCCCCCTTTTTTATTATTAATTTTTTTTACTTTTTTAATATTTTTTAGTTTTTTTTAAGATTAATAATATTATTACAACAATGCTAAAAATACTAAAAACCCGGACAAAAATGAGTGATTACAGTTGCCCCTCTTTGCTTGTTCTTGTGGAACGAGAACAAAGCAAAGATCAAAAGCACTCATTTTTGTCTTATCTGGCTGAACTTCTCTCCTTTTGACGCGTGTCTTCCTTCTTTGGTAGATCTTCTTTCTCTTCGGCGTAAGTTTTCTTTCTTGTCTTGATTGATCTAGCTTGTCACTTTAGGGAAGCAAAGCCTTCAAAAATGGGGGTTGTTTGTTGGGGAAGCCAAACCGAGTTCCACTTGCTAAATTATTGATAATAAGCTAATACCTAAAGAGAGTTTGACCCAGCTGCAACACCGACGAAGAGACAGGATCTACAAAATTCGATCCAGCTGCAACACTAACGAGGAGGCAAGACCGATAGGTGAAAGTTCTGATGTCTGATCCAGCTATAACTCTGACGAAGAGGCAAGATCAGAAAACTGACAATTTTTCTCTTTTTTTCTCTCTTTTTTTTGTTTTTTTCTCTTTTTTTTCTTTTTGATTTTTTCTTACAGCATTGCTAAAACTTGAAAGTTGGTGAATTTTGACCAAGCTACAACACCGACGAAGAGGCATGGTCTAAAGTTAGTAATGTTGATCCAGCTACAACACCGACGAAGAGGCAAGATCAAGAGTTAGTGAATTAGGTTCAGCTACAACACCGACGAAGAGGCAGAACCGAAAGTTAGATTTGACCAAGCTACGACACCGACGATGAGGCAAGGTCTGAAGATTTGATCCAGCTACGACACCGACGAAGAGGCAGAATCGGATAGTTGTTCTTTTTTTGTGATCATGCTACGACTCTAACGAAGAGGCATGATCAGAATTTGGTTGAAAGCTCATTTTTTCATTTTTTTGATTTTTTCCTTCTTTTTTCTTTTTTTCTTGATTTTTCCCTTTTTTTCTTCTTTTTTTCTTCTTTTTTTTTTTGCTTTTTTGCTTTTTTTTCCTTTTTTCTTTTTCTTTTTCTTTTTCTTCTTTTTGAGATACAACATTGATACAACTAGAAAGTTAGTAAATTTTGACCAAGCTACAACACCGACGAGGAGGCATGGTCTAAAGTTAGTAATGTTGATCCAGCTACAACACCGACGAAGAGGCAGGATCAAGAGTTGGTGAATTTGGTCTAGCTACAACACCGACGAAGAGGCAAGACCGGAAGTTAGTGAATTTGGTTAAGCTACAACACCGACGAGGAGGCAGAACCGGCAGTTAAATTTGACCAAGCTACAACACCGACGAGGAGGCAAGGTCTAAAGATTTGATCCAGCTACGACACCGACGAAGAGGCAGGATCGGATAGTTTTCTTCTTCTTCTTTTTTCTTCATTTTTTATTTTCCTTCATTTTTGCTTTTTTTCATTTATTTTCTTTTTTCTTCTTTTTTTTCAATTTTCTTTTTTCTTTTTGATTTTTTTCTTTTTTCTTTTTTTTTTCTCTTTACTTTTTCTTTTTTCTTTTTGGATTGATTTTTTTAGCTACAATTATAATAAAAAGGTAAAATTCAGGTCTAGCTGCAACACCGTCGAAGAGGCAAGACCTTGAGAGGATTTGATTTGTCATACCACTGACGGATAGACTAGATCAGCAAAATGTGGGACCCACTACACCACCGACGGAGAGATAGGATCCGGATGGAAAATTTGATGTGCAACACCACCGACGGAGGCAAGATCTGGATAGGATTTGATCTGCTACACCACTGCTGGATAGACTAGATTAGCAAAATGTGAGACCCGCTACACCACTGACGGAGAGACAGGACCGAATGGAAAATCTGATATGCAACACCACCGACGAAAGCAAGATCTAGATTAAGTTGGCGTACCACCACTGACGGAGGCATGATTTGCAAGATGTGGAATTGTTGTGCTATTGACAATGATACTATGTCTGGGAAAAATTTGCTCTACTTCTATCGGCAGAGGGTAAGATCTGGAATGTTGGCATCCGTCACACTATCGTCGGAGGAATAAAGTCCTACAAAAGAAAAAACATTAGTCAGTAATTGTCAAAGATTTTGTCGTTGATACCTTTTATTTTGGGCGTTTCCATCTTCTTCGTGTTTGGCCTCCTTCAAGACTAGGGTTGGCCTTCTTGTCATTGCCCCCATGTCGAGGGTACTCGGTCTTTTTCCTAGACTTGTTATGTACAAGCAAGATTGCATGAATGTATCTAATTTTATGTCTAAATGCATGTGTCTACCCTAAATGCATGGTGATTTTGGTGTATGCATTTAATCTAAATATATGACGTATGCAAAAATGGTTTAATGCAAGATGAATACAATCTAAATGCATGAATGTGATATGATTTTTTTTGCCCTCAATGAGATGCCCTTGACTCCTCACTGGTCCCGTCAAGATCTTGGTCTTTTGTATGTGACGGTGCCCCAACCTCCTTTAGCTTCGAACATCTTTGGACTCATTTTCATTAGGGTGTATGCCCCAAAATTTTGTTCGTTTTATGCCATCGTCTGAGAATATTCTTGTAGCAAATTTGAAACTCTGGTGCACATTTTGTTTCCCCCTAAGTTGGGTTTATAAATTGTGTTGGTTATGTTCGCTTGCAATTCTTTTTGGTCTTGCTCGATTTTCTTCAATCTTTCATCGTTCGCCATCTTTGTTTTGTACCGGGTCCCATATGGATGCTGAGCCGACTATTCTTCTACTTTATCCAGTATCACTATTATAGGGCATCCCTAGAGTCAGTTTTCTTATTTTGAAAATTAATGTATATGCATGCAAAATGTGTCCTAAATTGATGCAATGCAAAATCAAGATTGTGACGATGTTGTGCAATGATGCAAGTGAAATCAATGCGATGAGAATAAAATGCAACACGTTAGCACCAAATAAAACGATTAAATAAAACAAATGAAAAATAGAGTAATAAAAAATTGTACATAAACAAGAAATAAGGCACCAGAGCCTAAATAGGGTGACCACTAATCGGGCAGAATTTCACATGGCTCTAAAGGGTTGGCTCCTACGGCTCACTATATGCAGTTTTGGTGCTAAGAGGTACCCGAATTGTTCTTGCTGTCCTCTACTAAAAGTAGCAAGGCCCCCGGTCATCACCCATTATAGGCTCCTTTCAACCGGGTTCAATTCAAGGGGACCCATTCGCTTATACCCATACGAAGGAACGGTATCCTCACGAAAGTATAAGGTACTCGAGCCCCGAAGGTACTTGCTAGGCCCATACGGGAGAACGATATCTCCACGAAAGCATTAGTGTTTTTCCCCACTTAAAAAACGGGTTTATATGCCATATTTTAAATGCGTTAAAATAAATGCGCAATTATAATCGAATGTTAATTTAACAGTCACTTTAATCCGGAACTTCTAATATTAGTAAAGCGGTAATTATTTGAAAAAGCTCGACTCTCATTTGTTTTTGAAAAACAAAAATTTCCCCAGCGGAGTCGCCATCTGTAGCGATGTTTTTTCTCGCTAAAAAAGATGTTTTTTTTTTGTTTATTTGGAAAATATTTTCTTCCGCGTGGAGTTTTTATAAAACCCGCATTTTATTTAAAATTGGAGTCGCCACCGGCCACTCAAGGTGGACCGGACACCGCAGAAAACCAGAGATTTTGAAAACTTGGGTTCGGGAGTCGGTTACGGATGGGGAAGGATTAGCACTCCCACACCGCCCAAAATTGGTACTTTAACAATTACCGCTTTATTAATATTAAACTTTCCGGATTAAAGTGACGATTAGATTAAAATTCGGTTATAAATGCGAGTAGATTTTAAAGGCCCCGTTATTCGAGAGTAAACGCCTAACCACTATCACTACGCCTGATACTGGCCCCGTTTACGCTCGAATAAAAGGGCACCGCATTGACAAAATATATGTTCGTTATGCAAACTTAAAAAACATGGCAAATATAAATAAATACATTGCGATAAAAATATAAATAAATACTAACATAATAAAATGCTAATATAACATAAATAAAATACTAATCTAAAGCATACATACATAACTATTAATTTTAACACATAAATAAAAACAAATCTAACCTAAATAAAATATTAATCTAAAACATACATACATAAATATTAATCTAACTCATAAATAAAAATAAATCTAAATAAATAAAATATTAATATAAAACATAAATTTAAAACATACTAATCTAAAACATAAATAAACATACAAATTAAAAACACAATTTTAAATTAACTTCTACTTCATTAAATCATAAAAATTACAACATAAATAAAAATGAAAGAAAATATACCTAACTAGGAGTTCGAATGACGAACCCCGACTGAACCCCACCGAGATCTACCACGACCTCTCCAAAAAATTAACTAGATCGGATCCAAAATAGGACCCCGAGCGAACCGACTAGGACCGAGGGCACTACCCCGATCCTTGGCTAGCCGGGAGCTAATGCCCCCTTATTTGGCAAGCCATGGCCGATTCTTCATTTTTCAATTTCAATACCTTTGAATGCCTATTTATAGGCATGTAAAGGGGTGAGGTAGGTGACGTGGAGCCTTGTGCTCCCCTCCCCTTTTTTTATTATTAATTTTTTTTTTACTTTTTTATTATTTTTTAGTTTTTTTTAAGATTAATAATATTATTACAACAATACTAAAAATACTAAAAACCCGGACAAAAATGAGTGATTACACCGGAAAAGTGCAGTAGATTATGGAGTTTCAAAGACATGTATCAAGTGTTCAGATATAACACAGTAAGCAGGAATTATAACATTTTCTTTTTATTTTTATATATTGTATGTTCATCAAATAATAACCATTATCTTTTTTATTTTTGTTATTAGGGGACTGAATCAATTGAAGGAATAAAGTTAGACATGTCTCAAATAGATAAGTTGCGTCTATCCCCTACTGTGTTTCGGAACATGCTTAATTTGAGATTTATCCACTTTTGTTATCCTCTGTATTTTGGTAAGTATCAGAAGAAGAAGCTACTTGCAGACTTAGTATCTCTTCCTGATGAGCTAAGGTATCTTCGTTGGGATTATTACCCCTTCAAATCTTTATCATCAAGTTTTAATCCAAAGAATCTTGTTGTATTTATTTTACGCCATGGCGACTTGGAACAACTTTGGAATGAAGATGATCATCAAGTATATTCTTATTAAACTTTTTTTAGAGAACATCATTTGATCAATACATCAAATATAAAATTTTATTTTTGATACAGTCCAAAGTAAGTAGATGATGTCTGAAAGTAATGTAGTTTGTTTATATTTCCATTGTACAGGGTCTTGTTAATTTAAGGGAAATTTACCTTTCTGGTTGCAAGAATTTAAGGAGGATCCCTAATCTATTAGGAGCAATCAACCTTAAAAGCCTTACCTGTAGGTACTGCAACAGTTTGGTTGAACTTCCTTGCCTCAGTCATTTGGTATCTTTAGAAACTCTTCAACTCCGGGGATGTCGTAAACTCAGGAAGTTTCCGGAGGTCCCGAATCACTTTTCTATTTTATATTTAGAAGAAACTGGGATAGAAGAAGTGCCTGATTCAATTGAGCATCTCACCAGACTCAATTCGTTGTGGTTGAGAAAATCGAAGGTGAAAAATGTACCGAACAATATTTCGAAGTTGGAATCTCTTTGTAATGTGGATCTTAGTCATTGCCAAATCACAGAATTCCCAGAAACACCAAGAAGCTTAACAGAATTAGACTTACCCGAGACTCAAATTGAAGAAGTGTCCTTCGATTGTCTAGGCAACATTGCCCTCTCTGGTTCGACAAAGATTCCGACGGTCGATGTGCCCTCGTCAAGCTTAAGGTTTAAAAGCCTTAGATATTTGAAAACAGATCATTGCAAGAACCTTAAATTACTCTCTGAGCTTCCACCATGTCTACGGTACTTGGATGCACATAACTGCACATCATTAGAAGAAGTAGCGTTCGTAAATCAAAATCGAGATCTACATGAACTGCATTCTCTTGATGGTGCAGATGAGTTTGGCATGATATTCTATAATTGCTTCAGCTTGAGTCGAGATTCAGTCGATAACATCGAAGCAAATGTCATGCTCAAAATTGGATATCTAGCAGAGAAATGGGCATGGAGATGTGGTTATAGTCCACAGAGTTTGTTCTGTTGTTTCCCAGGAAGTGAAATTCATTAGTTTTGAAGATAATCCCAAACAGGTGTAGTGGGACCAGATTCTTGGTTTTTGCTATCTGTCTTGTGGCCAATTTCAGGTACTGCCGTGCATACGGCGATCTCGAATGTGTTTGTGAATACCGAATGATAGCCGCCGGCGGTGATGGAGGAGATAAGTTCAAAAGTGTGCGGTGGAACGTGACAGACTCAGAGTACATAGGTGCTCATGCACTGATTCTGTTTAGTCACGACATGATTAAAAAGGACATGGATTACGAGGAGGCGTCATTTGAATTCTACATCAAAAAGCTGGACTCGAGAGGCGGAGAAAACATCAAGGTCGAGAAATGCGGTGTTCATGTATCTTATATGGATGCAGAGAATTATATCGAGAGCGATCGGATGAGCAACGATGAAACCGGGAACAGTTTTTCCTCCGGAGAAGATGCTGATATTGAGGAAGACCATGACGATTCTGCTACAAAAGTGAGACATTGGTACAAAAGAAGTTTTAGCTCTGATGATGAAGATGGAGGGCCTAAGAGATTGAAATAGTTTCATTTCTTTTCATCTTTGGGTCTGCTTTAGAGATTTTGGTCAAATTTAACTTGAAAGAGTAAGGACTTAAATGAAAAAAAGATACAAATGTTAAGGGCTGAATTATCATTATATATTTCATTTCTTAAAAATATCCCTTCCAACCCTTCGAATGTATATGTATTTTTTACAAGAGAAAAATTTTAATACACAGTCTGTGTAAACTTTAGTTTACACATATCTTTTAGTTTTAGGGGTAAGGGGTTTAGTTTAAGGTTTAGAGTTTAGGGGTTTGGGTTGTAGGATTTAGAATTTAAGGTTAGTGTTTAGAATTTAGGGTTTATGGTTTAATTTTTTAGAGTTTAGATTTAATTTTGATTTATAGTAGAAATAGGCAGGCTCTGTGTAAAATTTGTGTATCAAATTTAAACCCTTTTTACAATGAATTTTCTTTTTTAAATTACCAAATCAACTTTCTAATTAGAATAGTTAAAATGTCTCGTCCATGGAGTATAAAATGAAAAAAATAAATCGTCATTTTAAAGTATTCGGATTAAATTTAATTTTAGAATAAAATAGAGGGATCAAAATAAAAATTTAACCCTTTTCAAATGAAGAATTTAATGTGTAGTGGGGTTTCTAAGGTCCACACCACAGAGCTTTTTCATAAATATTGCTTTAGGATTTTTCCCTAAATATAATTATTATCGTTTTAATTATCAAAATATTATATTTGTTACAGTACTCTAAAAATTAGATTTAACAAAATCTGATTTTAAACAGTAAGTTCCAAAAAATTCCTTAAAGACGAGTTCAGAAGGATTTGACTTCAGGCAAAATTTAAGACTTTTTTGGAAAAACACGGTTCAAAGTCAAATTCTATTAAATCTGATTTCTAAAGTACGGTAACAAACACAATATTTTTAGAATTAAAATAAAAATGATCATATTTAAAAAAAAGCCTAAAGATATATTTAAGTAAAAATTCCCCACACGCACATCGATCAAGTAGGGGTATTTTTAAACATTCATTGAGTCACCAAAAATTAAATAATGCTTTTTATTTCAGTTAGTAAAATTGAACAATTGACCCTTATAAAATAAAAAGTCAAATGCTTAACCACGGTACAAAGCTGGTTAATTATTGTATAATTAATAAATATAATATTTAAATTAAATTATGGTTAAAATTAATTTTGCTTTTTTCCGAAAATATATTCTTTATTAAATAATTATAAAAGGTTTATGATCCATTTTTATTGTATTAAATTTAGTTATTTTTACACTTTTTTATCGTTGGATGATAGTAATAAATGACTAAGATTATTTTATTTTTTTTCAAGCGATAATCTTCACATTTTTTTACTGTTAATCTCATCTATCCATTAAATTCATCCAATGTCCAAAAAAATGTAAAACTTTCAAGTTTTACAGAGAATAAGAGAATTTTTATCTCATTCTAAAATATTATTATTTATAACATCAATTAAAAAAAATTAGATTCGAATATTTTCTTTAATATTGAACCCTAACTTGATGACACGTGTTGCTCTTAGATATTTGGGGATGTTAGACCCAACCCAACTTTCATTAATGGTTGTGATGGAAATTTAAAAGGCTTAATAGTCAAAAAGGTGTCTAACCTATACTCTTTTATCCAGTTTGGTGCCTAAATTTTTTTTCGGGCTACTTTGATGCCTAACGTTTCATTTCGTAACTCAGTTTGAGATTTTTCGTGACGAACATTAAATTTGCGCCGTTATCCAATTAAAAATGGCCACGTGGCAGACTTTTTATTATCTAAAAATAAACTTTTGAAAATAAAAAATATTAAATGTAAAATTAAGTAAATTTAAAACTTTTACTTTTAGCCCAATTTAAATCTCCCTATTCACCATATTCCCCCTTTCTTCCCATTCCTCTTTCTAAAAAAACACTTGGACAAAAAACCCTAAATAATTACCGGTTTGATTTTCTAAAGGATGTCAAGTAGAAATTCGAAGTCTCGTTACAGTTCAAGGTTTGTGCTTTGTGATTGCGGAAAGAGAACTCCGATTTGTATTTCCAATCAGCCTTGGAGTAAAGGAATGAAATTTTATGGGTGTTCTAAACCGAAAGAGATAACTTGTGATTTTTCTATGAAATTTTTGTATCTTTCTTCTTTTTTTGTTCTTACAGGTTTGATTTTCTATTGTTGTCCATAATTGGTGTGATTTTTTCAGTGGCTTGACAAGGGAGAAGACAATAGAAATGTTGAGGAAGATTTAAAAAATTAATTGGAAATACTGAAGACCGAAAACAATCACTTGAAGGCACTTATAAGATCATACAAAGCAAAATGCGCAAAGAGGATGACAAATTACATGTTCTATAAGATAGCTTCTTTTACTTCACGGATAATGTACTTTATGGTGAAATTTGCTCTTTAGATACAAATAATTTATATTCACATTAGGTTTATGGAGAATGTAAAGGTTTGTAATAACAGTTTATGGAGAATGTTATGGTTTGTTTTTATGGAGAAATCTAATTAGTCATTTTCATTAGGTACAAAAGCTATTTATGGACATATTTGATATGTCTAAACAAGTTCTATAGCAGATATAAATTGGTGACCTTATTGATGAATGTAAACTAATTTTTACAGAAGAATAATGTAAATTAAAAAAGTCTCGATGAAACATATTTATAGTAGAAAATATAACTAACTTGAACCCTAAAAGTATAACTAACTTAATCCTAGTTGGATAGCTAACAATACAGCTTTACACCGGTATATCTCACTTAACTGAAATAATTCTCAAATGTTTTATGATTATTTTCATTAGGTACAAAGGAAACTACTTATGGTGAAATCAGTTTATGGGGAATGTAATGGTCTTTAGATAGAAACAAGTTCTCAAATGGATATATTTGATATGTCTAAACAGAAGAAACTGTTTTTATCTTCACATATCTTGATACACTAAATGCAATTTGTTTTCTATTCATATTAGGTACAAAAAGAATCTGTATGCATCCAAACAAAAGAAACTGTCTCCATTAATAACCATTAATAACACACATCTTGATACACCAAGTGAACAGTTTGATATGTGTAAACAAAATGAAAATGTTTTATCTACCTAAATAGATTAAAAATCAATTTCAATAACACATATCTTAGTACACTAAATAAACCAAACCAGTTTGATACGTGTAAACAAAATGAGCTGTTTTATCTACCTAAACAATTTCATCTAAACAAACAAAAAGCTTAACACATTGTTTTCATTTGCCTGAACAGTTTCAAAATAGACAATTAACTAACAACACAAAACAAGTAGCAACTTAATTCTATGGTCTCCATATGGTGAGTTTAGGAAGAGGCCTCTTAATGCTGAGCTTCGGGAGTCTTGCTTGTGAAGGACACTAGAAGTTCCAGCAGGTTGAAAAGATGCTAAAGATGGTGATGGTTGTGAAGTTGTACCACCAAAATTTGTCATTGGAGGTGTTGAAGCTAACTATGATGTTGGAACAACTGAATTTGTCTTTCTGGTTATAATAGATGACCTTGTGTTAGGTCGAGAAAGTAACACTTGACTTGGTCTTCCTGGTTGTTAAAAAGAAAGCCAAAAAGTAAAAAAAAAATCACTAAAAATTTATAAGTCAAAAAATACCACCAAAATGCTTCAACTTTATGTTTGTCGTTCACAAGATAAATTGTCAAAATCAGAAGAATATATTTCATTGAGTATTAAAATAAAAAGAATGACATTACACAATATAATGGGTATTAAAATGAAAAGAATGCTACTACACAACACTAACTTACTTTTTTCAGAACTAACTATGAACTTCATGGCACTTTATCGCCTTCAACGGATCTTCTTCCTTCAACTTGGGAGCTTGATTTTACCATCAAAGCGAAAAGATTTTCTAATCAAACAACTATTTCTGCCTTTTGTTAGTAGGAGATTTGATTTCCTTCAGTATAAACCCTAGTTCTATGACAAACGATTTAAAGTTTTTTGCTCAAATGCTTTTCAGAGAGGAGGAATGAGAAGAGGGGGAGATGGTGAATAGGTTAAACGGGATCTACGTTGGGTTAAAAGTAAAATTTTTTAATTTACTTAATTTTACTTTTAATCTTTTTTATTTTTAAAAGTTCATTTTTAGATAATAAAAGTCTACCACGTGGCATTTTTGATTGGATAACGTCGTAAATTTAACATCCGTCACGGAAAATCTCAAATTGAGTTACGGAATGAAACGCCAAGCACCAAAGTGGCCCGAGAAAAATGTTAGACACCAAACTAGAAAAAAGGGTATAGGTTGGGCACCTTTTTGACTATTAAGCCAAATTTAAAATTTAATTATGATGAGATACTAATTCAATTAAATTGAGTAGGTAGAAAAATAAGAATTTTTTATAATAGTAGTATTGTAGTGATTAAAAGATAACATTTGTTCAATTAAATTTGGGTCTTCTAGAATGAACATTTTTTTTTATTGTGCTATTCCTTAAGCTAAAATAAGAATTATTGAAAGAAAAATTATTCAATGCACCGTGGAGAATTTGATTTCCACAAATGATTTAGTTTAAAAGTTTAGGGTTAATGTTTAAAGATTAAGAGTTTAAATTACATGATATAAAATTTAAAATTTATAATTAAAATTTAAAATTTAATATTTAAAAATTTAAATTTTTAATTTTAAAATATACATATTTGTGGAAATTTTTAACTTCGCGGTGCATGGAATATTAAAATGTGTACATAATACATGCATCCATATGAAGATATAAAAATAGGGTACTTTTCTAAAAAAAAAGGTACCAATCTCCTGCGATTCAGGCTCACAATAAGACGTTAAGAACACTCTCCCATTTTGAGCTTTTTCCATACAAAAAGCAGAGCAAAGATTTGCTTCAATCACGAAGTCCATACACTTTCATGGCGTCTTCTTCTTCAACTCCTAGTCAAATGAAGCATCAAGTTTTCTTGAGCTTCAGAGGTGAAGACACGCGCCTGAACTTCACCAGTCATCTGCTGGAAGCTCTGAAAGAAACGGGGATGAATGTCTTCTTTGATGAAGAAAAACTGGAAAAAGGGGAACAACTTTCCCAAGCACTTTCTGTAGCAATTGCAGCCTCAAATATCTCAATAATCGTTTTATCTGCGGACTATGCTTCTTCCAAATCATGTTTAGCTGAAGTTTCCGACATCATGCACCGGAAGCTCACTCAAGGACATATTGTTCTTCCCATCTTTTACCATGTCGATCCCTCCGATGTTCGAAACATCGGTGGGAGTTTCAAAGCATCCTTCGATTATCATGAATCCAAAGGGCTAGATCAAGTACAGCAATGGAAAACTGCCTTTGCCGGAGTTGGGAAATTAAAAGGGTGGCATATAGAAGGAGGCAAATTCGACAGGTAACTTTCTTTTTTTCTTTCATCTTGTTATATTTGGCTTATTTTTCTTTTAATTGTTATATTTTTTTGTATGTTATTGCTAGACCTGAAACTGCGTATATTAAAGATGTAGTGGACTATGTCATAAAAAAGCTGATGAATAGCAAGTCTGTAAGTGTTTCTGAAGAATTGGTTGGAATAGATGATCAGAAAGAAACAATTTTGAGGCTGATCGAGCGAGATGACAGTCGTTTAATAGGTCTCTGGGGAATGGGTGGTATAGGTAAAACAACCCTTGCTGATGTTGTGTACAATGAAGTCTCTCTAAAGTTCGAAGATTGTTGCTTTCTTCAAAATGTTAGTCAGAAAATAGAAAAACAAGGGACGGAATCTTTACGAGATGAACTTCTTTCTAAACTATTAAACGAAAAAGGAATTCGTTTGGACACCCCTTCAGTAGGATCCAGTTTTATCCAGGAGAGGCTGAACAATAAGAGAGTAATTGTTGTTCTTGATGATGTTAATGATCCGGACCAAATAGATTTCATGGGTGTTAAACATCTTGGTTATGGAAGTAAAATCATTGTAACATCTAGAGACAGACAAGTGCTTAAGAGTGGTGGTGCTGACCAAATACACGAGGTAAACAAGTTAAATGAGAAGTACTCTCTCCAACTTTTTTCTACTTTTGCATTTAAGCAGTTGAATCCTGCTGTTGATTTTCTAGATCTATCGAACAAGTTTGTAGAGTATGCCCAGGGCAGTCCACTTGCTCTTAAAGTTTTGGGTTCTCAACTATATAAAAAGTCTAGAAAAGATTGGGAAAGTGAGGTCGATAGGCTAAAGGAATATCCCCAACCAAAAATTTCACATATTTTGATGAGAAGCTTTGATGGACTGGATGAACTACAAAAGAATATTTTTCTTGACATAGCATGCTTCTTTAAACATGAATCAAAGGAAGATGTAGAAGAAATTCTAAGATGTTGTTATAAGGGTGCAGTGAGTGGAATAAGCAACTTGCTCGATAAGTGCTTACTAGATATCATAACTTCTCTTCCTTCTTTGAGAGTAGAGCCTTCTGAATGTATTTCTATGCATGATACGCTCGAAGAGATGGGTAAGGACATTGTTCGCCAAGAATCTAAACGCTTTGGAATGCGCAGTAGGTTATGGAGTCCTAAAGACTTGTATCAAGTGCTCAGATATAATAAAGTAAGTTCTAATTGTATTTATATTCTTTTAATCTTTTCACATTGTTGTGTGATTTTAATGAGAAAGTGTATAACAAATTTAATTAATTATGCGTTTTCACCTATTAATTATTTGTAATTGTTTCGAAAAATAAACATTGTTCATGTTTCTTGTGGCTCATTGCTGTTGTTGCTGGAGTTGTTTGTGTTTGCAGATCACTATTTTTTTGGTTTATTTTGTTTCCTTGTGCTTCTGTTTTGGCGCTTCTAGCTACTATTGTCTTGTTGCTATGGCATGGTGTCTTGTTGCTTTCCTTTTTAACATCCAACTGCAAAGTTCTTGATGACTTCATACTCTTTTTTTTTTAATAAAATCCAATATATATTTACTTACCATACACATAATGACAGTATCTGATACACTTTCAGTGAATATTTTAACTCCACATATAGGGTTCAAAGTTCAAACCACATTTTTCGTTTTTCTAATACTTGATATTTTATATTTTGACTCGACTCTAAATAGGAATATGTCACCCTTTGAACCCTTCTTGTGGAGTTTAAAGATTCCATTGACAGTGTATCTCATAATTTTCTGTAGAAAGGTATGCCCGATTATTCAAAGCCTTTCCTAATATAATTACAGTTTTTTTGAGTGATTTAACAGAATGGCATAAATTTTTCTATATTGATTCTGTTCTTTTTGAAAAGGTTCTCTATACTGATTCTTGATAATTTGTTTTTTTGTTTTTAGGGGACTGAATCAATTGAAGGAATAAAGTTAGACATGTCTCAAATTGATAACATACGGTTAAATCCTACTGTTTTCGAGGACATGCTTAATCTTAGATTTATCCTCTTCTATTTTGCTGGGAGTTTTTGGAGAAAGAGTCGAAATAAGAAGCTACATGCAGGCGAAGATGATAGTATATTTCTTCCGGATGAGCTAAGGTATATTTGGTGGGAGAGTTTCCCCTTTAAATCTCTGTCGGATTTTAATCCAAAGAATCTTGTTGTGTTGAAATTACCAAATGGCAACATGGAACATCTTTGGAACGAAGATGGCCATAAGGTATTCTTTCATGCTTTCTCTGTATAAGCGAATCCAATGATGCTATCTTACTTTTGATGCAGTTCAAAGTAGCTGATGCTTAGAAGTAATATAACTGTTTTATGTTTTCATTGCACAGGATCTTGTTAATTTAAGGGAAATTCACCTTTCTAATTGCAAGAATTTAAGGAATATCCCTAGTCTATTAGGAGCCATCAACCTTAAAATCCTTTGGTGCAATGGGTGTGAAAGTTTGGTTGAACTTCCTTGCCTCAGTCATTTGGCATCTCTTAAGACGCTTGAACTTACGGGATGTCATAATCTCAAGAAGTTTCCTGAGGTCCCAAATCACTTTTCCATTTTAGAATTTGAAGAAACTGGAATAGAAGAAGTGCCTGATTCAATTGTGAATCTCATCAGACTTGAAAAGTTGTGTTTGAGAGAGTCAAGGGTAAAGCATGTATCTAGCAATGTTTCAAGGTTGGAATCCCTTCGTTCTCTGGATCTTAGTCATTGCCTGCTTGAAGAAGTGTCCCTATCTTTCAACCATCTAAGTCATCCCCATTTCCTAGATGTTCCGTCGCCGATCATCAGGTTTAAAAGCCTTGAATATATGTGTATGGATCATTGCAACAACCTTAAATTACTCTCGGAGCTTCCACTATATCTGCGGTACTTGGTTGCACATGACTGCACATCATTAGAAAAAGTATCATTCATAGATCAAAATCCATATGAGCTCGATTGTTTAGATAACAGTGATGAATTTTTTATGGTATTCTCTAATTGCTTCAGCTTGAATCAAGGCTCAATCGATAACATAGAGGCAAATGCCATGCTCAAGATTAAATCCGTAGCTGAGAAATCTGCATGGAAATATGATCCTCATCCACCAAGATTATTTTGCTGTTTCTCGGGAAGCAAAATTTCAGCAAATATATTCGAGTATCAGAGCGTGAAGTCTTCGTTAATTCTGAAGATAGCCCTAAATGGGTGTAGTAGGGGCAGATTTTTGGTTCTTGCTATATGCCTTGTGGCTGATCTCACACGCTGCGTTGGAGGTGGAAATCTTGAATGTACCTGTGAATACCAACTGACAGCCGCCGATGGTGCTTATGAAAATTTCAAAAGTGAGTGGTATTGCAGTCCTGAATTCGCGTCAGAGCGGAAGTACAAGGGTAATCACGTGTTGATTTTGTTTAGCGACGATATGGTTAAAAAAGACATGGATTATGAGGAGGCATCATTTGAATTCTACATCAAATATGTCGATTTAAGTGGCGAAGAAGAAAATATCAAGGTGGAGAAATGTGGCGTTCATGTGTCTTATGTGGTTGAAGAACGCAGTCCCAATCCACAACATAAAAGGCATCGGCACACGTAAACACTAAAACCAAGACCTCAAATGCACAAGTAAGTGGGTTTCATTTCGTTTGTCATATTACCATATTTTTTCTCCCATTGTTAATAGTAATGCTCAACTTGTGAATTGCCTCTGATAGTAAAATGAAGTGAGTGAAACCAGGATGACATCTAGCTTGCTCTGCTTTGTAATTTGCTTGTCATTTAGTAAATGCTATACATTTTTTGAGGAACGGATACCATGTAGTTCTACATTGTAAATGTTAAAAGTGTAGTTTGTGATAGTTCTACATAAAAAAAAGAAATTTGGTCCAGAATTGAGATTCATACCTACATTTATGCTCACTAGATTAACTGATTTACGATTTTTATTCATGTTAACTTGGGTAAACCTTCCAATTATTTCCTATATATAGGCATGTTTCTGCATCTCAACTTGTTTGAGCATTAAAGACTTGAATTCGGTCTAATTGTGTATTCATTGAGGTGAAAATTATTCTTTAGAAAGTTATAAGGAATCCCATAGAGGTCCATTAGGGGCATCGCTCTCAACCCAATTAGCTCCATTCAAAACGTCTGGATTCGATCCATCACCTTGCTTAAGGGATCTAGTGTCTCATTTCACTAGACCAATTGATTGTTGGTGAAATTTCATACGTAGATAAATCAACTTATTTAATAGCTAAAATTGAATATAAAGTTCCCATGAATAGCCAACCACTGATATAATAAGTTTCAGTCTTGAAATCCAACACAATTATTAGTACAGCAAACATAGGTTCATTACTTACTTTTTGCAGTTTATTTCTCTTAAGCAAAACCTAAATAAGGAAGCACTTTGCTTGACCTAGGCTTCTTAAGTTTATCCTCATGGAACCTTAGATACGTGCAAATTAACAAAAAAAAAAAATCTCTGTTACTTCTTCATATCATTTGAACACAGTATTGATCTCAAAAATACTTGGTGATTGAGCAGCATGTTTAAGTTCAAACCTGTTGACTTAATCGAGATGAATGAAGCTCGTCTCTAATAAAAGAAAGTCTGGTAACAACATCACTCATGTCCATTCGGTCATTCGGTGATTCAGCAGAACAAGTGAGTCCTATTTTAAGTATCGAATTCAAGCACCGAAGATGTTTGTCATTTCCCAGGCTATTTTCACTGACTGTAATGTCTGCAAGTGTTCCTTGCCCGACTCTTTCTCGAAGAAGAATGGGATCTATAATCTCATTCACTCGTTCGGGCAAAGCTGCCTCAACAAAGTTGCGAAGACTTAAATCTTCTTTGAATCTTTCATTAGTTGGTCTTTTCCCTGTAAACATCTCTAGCAAGAGGATGCCATAGCTATACACATCATCTTTTGTTGACAACTCGCTTCCCATTCCATATTCTACAATTAATTTCACAAATTAAATATAAACATAATTGCAGAGAAAAACCTCCAAGTGCATAAAAACAGATTTTAGTTGTATGCTTTTCTTATAAATAGTGAAAGAAAAAGAATAAAATGAACTTACCTGGTGGAGCATAACCGATAGTTCCTCTTAATCCAAGGGAGCTTGATTGATTAGTAGGATTATTAAATTCGTCTGCAGAAAGGATTTTTGCTAAGCCAAAGTCACTTAGGTGGCCAACCATTTCCTCATTAAGTAGAATATTGCTTGGCTTGAGGTCACAATGATGATTGATGTTTTACAACCATGGTGCAGATACTCCAGTGCATGAGCAACATCTGTAGCGACATCAACTCTTTGAAAAAGGTCCAGGTATCTCATCTTCTCCGGTTCATTCATGTTGCTGGATGGATGCAGCCACTCCTCCAAGCTTCCGTTTACCATGAAGTCATAAACCAATGCTTTGAAATCATTGCCGTTATAATCGACACTAGAAATTGCGGTTAATATCTTGACAAGATATCGATGTCGAATGTTCTTCAAGGCTTCACATTCAGCCAAGAAACTCCTCGAAGCTCCATGATTCATAAGATTAAGCACCTTTACTGCAATAACTGTTCCACTCTCTCTAAGAATTCCTTTGTATACAGAACCGAAGCTTCCCGAACCAACCAAATTCTGCTTGGAGAATCTGTCAGTAGCACCTAGGATACTTTGGTATGATAATTGTAAAAGTGAATTTTCTGCACAAGTTTCTGTTGGCTGCTTGTCTTTCTTCTTTCTAAACCACATGATGAGTAGAAAAGTGAATACCAATGTCACTCCTAAAATAACAACGCCAATTGTAATTTTAACTCTATGAGAAGTGTATGACGATGTTTTCGATTTACATCTTGACAATTGTAACTCAGGGATGCCTCCGCAAAGGTTATTGTTTCCCTTGACAAACGTAGCACTTGAATTCTTAAAGACTCCTTCACTTGGCATCTCTCCCTCAAAATCATTGAAAGCGAGATTTAAGTACTTTAATAGCCCAAAGCTCACAAGAAAATCTGGAACGCTACCCGAAAGATTATTATTGGATACTCCCAATTCCACTAAATCTCTCAATGAACTCAAAGAAGAAGGAATTGGCCCTTCAAACAAATTGTTATCCAAGAACAGGTATTCCAGACTTACACAGCTACCAAGGTTGTTTGGAAGCAAACCAGACAACTTGTGAGAAACATCCAATCCACCTAGATTTTTCAAATTTTCTACTTCAACGGGGAGCTCACCGGTCAAACGGTTTGATGATAGGTTTAGAACAATGCACCTACGGCAAAAAATGAAAGGTTTGACAGTTGGCCAAGAGCTTCAGGTATAATCCCGGTTAATCCATTAAACGGCAAAGACAATATCTCCAGAGATGACAAGTTCCCCAAGGAAGGCGGAATACTCCCTCTCAAACCGTTGTTGCTAAAACTCAGGATTTTCAGGCTTGACAAGAGACCAACCGAAGCAGGTATTTCTCCAGTTAGATGGTTGCCTCTCAAGCTAACAAATGTAAGCTTAGAACAACTAGACAAATTCGAAGGAATTTCACCACTGATGGAGTTATTGGTTAGCTGTAATATCTCCAACCTTCTTAAACGACCGATTTCTTGAGGAATCTCCCTGTAGAAGCTGTTTCCCACAAGATTCAACTCCTTGAGGAAGCTCAAGTTTCCAATGTACGGCGATAAAGATCCGGAGAGTTTGAGGAGTTGCAGTTCCAACTTGGTGACTCTGCGATGCCTGCGACCGCATGTAACACCTTGCCACTGACAGAAGTGAATGGAACTATTCCAGAACTCCATAACCCTGAGCTGATCACTGGCTATCTCGGCTTTGAACCGTAGTAAATCTTGTTGATCAGTCTCATTTCCTCTACCTACATGACTAGCTGTCGCTAAACCAAGCAAGTTAAGGCCATGAGAGAAGAAGTATAACTTCAATGTAAACAAGGGAAAAAGAACCGGATGCTTCAGAATGCTCTTTTGATAGCTGCATGAGTCTGAAACAATTTCTTAATCGACGAGTTCGATTTGTATTCGAGAGTTTCTGAAATCTGAAACCATTCTGTTCCATCTTTTTCATGTTAAAATACAAGAGTCGCCAGACTTGACTGAAAGTCTGAAACCAATACCAAAAATAGAGAATTATTGTCATCTTAAACATCAATTTCCAACAAGTATGAAAGCGTGGGAAGGTCACCTTATATTCTTCGTATAATTTTGAATTTAACCCAACTGGTTCTATTTGGAGTGACTATTGGATTGAATCTAAGTTAAAAAATTTCTAGTTTGTCGAGTTGACGAGTTCTATTTTTTCATACAAACTTTATTTAAAAAATTTTGAGTCGAATCGAATTTTTAAAGTTTGAGTCAAATTGTTCGAATTTACAAAACATATATATATATATATATATATATATTCATTCTCAGAACAAAATTTGTATTATTATTTAATAAATCAAACACAAACCAAAATTATATAATATATTTTGTAATATTATTTTTTAGAGACGAGATTTTGAGAAAAAAATATTGATAGAGTATAGAGAGTAAAATAATTGATGGAAAGAAAGAATTTACAAAGAGTAGCTTTCAACGAGCTAAACTGAATAAAATACAAAATTAAAACATTAAATTAAAAAATAATTTATTTCAAAAAATAAAATTGAAGTTATATAAGTAGTCTAGTTATTCTATTTATCCGAGTCATATTTTATCATTTACACTTTATTTAAATTTTTTAGACGAATTTGTAACAATCAAGTCGAATAAAAAATATTTAATTTTTTAAATTAGTCGAGTTTTGTTCTCCTTTAATTCATATTAATTTTTATGAGACAGTATCCGACAAGTATTTACAATCACTTTCTGTAAGCCTAAACTATGATGTGGTAGAAGAAAAACACGAATTAATGATAAACTAACGCATTTATTAATCAGCATCAACATAACATCCTTCATAATGAAATCATGCATCTTAACAGGGTAATCAAAATCGAATAATGAAGAATTTTGATACATAAATTGTGTAAAGTTTACATAAATTTGTCAAATTTAGGGTTTAGAAATTTAGTTTAAGGTTTATGGACTTAGTTGTCGGATTTAAAATTAGAGTTTAATGTTTAGGATTAAACATTTAGATTTTAAATTGTATAGTTTAAATAAAATTAGGGTTTAAGAATTTAATTTAGAGTTTATGGGTTTAGGTAGTAAAATTTAAAATTAGAGTTTATTGTTTAGGAATTGGGATTAAACATTTAGATTTAAAATTGTATAGTTTAAACAAAGGAGAATACTCTGATATACAAGCTTGTGTAATTTTAGTTTTAGGGTTTAGAGATTTAAGTTGTGATTTAGGGTTTAGGGGTTTAGATTGTAAGGTGTATCATTTAAAAAAGATAAAAAAGAAAATAATTTAAATCGTAATAATTTTTAAGGATATCAACTTTTTATTAGCAATTCATTAATTATTCTTAAAAAAATAGAAAACGTCATGCCCTTTGATTCAGTCCAACAAAAATGCGTCTTCTTTGACGGTATAAAAATAGATTTCGATGACTTAGTGGATTTGTAAAGCTCAATTAGACTCGAACTTAAAAAATAAAAGAAAAAAAAATATTCGACTTGATTCGAAAAAAAAAAACGAATAACTCATTTAGATTATCTTTAATTTGAAATTTACTACTGAATAGTGCGAGGTGATACAAAGTTTTAACAACGTCACACCCATGCATAGGTACGTGGGTTTCTTCCATTTCGGTAGTAATATTGCCATATTCTTTTCTGGCATTCCTAACTGCGCTTTTATCTTGATGTGGTTTTTTCTAAGCTTTTTCTGGTTCTTGGCTGGACCTTTATACAGGGGCGGATGGTGTGTAGAGCTAGAGGGGGCTTTGGCACCCTTAAAATTTTAGAAAATTTGTATTATATCCTTAAAATATTTTTAAAATTTTAATTAGCCCCCTTCAAAATTTATAATTTTTTTTCATAAAGTTGTAAAAGTTTTCTATATTTAAATTTTTCCCCTCAAAATTGTTAAAAAGTTTCATTAAACTTCTCAAAAAATTAAGGGTAAACTACATGAATGGTCCCCGACTATGACAAAATTTTTTGTTGAGTCTCCTGACTATAAAAAGTTATAAATAAGTCCCCCGACTAATCACGACTAAAAAATCAGTCCAATTCTGTTAAAAAATAAACGACTGATGACACTAGTTAATAAAATCTGTATAATAACGAATTTAACCCTCAAGATTTACATTTTATTTTAATTTGGGTATGGATTTAAAATTTTAGTTCTCAACATTTAAATATTATAATATTTCAGTCCCTTAAATTTTAGCTCACTAAATCTTTTAAAATTTTTGAAAATTTTGACTAAACTACTATAATTTTAAAAATTTTACTTAGACCCCTCAAACTATAAGATGAAGGTCGATCACTACCTTTGTAGGAATCAAATGCTCACGGCAAATTAAGCTTCATGGAGAGTTATGTTCAACGGCAAAGTTTCACGGTTTTCAATGTCGAGCTAGATTGGCGAGCTTATGTTTATTTTTGTAGAGGAACCCAACCCAAGAAAACACATTTTGCAACACATCCAAATGATTTGGGTTTACTTGGAAGTATAGAGTTGGGTTTCATGGTAAACCGATTAAGTTAATTCCACTAAACCAATTGATTGTTGGTGAAATTTCATTCCCAGATAAATCAATTTATTTCATAGATAAAATTGAATATAGTCATTAAACATAAAGTTCCCATGAAAAGCCAACCACTGATATAATAAGTTTCAGTCTTGAATTCCAACACCATTATTAGTACAGCAAACAAGTCTCCTTTTCCAACTATTACTTGAAGAAAAAACAAAGGGTTCATTACTTGCATTTTTCAGCTTATTTCCCTCGAGCAAAACATAAATAAGGAGGCACTTTGCTTGCCTTAAGCGTCTTAAGTTTATCCTCATGGAACCTTAGATACCTGCAAATTAACAAAACAAAGAAAATCTTTATCCCTTCTTCATATCATTTAAACACAATATTGATCTCAATAGTAGTTGGTGATTGAGTAGCATGTTTAAGTTCAAACCTGTCGACGTAATCGAGTTGGATGAAGCTTGTCTCTGACGGAACAAAGCTTGGTAACAACATTACTCATGTCCACTCGGTCATTAGGTGATTCAGCAGAACAAATGAGTCCTATTCCGAGAATCGAATTCAAGCACTGAAGATGTTTGTCATTTCCCAGGCTATTTTCACCGAGTGTAATGTCTGCAAGTGTTCCTTGTCTGACTCTTTCTCGAAGAAGAATGGGATCTATAATCTCAAACATTCGTTCGGGCAAAGCTGCCTCAACAAAGTTGCGAAGATTTGAATCTTCCTTGAACCGTTCATCAGTTGTTCTTTTCGCTGTAACATCTCCAGCAAGAGGATGCCATAGCTATACACATCACCTTTTGTTGACAACTCGCTTCCCATTCCATATTCTACAATTAATTTCACAAATTAAATATAAATATAATTGCAGAGAAAAACCTCCAAGTTCATAAAAACAGATTTTAGTTGTACGCTTTTCTTATAAATAGTGAAAGAAAAAGAATTAAATGAACTTACCCGGTGGAGCATAACCGATAGTTCCTCTTAATTCAAGGGAGCTTGATTGATTAGCAGAATTGTTAAATCCATCTGCAGAAAGAATTTTTGCTAAACCAAAGTCACTTAGATGGCCAACCATTTCTTCATCGAGTAGAATATTGCTTGCTTGAGGTCACAATGAATGATTAATGTTCCACAACCGTAGTGCAGATACTCCAGTGCATGCGCAACATCTATGGCAGTATTAACTCTTTGGAAGAAGTTCATGTATCTCATCGTCTCCGGTTCATTCATGTTGATAGTTGGATGCAACCACTCCTCCAAACTTCCATTTACCATGAATTCATAAACCAATGCTTTGAAATCATTGCCTACATAATCAACACCAGAAATTGCAGTTAATATCTTGACAAGATTTCGATGTCGAATGTTCTTCAAGGCTTCACATTCAGCCAAGAAACTCTTTGAAGCTCCACGATTCAGAAGATTAAGCACCTTTACCGCAATAACGGGTCCACCCTCCTCAAAAATTCCTTTATATACAGAACCGAAACTTCCTGAACCAACCAAATTCTGCATGGAGAATTCGTCCGTTGCACTTAGAATGCTTTGGTACGACAATTGTAAAAGTGAATTTTCTGCAAAAATTCCTGTTGGCTGCTTGTCTTTCTTCTTTCTAAACCACATAATGAGTAGAAAAGTGAATACCAATGTTACTCCTAAAATAGTAACACCAGTTGTAATTTTTACTTTATAAGAAGTGTTTGGTGATGTTTTTGATTAACATGTTAGCAAGTGTAACGTCGAAAGAGAAAGAACAATGATTATCATAGATTTGTTAGAGTGGAAAAAGAAACCCAAAACGAATATGTCGGTAAGTAGAAAAAATCAATAACAAACCTCAAAAAGTTAAAATTTAACTGACGATCTCATTTTTTTCATAGATTGGAGTAAACTCACTGCTGCTAAGAGAAGCAAATACCTTAGAAATTGGTATTATCTTTGTCATGTGATCTAAAATGATGACCCATTTGGAAAGAACCATTTAACTTGAGGCATTTTGATAAAGTATTATAGCTAAAGGACACTTGGAATTCGAAGTATATGTTTCTTAACTATGAAAGATGTGTATTTTAGCAAAGTTTCGGAGTACAATCTCCTGCTTTTATATCAAAATGTTCCAGACTTGTAGGATATTTTCTAGCTTAGAACTTTAACTGCTCATCTTATTTGAATGGCGATTACCTAGAGTTTAGTCTCAACTAGTCATTTTGCTGTTTATGACTTAATGAAATGTAGATTGCAGGTTTTTAGATTTCAGCTAAACTTATTTTCTTTTCTTTTACATGTATTTAACAGGTATAATCTTATAATGACCCACAAGGAAGAGCTTGGCCAACTAATAACTTAGAGCAAGGAAGCCTTTAAATGAATCCCTGGGCGAGGTAATCAAATTTAGTGTTACTCACTTCAGCAATTAGCTTTGACAGTCATCTATTCCTTGTCTGTCAATTCTAATTCTAAGACATAAAATATAAGTTAATTATGGTGCCAGTTTTATTGAGTTCTTCGCGGAGGAAGCTAAGCGGCTCTATGGAGATATAATTCCAACTCCTCTTGGTGATCGTTGTTTACTTTATTTGCAGCAACATAAAGCACTTTAATTTCTATCAACTAAGTTCATTTGAAGTAATTACTGTGTAGCTATATGTGGATATTTGTGGTATGTGTGGTTTCAAAGCAACTGTTTTATTTTGTTTTCTTCTTATGCTCCTTCCAACAACTTTATAACGCATGCCGAGTATTATTTGGTAATCAGCCTCTGCTGCTTTCCTTGTTGTTCACTTATTTTTATGAGCTTTTGCTCTAATTTATAAGATCTAATAGATGTGCTGTCATATAGTTTTCTTTTTCTTCTTGGCTGACAAACCTTTTGTTTTTCCCTTTATCAAGTGTTTTCTCACTTTTCTGTTAAGTTTGATTGATTCATTTGATTTTATCAGGGTATTGAAGGAATTAAAGAATATGAAATTGACAAATTGATACAAATAGCTGCATCCCAACTAAGCGACCAGCTCCCGGAGTCTCGTGAGGCCGCTCGAAGCTTTCTTTTGGAGCTGTCAACAACAGTATCTGAGCATCCTGAGATGGGTTCTTGGGAGAACTTTTGTCTATCAAAGCTCTCTCCTTTGAGTTCTTCGTGTGACTACAAACCTTGCTCAGGAAGGTCTCGTTATCGGCTTCTAACAGTGAGTTCTATGTCGACCATATGTGAGTTTGTATCAAGTAATGCCTATTTTTAATTTTACCAACATATATGAGCTTTAGTGAGCAGAGTCTACAGTCATCTGTTATTGTCTTGGTTTTGGTTTTGGTTTTATCCCCTTGTAAATTCCCTTGAATCATTAAGTTGTCTTCCATTGTGGTTAAGAACGGAACCGTTAGAATATTGTGGTTAAGAACAGAACCGTTAGTGCAATGACACTCACTTGAATGTACTAAAACAATTAATTAAAATAATGAACTGTCATACCCCATTTTGTTTATGATTAACATTCCAAGTCAAACCATTAAACATGCAATCCAACTTTAAATAAAGAAATAATAAAAAAAAACGTTGAATAATAATCTCAGACGCCGACAAATCAGAAATGGCGATTGTTGCAGATTCTTTCCTAACTTAAGTAACCGACTTTCAACTGTATATCAAATAATAATTGGGCTAATAATTGTAGTACAACATATGGTTATTATTAATTATTCTTAAAATTTTGATTAAAATCAGATGAGACGGTTCAAGATTAGCTAAATACTACTGAGATTCTTAGTATTTTTGCATAAAAATATTTTGATTTTGTCATGGAATCTTCCCGGCCAATCATGTTATTTTAAGTCAAAGCATGCACTTACGGATGATTTTATGTTTAGGTACGAGCCTATAAAATTTCATGGGACAAAAATAGATTTTTAATAAAAATTACATAAAAAAAATTTAAATTTTTTTTCAATCATATATGAATTATATATTTTTTTAGGAGGGTGATTTCCCCCTCTGAGTCCATCCCTGAGTCAAAGTATTGTTTTTTTAATAAAGAAATTGTTTAAAATAATATACGTGCATACACCAGCAAATGTAACATGTTGCGATAAGATATGTTCACGTATAGAAAAAAAACTATTAATTTAAATTTCGGAGACAACATTGTTGAAAGAAATAATCACGAATCTTGAATATGAACAATTAAACAAACATGGACTATATGAAAATACACATAATATATATATAGTTATTTCATATTTTATTTATTTTAAATTTAGATAATTTCGGGTCAGAGTAGTTTAGTTTTCTAGTGAAGTCTTTCGGGTCCAATAATCTCATTTTTTGTCATTTCAGAGTATTTATTCAAATCATTTCGATTCGAGTCCATTTTAAGTTTGGATTCAATAATAATAAATATTTTTTTTACTTCTATGGTTCAGATTAAAGTTAATCGAAATAAATAAGTTCGGGTCAAAATTGACAGATCTATTTTATATGAGATATAATCTAAAACATATGCCAATGAAATCTGTAACCAAAATGACATATAAGAAGAGATTTGGTGTATGGATTGGATGGATGGGTGAGAGGCATGCAAATCTCGCATATGCGGGCTTTTCTTTATTTACAAATCCAAGATTTATATAAGCTTTGATTTATTCCTGAGATATGAAGCAAAAATCTCCCCAAGAAAATGGTTGGAAATATTTAAGATTTGGAGATACAACTTGTTCAATACCAGATAATACCACATTATTAAAAATAAATTTAAATATATAGTTATAAAAATGTATGATGTTAATATCTAACTGTCCGATGATGCATAAAATTATATATCGTTAATGTATCAAATATTAACTTTTTTATAATTTAACAAGTAATGGAGATTTTGAGATTTTTCATTGTTATTACATCATCTGTATACTTTGGAATCAATCTAAAATTTGAGATTATGAGATTTTTGGGTGAATATCATTCTCTTTTCTACTGGAACCATTCGTTGGGTTTAAAATTTTAATTATTTTGGATTAGTTATGTTGATAGAAATTACTTGAACCCAAAATTTTGCTTAAAGTTTATTTTTTAAAAATAAACATAAATAAAATTATAATTAAATTCATTAACGCCTCCATAAACTACAACCATAATCAATAATCACAATGCTCACACGAGTGGATTTATAAATAGAATATGCTTAGATTTTAGACTAAAATAAATTCTTAAAAACCTGACATGCAATGAGATTTAAACCATAAAAAAATCTAAACTAAATATAAAGAATATTTTAGTCAAAAAAATATTTAAATATTTTTTATTGTATAAGATAATCACGGGAGTGAATCTAATGATTAATCGTTTGCGTTCTGTTGGCCATATTAAGAATAGACACTGACAACACATTTTAAAACTATTTCATGTTTCGAACAATGATCAAACTCTCGACCACGGATTAAGATAAGAGAAATACATATCATCTTACATAAATCCACAATTAAAAACATCTAGATAATTTGATCTATCTTTAAAAAAATCTAAATGATTTAATGGTAGAGAGTAGAGAAATAGAATAAAGCTTCTTTAATCTTTTGCGTTATGTTGGCCATATTGAGAGTAGACACTGACGATACATTTTAAAACTATTTCATGCTTCGAAAAATGATCAAATCCTCGACCACTAAATAAGATAAGAAAGATATTTATTATCTCACGTAAACCCACAATTAAAAACATCTAAATAATTTGATGTAATTTTAAAAAATCTAAGTGATTTGGACCCAGTTTGACGTTGCTTTTGAAAAATACGGTGGGAAAGTGATTTTGAAAAGTATTTTTAGATTGTTTGGTTTAAAATATGAGTGTTTTGTATTGTTGTCAAAAAATATTTTTAAGTAGATAAAATGTCTCTTTTAGACATTTTTTTGAAAATATAAAAGAATTGATGATATAAACCAGGATATATGAATAATTTTATTTAAAAGTGTTTTTAAAAAAGTTAAAGCCTAAAAGTTTTAGCTTTTGAAAAGCACTTTTCAAACTAAAATAAAAAAAAATTTAACCTAAAAAATTATATACTTTTATTATTTTTGGTCTCAAATTAACTTTTTAAAGCTAAAAACTGATTTGAAAAGTAATGAAAAAACATGAACTTAATGTGTGAGAGTAGAGAAATAGAATAAAGCCAAAGAAGCATTACTTGAATTTAATAAAATAAGATTATAAGCAGGCAAGCACCTCACTTTCTCTTTCTTTTAAATGCATGCACCCCCATTCCTATAAATGCCCTTCTCATTCCCTTCACTTTTTCCTCACTATCCCTCCTTCCTATCAAACACTTCACGAAAGAAAGAGAAAGAGAGTCAATTCCCCTCCAAGAACAAACCATGCCTTCTTCTTCTTCAGCTTTGCCTGTAACTCTGGTCTCCAAAACCATGATTTTCCCCGACCAAACATCAACTCTCGGACACCTCAAGCTGTCTGTTTCCAATCTCCCCATGTTGTCTTGTCATTAAATCCAGAAAGGTTGTCTCTTCACTCGCCCTTCCATTCCCACCAATTCATTCATTTCTCTCCTCAAACAATCCCTTTCCAAAACGCTGTCGTTCTTCCCTCCCCTCGCCGGCCGTCTTTGCACAGACGAAAAAGGTTACATTTACATCACATGCAACGATGCCGGCGTCGAATTTCACCATACAACGTGTACGCCTTCGCTTATCCGTGACGTCATTGGTCCACTCCATGTTCCGCAGTTCGTGAAGGGGTTCTTCTGTTTCGACAAGACTGTGAGTTACAGTGGCCATCTCAAACCAATCATGGCCGTCCAAGTCACCGAGCTAGGCGACGGAATCTTCATCGGTTGCTCGGTTAACCATGCGGTGACTGACGGAACTTCGTTCTGGAATTTCTTCAACACGTCCGCTGAAATTTGCAGAAGAATTAGTGACGATAATAACAATCAGAGCATTGAAAATATCTTGAGGCAACCGGTTTTTACCCGGGACTCGGTTCTGATTTCGCCGGCGATTTTACAAGTTCCGGAAGGAGGACCCAAAGTTACGTTCAACGAAAACGAGCCGTTACGGGAGAGAATTTTCAGTTTCAGCAGAGAAGCCATTTCGGAACTCAAAGCCAAAGTTAACAAGAGCAACGTTAATGGCGACTTTAACGACGTTGAAGTTCTCGGGAAGCAAAGTAACGACAAGTACTACATCGGAACGGCTCCGGTTTCGAAAACGGCGGAGATTTCGTCGTTTCAGTCGCTTTCAGCTCTCCTATGGCGAGCGGTGACACGTGCGAGGAAACTTCCGACGACCAAAACGACGACGTTTAGAATGGCGGTGAATTGCCGTCACAGGCTGAACCCAAAGCTTGACCCTTTGTATTTCGGGAACGCGATTCAAAGCATTCCAACATACGCGTCAGCAGATGACGTCACGTCACGTGATCTGCGCAGCAACTGAACAAGAGCGTGAGGGCCCACGACGACGAAATGGTGCGTCGTTTTATCCATAACTGGGAGAGGGATCCGCGGTGTTTCCCGTTGGGGAACTTCGATGGCGCGTCCATGACGATGGGGAGTTCCCCGAGGTTCCCTATGTACGACAACGATTTCGGTTGGGGTCGGCCGTTGGCGGTCAGGAGCGGCGGCGCCAACAAATTTGACGGCAAGATCTCGGCTTTCCCTGGGCGGGAAGGCAATGGGGGCGTCGATCTGGAAGTTGTGTTGGCGCCTGAAACTATGGCCGCCGTTGAATCTGACGTTGAATTCATGCAATATGTCATGAATTAGTTTTGGGTTATAATTTTAACTCTTTATGGTGAAATCTAATGTTTTTTTTTTTTTGTTTGAATAGTCTTCTGTTTAAACCTTAATCACTAAATTTTAAGAAAATTATGATAAACTTCTGCAGAGCAGTTGCCGTGATAGATAAGGTTGAAATATTGGTCAAATGATGGTTTTGGTTCTTTTATATGATTAAATTCAAGATTCAGTCCTTATAATATCATATGGTATAATTTGATCGCTTTATATTTACAGTAAAATACATAATTAGTCACTAATTTAAGCGAAAAAAAATCTTTTTAACCATTGAAGTTTTGAAAGTTAGAAAATGATCATTAGACTTATCGAAATGTTATAAAATAGTCACTAAACTATCAAACTATACAAAATGATCATTAAAACTTATCGAATTATTATAAATGATCCTTAAATGTATCGAAACCTATCACTATTTTATAACGTACAATGATCATCTTATAACAAATCGATAAATTTAATTATCATTTTGTAACTTTTGAAACTTTAGTGACAAAAATATCATTTTTGCTTAGTTTAGTAACTATTTATGTACTTTACTCTTATTTTTATAATGTTATTAATTACTCTAAGTTGTTAACTTGTTTATTATTCTGAACTAAGAACTTAAGAATGGTTTTTTTTTCTTTCTTAACGACTAGGGACAGAACTAGGATAAAATTGTGTAGGGCTATGTTTTTTAACTTCGAATCTTGCATAGTCTTAGAAAATAATTAAAACAGAAACACTGAAGTTAATACTTAATTTCCCTAATTTAAAAATCAATCGTCTTAAAAAATAATTAAATTATTAAAGTTTGAGATTACAGCTTAATTTTATTATTTTTCAAACTGACATCTTAAAATTAAATTAAACCATAAAAATCGGAGATGTGCTTTAATTTCACTTATTTTAAAATTATCAAATAATTAAAATGCAACTAATATAAAATTGGGGACCTCCGACCATCAATGTGGTTCCATCCTTGTTAATGACATATTTTAACTCATAATAACATGTATGTTTTCGGGTTGCAAGGAATATTTTAATAAAAATTCACATTAATATTTTAATCAATATATTTGAATGTATTAATTATTCGAATTTTTTCTCAGTAAATATAAATATTTTATTAAAAGAAAAGGTTACAAAAGTACCAAGAAAACACAACAAGGCATAACAATTGAATAAGTAATATATCTAAATCCAAATCTCGAATATAATAAAAGGTTAATAATTTTGTTTTATGTATGAATTTTTTAATGACTATTGCCCTTATTTTTCTCTCTATCCTCGGGTGCGTTGTAATTCCAATTCATTCTTCTGTTTTTATTAATGTCACAATTATATTGAGTAAATGTCATTTTCTTATCCAATATTTATTTTTATATGTGTTTAGGGCAAGTTAGGTCAGATTCGAATCAAATTTATATATGGTATTAATACAATAAATCACATGTTGACACCTCTTTAAATTATTCTAAAAATAAATTCAAATAATTATTTTATAATCATCCCCTAACATTATATTGATCTATACCTTTTTTTGATAGTGTATTAAATATGAATCTCATTTATGAGGACATATACTAATTAAACTATTGGACATCAAAGACAAACTATGTATTTATTTAAATACACACACATGGAATTCAAAGATTGGAAGCAGAACCAAGGCCGAATCTATTCTTTAGCATACATTTTGTATGGATTTCAAGAAAGATAAACATTTTTTTAGAGGAAGCAAAATTTAAATTTCCAAGCAATTAATTTCATTGAAAACCTTATCCAACATTGTAAAACTTGGAGAGTAAGAAAACTAAATCTTTTTATGAGCATACAGAGGAGGAATGTCGAAGCATAGTTATAATTTTATTTTATTATTTTTAAAAAGAAAAAAACCTCATTAAAAACCCCATATAATAATGGTTTAAAGAAGCCCATGTTATAAGAGGGAAATGTAATTTTATTTTATAATTCTTAGTATTCAACTTATTGATTAATTAATCTGGATTGAATGTTGTAAAAGTCTATTATGAGATTGACCCTATAAATTCAATTTTTTTTATTTAAAAATGTTACTCTTATCACATGTCTCGTTAAAAAATTTCCCTAAATCTAAATAGAAGAAAAAGAGTACATATGGTAGCAGTTACATAGACGACACAATGAGCGACGGCGAACACAAAAACAACTCATTGTTCAAGAAACCATACTAGTAAACACCCTACAAATATCCAGCCAATAAACTCCAAGTCAAACAAATCACCCCACTCCCATGGCTTGTTGCAGATCCCGAGCCACCAACCTAGACACTTCAGCCGGCTCACGGTCATGAAGGACCTCCCCAGGTTCCTGTCCTTGCAACACAGCAGCCAGGAAATCAGCAACAGAATTAGCCTCTCGCCCAATATGCCGAACAACATCCCAATCCCGACTCAAGAAATCATGGATCATAGAGACGAGGATTTCCCGTATAACTCGGATCATTCTCCCGAGCAAGCCTAACCACTTCCACGCAATCCGATTCCAACACCACAAGATGAAATTGAAAACGCCAAGCATGACGAAGACCATCAAGCATAGCCCAGAGTTCATCCATCACCGTAGAACAAAAACCCAAACTCCAAGAAAACCTGAACAGCCACTCACCTTGGTCTCCTCTAATCACACAGCCAATCGCAGCTGCACCATCTACCATATCCACCGCCCCATCCACATTAATCTTGACCCAACCACTATCCGGAATGCTTCAAGTTGATGGGGGGCAATCCGAATTAACGACGGGCAATATGCAGAGGTTCCGCACCATACACAGACTCAATTAAACCCATATAGCGTAAACTGACCACAACAAAATCCTCTTTTTCAACATAATCTGGATCAAATAGAATCTTATTTTTCCAAGTCCATAGCTTCCAATAGACAATTGGGAGTAAAACCAACCAATTAAAGCCTCGGATAACATACCTCCCGTCGTTTTGAAGGTTCGCAATGACCCACTGATGCAATGGCAATGTGAAGAATTCACTCCTCTACTCCGGACTAATTAAAGAATCCCAAACAATTCGAGATTGCGCGTAACCACATAACACAGCAAACTCATCTTCCGGATCCTACTTACAAAGGCCACAACGCTCCTCCATAGTCATATGACGCCGAACCCTTTCAGAGTTGGTAAGTAATTTGCCCTTAAGAGCCAGCCACATAAACGCACGGATCCGTTGGGGAACCGGCACCCGCCAAATTATCTTCCAAGCCTTGTCTGAGACCATATTAGGCTCACCCGTAATTTGACGGTAAATAGACTGTATAGTGAACTTAAAACTTGCGTCACCCCGCCAACTAATTCGATCAGCTCCAAACCTTGGTGAGGGTGGGAGGATAGTTAAAATTCGAGTAACGCACTCCTCATGAAGTACCCCATGCGGTCTGTCCACATCCCAACCACCATAGCTATCAACAAAAGACGCAATATTGCAAGAATGAGGCAAATTCGCACCTGAAAAAAGTGAAACAAGAAGGCCAAAATCCACAACCCACACATCGTACCAAAAGTCTATAGAACACCCATTCTGAACAATCCAGAAAACCCCCTGACGAATTGCCTCCCAGACCTGACTGATACCCGCCCATAGCCGTGAACTATTTTGTCGAGCAATGGTATTGGGTAGCACTCCCGCCCATTTATATTTAGCCCGCAAAATTTGCACCCACGTTTTATTTTCATCCTGTAGTAACTGAAAGCCCAATTTCATGAGGAAAGCATGGTTAAATTTCTCCATATCGCGAAAACCAGCCCTCCCACAATCAACAGGTTTTTTCATCTCTTCCCAACGAACAAGGCTAATCTCCCGATGGTTAGAAGAGCTACCCCAAATAAAACCACGAATCAATTTCTCCAATTCCAAGCAAATACCCTTCGGAAGCCACGAAGCTTGCATAGTATAACTTGGAATGGCTTGAAGAACAGACTTAGCCAGAGTAACCCGTCCAACAAAAGATAACGATCTCGCCGGCCATGACGCCAATTGGTTCCGAACCTTGTCCACTAAATAACTATATGTTGCCGTGGTCACTCGATGATGAAGCAATGGGAACCCCAGATACTTCCCTAAATTCCGAACCTCCACAAAACCCAAACCCTCCACAATATTACTTGTATCCAAGTCAGTATTGCCGAAAAAATAAAATTGAGTTTTGGAAGCACTGACTTTATGCCTAGATGCCGCACAAAAGTGATCTAAGACGCTGCCAATAACCTCCATTTGATGCAAAGAAAACTTAGTGAAGAGAACAATATCATCGGCAAAAAATAAATGAGAAATACTCGGACCCTGTCACCCCAGATGAATCTCCTTTCAATTGTCCTGATCAATCTGCAGATTAATAAGCTGAGATAAGTGTTCCATACAGATCACAAAAATATAGGGAGAAAATGGATCTCCCTTACAAATGCCACGTGTCGGAATAAACTGATCAGTGAGGTCACCATTCCATAACACCTGAGTAGACACCGTCGAAATACAACTCACAATCAACTGCAACAGATCCTGAGCTATCCCCAAGTCCTCCAACGTATCCGTAATAAAGGACCACTCCAGCCTGTCATACGCCTTCTCAAGGTCAATCATTATAGCCATCCAACTCTTACGCCCAGATTTCTTACGCATGGAGTAGATAACTTCCTCAGCCATGATGACATTATCCATAATGCATCTCCCTGGTACAAAGCTCACCTGGGATTGCGATACCCAACTCGGCAAAAAAGGTTTCAGGCAGTTAACAATAACCTTCGTCAACACCTTATATATTACCGGACACAGGCTAATGGGCCGAAATTGGGCAAAACTCTCCGGCGAGGGAACCTTAGGAATCAGAACAATTGTTGCACGGTTAAATTCCAGTAGGGAGCGGCTCACCCTAAAATCAGCGACGAACAAAATCAACACTACCCCACGACACTCCAGTTTTTCTGGTAAAACATCACGAATTGCTCTTAACTGAAGAATAAATATGTCATGTTTGACAACTAGTGGATAGCTGATAACGGATCATTTTAACTGATAGTTAGTAATGAATTGCATTAATTGGTTTGGCAACATGATTGCATTAATTTAGGTTATTAGGCGACTCTCTTTGAAATTGTGAAGAACAAAATTGTCTTTACAACTTTTATATAGACAGCTCTTAGCTTAAAACATTGCTTTTAACCGTTTTTTCAATTTTAGAAGATTCATTCAATCTATTGTTACAATTTTCTTTGTTTGTTTTTGCTCAACAAAAGTAAATTTTATTAATGAGGACCCAAGTTCCATAAAAGGAGACATACACGACTTTGTTTCACAACCACACTTGAGCATACGAAAGACTACACCACTCAAGCGTCTCACAGCGCGCAATATCGACCAACTACACCAAGGCTTTGTTTTATAATCCTTTATTTACTAAACAATCAAATTAACAGATTTGACCGATAAATCCTCTAAAAAAATAAGATCCTTTAATTTTTGCCTTTCACCAAACCTACCATAATTTTCAATATTTAACAGTTTTTTCTTTTTTCAAAAGAAAAAGATAAATTACCATTACAACGTAAAAATCTTCAACTACAACATTAAAATTAATTATACCCTAGTTTCATCAAGGCTAAATCTACAGGGAACTTAAACGAAGATCCAATGGCGGAAGATCCATTTCTGAGTTATTGATTATATAAGGAAACGATGAATCTTCCCTACATTCGTTTGCATGGAATCTCAGCTTCTCTTGCTCGTTTTCATCAAAGGAATTTAATGGAAATAGTTGTAAAGTCTCCATAACCCTTTGATCCGACTGATATTCCATAACCTCAAAAAACCCTGTAAAAACCAAAGAAGAAAACATCAAATTTAAGGAAAATCTACACTAAAAAACACATTTTTTAGGACAAAAACCTACGTTTTGAAGAAGTAATCTTGTTGCTGATGTTGTCTCTAGAAATGAAGTCATTTTCATCAATCGAGACCTTTCGGCGCTTCTGTCTCTCCCTAGCTTTATGATTCTGGAACCAATAGAAAACATTCTTGCTTTCGATCTTCCCATAAAAGCTAAGCTGAGTCGAAATCTTCTGGATTTGATCGGTGCTCGGAGTTCGAAGCCCCGACCGGAACAGTTCAGTTAACACCCTAACCTGTTCGGTCGTAGGGTTCCATCTCCCACACTTCGTCCCACTGCTTCCATTGTTGTTGTTTCCACACCCTTTAATGCAAAAACCTGGTAGCCTTTCATTCATTTCCAAATGTTTTCAAAAACCCAGAAATTTCTTTGTTTCTTTTCTGCAGTTCTGATCTGAACTGAACTAAACTGAAAAAACAGTAGTTCGTGTGTTACACATATATCATATATATGCACTTTTTTTTTGTCTTTTTGCACTTGGTTCATTTGATTATTTTACAAGTTGTGCTTCGATTTTAGGGTTCATGACATTGATCTTTATGAAGATGTCTGATATGATCGTTTGATTTTTTGTGCAAAGACAGAGACATGCGTAAAAGCTGCCACTGTTCAAACATTTTGTACAGACACATAATTTTATGTTAGAAAATAAATTTTTTATACTAAATAATATCATATAAGAATTTGAAGAGTTCAAGATGTAAAATTATATCATTAATATAAAATATAATTTTTGTTTAAAAAATATATGTGAGAATTTGAAATTTTAACGATAAGATTGTACCCTAACACACCTCAATCTGTCAGCAAGTATAAAATAGGGTTTATTTTTAGTGTTTTCAGTAAAGTATACACTTTCCACTACATGAATACTATAAACTAATCTGTTGTGTTTGTGCATGCTTTTCCATTGATGAAGATATCTAAGTACATGTAAGTCCAAACCCCCCACGACATGTGAATAGTCCAAGATTTGCTTCTGAATTTATTATTAACTATATTTGCTAAAGAATGCAATAATTCATGTTTCTGAATAATTAATCAAACTATTAATATTTCAATTGGCGACTAGCTAAGCCAAATGATTTGTTTAAGTTAGGTAGAGGGAACAAATCAAAGTGGTACACTTGTTAATGTGCAATGTGTTCACAATTATTCCTTTTGATAAGAAATTTATTATTTGATATATGTATATAATAACATGCCATGTTGTCGATATTTTTATGTTTTTGAGTCATTTTATTAGTGACATTAATTTTTATTAAGTCTTTCAAAACAATAAAAAGACTCATTATTTTTTTTTCAAATGGTAACAATATTCAAATCCACAATTTTTAATTTCTTTTATTTTTAGTGATACACTCAGGGACAAAGCTATTAAGTTCTTGGTAAGGGCTGCTGCCTCTGACTTGGGGAATTTTTTTCAAAAATCAAAACTCATATCTAACATGCATACTTCTGCAAAATATATATTCTCTTCGTCCCAAAAATAATGTCGTTTGTTGATTTTTCACGTAGTTTTATAAAAAAAAAATTTATGCAAAAAATGTATTGTAAAGCAATTAAAATTACAATTTTATCCTTAAAAAGTTAAAATTTATTTTATTAAAAAACTAAAAAGATGGTAAAAAAAATATATTTAGTAAAAATTGTTGAATTTTTAAAAAAACAATTTAAATAAAACAATTTTAAAGTACAAAAAAATAATTTTTATAATACAGAAAAAGTAACATTTTAAGGACATAGTTCTTATTAAACATGAGAGACAAAAAATATTGATGTAAGTGAAAGTCAAAGTTCACATTGTTTGGAGTGTTGTGATCGAAGTTACTGACAAAGATAGACTGAGTTGAGTTGACTGAATGAGTAGTACATGTAACTTGTCAGTCAAAGAAACATAAACAAATGGAAGGTTTTTTGAGGGATTTTAGTGTAGTTTGTAAATGTTTGTAAAAAAAAAAAAAAAAACTTCTTTTAAGGGAGTGGGAACCCAAGCTAGAAGACAATTGAGCTTACCAAAATTGAGATTCGGGAGCGACAGACAACTCATGGACAGCCAAAAAGTTAACAAAACATTGTTTTAAGGAAAAAGAAAAACAACTTGGGTTTTTGTTATGTTATTGTGCTTTCTGTCTTTAGGCAACTTCATCTCCATCTATGATTGTTTCGGGATAAGAGAAGGGTTAGCAATATAAATTTCAGATAGAAAATATTAAATATCATCTTTTAAAAGTAATTGTATGAATTAATTGAAGTTAGTATTGTTTTTAAATTCATTTATGACAATTTTTTTAAATATGGAGAGACTTGTAACGAGAAAAGGAAGAAAATACATGATATTTAATATTCTTTTTCAATATTTTAATTTCATCATTAAATTATATGACTTTCGTTTTAAATCAATCCCCAAACTTTTGAACGCTCAAATTTTATTATTAAATTATCACTACTTGCTAATCATATACCATATTAATAAAACATTATAAAAAATTTTAATTGATATGTAGACACTGATGTATATTTTGTAATATTATAATGTGACATAAACGATAATTGAAGGATGAAATTAAAACCTTTAAAACTTTGATGACCATTTTGAAATGAGGTTTATAGTTTAAGAATAAAACTGAAACATTCAAAAGTTTAGGAACTAATTTAGAATGAGAACCATAGTTTGACGATGAAATTAAAACATTTAAAAGTTTAGTGAAAGATTTAGATATTAAAATTCAACAAATATTAACTATAATTCTATTATTTGATAAATTTAAATATTAAAATTCAACAAATATTAAATCCTAATTATAAAATTGTTTGATATATATATATATATATATATTAAACAATTAAGTGTTTAATAGAATTTACTAATCAATAACGTTATCAAGATTAAAGTTGATTCGAGTATATGTAGATTGAGATTAATAGAAATTATCCACACTTATTTTTTTAGTATGCACACGTGCATACTAAAAAAATAGGTTTAGGGTTTATGGTTAAAGTTTAGAATTAGAGTTAAAAATTAAGTTTTAGATAATTTAAGATAAGGTGTATCTTTTAGGATTTAAAATTTAATATTGTAGTTTAAAATTTAATTTTTTAATATTAATGCAAGAAAAGAAACACAAAAAAAAGGCATAAATTTTTTGTTCGATTGAGATCACCTTTGGTTCTAGTCAACAAATTGGAAGGGAAAGTTATTGTTTATTGTTTGTTTTGTGTACAATTCCCAAAGGTGTTTGATAAACAATAGTTTGTCTATTAGCACTTGACAGTGTTCTAACTTCAAGGCATCATGTTCAAAGTAGAATTAATAAAACATACTCCATATAGTTTAGAGTTTGAAACCTAATCCTCTTTGAATTTCCCATCCCTTCTTTAGACTTTCTATCCCTTTCCTTTTGAGCACTGCCGTCAACATATCACTCCCAACATAATTTAAACCACCTTTCTTAGCCTCTCTCATGTCATTACATGTGTTCGATTTATAGGTAAAGCAAAACTTGACTCGAAAAATTATATATATATTTTTTATCTTGAATAGAATAAAAAGGATTTCAAATAAAGTTTAAGACTCGAATAACTCAAAATATTTAATAATTAGTGGACCGATTTTTTAATTTGAGTTGAGTCTCTCAACTGATCTGTCTGATATATGAAAAAATATGAAAAAATATACGTGTATTCATAAATGGTTATAGAAAGCCGTCAACTTGAACGGAAACATAAACAACTCGACTTGATTCAAATTTCATAAATTTGACTCAAAAAATTTCAAATAAAATTTAAATTATAAAATAGGACTTGCCAACTAGGCTAACTCAGATTTTTTTTACTCGACTTGATCAAATACCCATCCCTAATATGATTATATAATTTCTAGACTCGGATATAATTTAATTATTATCTTTCTAATATAATATTATATATATGTATATATAAGTGTTCAAAGTTCAAACAGTTGATCAGATTAGTAATCAAATCGAGGTATTATAGATCGAGTTAAACAAAACGTTAAAATCTCTAATCTTTAATCAAATTGATTTAAAATAGTTTGATCAAAGAAAGTTTTTAATTGTAAAAAAAGAATAAAACAAAGGAACAGTAGAGGTGGCAATCGGATGGGAAATAATAAAAAACCGTGGGATTTAAACCGAAAGGTATGAGAAATAACTGAAATTTTCACCCACGGGGACGGGATGAGAGAAGTTTTATCACCGAAGGGATAGGGGCTGAGATTTCTATATCCGAACTATGGGGTAACCGAACCGTACCCGTATAAATCACCGTGGGGATCCCCAAAAATATTCGCAGGGATCCCAATATTTTTACAAAGTTGGATGGCCATAAAGGTAATTTACCCATTTTTCAACAATATCTAATCTCCCACAACCTGAGTATGGTAGGGTAAGTTTGAAAATACTATGTAAATTTCATAAAAATAATTAGAAAGTGGGCTATACATTATTGTAAACGTGATTCAATCTATTTTTATTTAAAATACACTATGATCGATTTCGATATGTATTTTAAAAAAATATAAATATTTGAATGTTGAAAGCTCATAAAAATTTTGAAGCAAATTTCTTAGAAAACAGTTTTAGCAATGACTTTGAAAAATCTCCAAAAAAGTCTATAAGATAAATCAGAAAGTGAGCAAAAGTTAGAAGAAAATATCATAAGAATGTTCTTGATTTCGAGTTATATATTATTAATTATTAAAAATGGCGGCGACTTCAGAAATTCGCCATAAATCGCACGAGTAAAATTAGAAGATTTAATTTATATGCTTGAAAATATTATCGAACCTAGTTCCTTTTAGAACAAACAGATCATGATTTGAAATCGTATATTATTAGTTACATGTTTTCTTTTAAAGGTAGTGCAGATTATCATGTTTTAATAATTAATATTTTAGCCTTGTTTTATAGTTTTGAAATAGTTTGTTTGTTGTTGGTGAAATTAAATTCATCATTTATGTTTATAATTTTGGAGATTTATTGTTGAGTATTTGTTTTAATGCATTAAGTTTTATTTATTTTTCTGGATACGAGGATTAACCGAAAATCGTAGAGATACGTAAAGAATGAGTATGAAAATAAAAAAATACCCGAAATGTTTAATAGGATTTCCCAAAATTAAATCCGCAAATATTAGAATAAAATAAGAAATGCAAAATCATTCCCGACCGCCCCATTTCCACCCATAAGGAGCAGGCCAAAGGAGTGAGATTGGAAAAAGAGCCAAAATGTATGGTATGAATGTCGGGTTTTGATGTAATCCAGGACGTAGATCCTAAGACAAGTAAATCCAACATCCAACGACAAAACAGGGTAAAAAGAAAATGTTAATCAGTGAGAAACTAACGAAAAAAATGTAACACCCTAATCAGTATTTTATAATTAATACCAATTAGTGCATCACAATTTTTTTCGTGCATAATTATTTACCGAATTTTTATCCTATCGAATAAAATCCGATTTTAGGCAGCAACTGTAATCACTCATTTTTTACGTGTAAATACATATTAGTGTTGCATGTATATTATATGTTTATTGTTTGCATGAGTATTACTAATATATAAGGTGTGGTGTGCATGTATATTATAAGCTATGTATGTATACGTATTAATGGTGTATGTGTGTCGCGTATGTATATATAGAGTACGAACATATTTGTTTAATGTATATAGATGTTATGTTAATTATGGGTATGATTATATGTACGTATGCTAGTATGTTATATTAATTAATGTTTGTATAATATAAGTATACGTTTGCGTATGTATGTGTATTGCTATTATAATACTAATTATATTATTATTAATGGGCTGATATAAAATGAAATCCAAAAAATTAAATATATTAAACCCAAATAAAAATTACAGTCCAAGTCCAATTACAAATCTAATATTATTACAAGGCCCAAACCCAAACCCTATTTAATTACAATTATTGTGTGCAGGTGACTGTGGGCCGTTGGATCAAGATCTGATCCAACGGCCACGATCCAACCAAGAAGTCAAAAATATCTGCCAGCCGCGTGTTCCACACGTATGGACCGTTCAAGTGCCACGCGCGCGTGTGGTCCACGTGCGGACGCTTTAATATCCCACGCGCGCGTGAGCCCCACGCGTTCTGACTCCTCGACTGCGGAGCTCCACGTGGCAAGATCTGGAGCCGTCTCACCAAATCGAGGCTTCATCCAGGCCGTTCGTCCTTCAAGCCATCTTGACCGTTAGATCAAATCTGATCTAACGGCCGAGAACGCGTCTGGCTGCTGGCAGAACACCCATACCGCCACCATGCCGATATTCAACCACCGTGCTCAGAACATGCCAAATACAACAAGCAACAAGTTGTCAGTCCAGATCTGAAAAAGCAAGTTACAACTTGTACAAAACAAAGAAGCATATATATGAAACGGGAGTTGTAACAGAGGGGGAGTGATAGAAAAAGGGAGTTGTAACAGAGTGGTAACGAAAACAACAAGAGGGAGAAAGAACAGAGAGGAGAGTTGTAACAGAGTGGTAACAAAAAAAAACAGAAAGTGTATTGTAACAAGTTTTTTCAGAAATACAAAAAAGAGGCAACACAAGTCCAGTGGTACATTTCTTGTTACTTTTATCGCATGCATACAAAAGATACGTAGTAAAAAAAGAGAGAGAGAGTTAGAGGTTGTTACCGTCACCGTTTGTGGGTCTCCCATCCTCAGTGATAAGTCTTTCGGCTTCCCCAAGCCGGATATGGTGAACTGGAGGAAGGGGAAGGCCCCCTTTGTAGTTTTGTTTTTGGTTAAAAGTGTTTTTTTGTTCGTATTTCCTAGATCTAGGGCGAATAGAGGTGTATCCTCTGAATCCAACCTCGGATTCGTGTCGAGGATGAAAAGGGGGTCATTTTGGTGTGTTTTGGAGGCTCGCCGGCGCCGGTTAGCGGCGGCCGGCGGCGGAGAACACGGCGGCCGGCCGCCGGATTCTGGGTTTCATGGGGGATATTTGAGAGAAAAATAAGAACGAGGTTTGAGGTATGAAAACTGAAAATGAAACAAATGGCTGAAAATTTGATTTCGGCCTAAAAAGAGGGCTTTTATAGTCATTATTATTTCGTGAAATGGGTAAATCACACACTTAATCCCCCCGCGTTTCCAATATTTTCATTTTTGTCTTGCCGCATGGTATAATTACAATCCCAATCCCCCTGATATTTCAAAAGCTTACAATCTAGTCCCTAAATTACACTGAATCAGTTTTTAAATGGTAAAATTATGTCTTTAGCCATCCCGCGTTTTTGAACTTTTCATTTTGGGTCCGCCTTGGTCTAATTACGATTTTGATCCTTTTAGGTTCTACTTACTTAGCATTTTAGTCCTTAAATTGCCTATTCATTGTGCTTTAATTTACGCCTTTGACTTTTATTTTTCTTTCATTTGAGTCTGTTTCTTTGTAAATACTCATGTTCGTATTATGATCGTATATGTTAATGTATTTTTTGTCGCATTTTATATCTCTCGTATATACCTCGTATTTTATGTTTACACGTATATGTGTATTAAGCTTATGATAATTATGTATCCTTTTTTTGTCTGGTTATTCATATTAAGTATGTTATGTTTTAGTTGATTCGGTTACATGGCATATTTTGTATTTTTATTTGTGTGTATTTTTCTTGTTTTTTAGGGTTACATGTTAGTGTATTTACCTTTTTTGTACGATATGTTGTCCTATATGTGTTGAAATATATTTTATTTCTAATATGTATGTCTTCTTGAAATACATGTTCGTCTACACACGTATCTATTTCTGTCTTGTTATTGTGACATGTTAAATTTGCTTTTATTTACTGTTAAGCTTATTACGTATATGTGTGTTTTAATTACATATTTTATTTATGTTAGATTAGTATTACATTATGTGAATATTTCTTGTCTTTAAATTATCCGCTATGTCTTATATTTTTGTCATTAAGATTGCATATGGTATATAAATTGTTAATGCGGTGCCCTTTTATCCGAAGCGTAAACGGGCGATGTATCGAGCGTAGTGATAGTGGTTGGGCGTTTATTCTCGGATAACGGGGCCCTTAAAATTTATTCGCAATTATGACCGAATTTTAAAATAAGCGTCACTTTAATCCGGAAAATCCAATATTAATAAAGCGGTAATTATTAAAGTACCAATTTTTGGGCGGTGTGGGGGTGCTAATCCTTCCCCATCCGTAACCGACTCCCGAACCCAATCTTTTTGAATCTCTGGTTTTATGGTGTCCGGCCTACCTAAGTGGCCGGTGGCGACTCTATTTTTTTATGCGATTTCTTTTAAAATCCCATGGAATAAATATTTTATATCCAAAAGAATCACAAACACCTTTCAAAAATACTTCGAAAATCCTCGTTTTTATTTAGCGATGAGAAACAAAAGAGGGACATCGCTACAGATGGCGACTCCGTTGGGGACATTTTTTGTTTTTTTTGAAAAAAACAAATGAGAGTCAAGCTTTTAAAATAATTACCGCTTTACTAATATAAGCAGTTCCGGATTAAAGTGACTATTAAATTAACATTCGGTCATAATTGCGCGTTTATTTTAACGCATTTAAAATATGGCATATAAACCCGTCTTTTTAAGTGAGGGGAAAACGTTAATGCTTTCGTGGAGATATCGTTCTCCCGTATGGGCCTAGCAAGTACCTTCGGGGCTCGAGTACCTTATGCTTTCGTAAGGATATCGTTCCTTAAAGACGGGCATAAGCGAATGGGTCCCCCTGAATTGAACTCGGTTGAAAGGAGCCTATAATGGGTGATGATCGGGGGCCTTGCTACTCTTAGTAGAGGACAGCGAGGACAATTCGGGTACCTCCTAGAACCAAAACTGCATGTAGAGAACACGTAGAAACCCACCCTGTTAGAGCCATGCGGATAACCTAGGTGTCTTAGATGGAATGTAAATAGGATTGCCTTGTTTGCTTATCGCATTTAATTTGCCCTTTTATTACGTACTTATCATTTTTGTCCGGTACTGACTTGTTTTATTTTGCTTTGTTTTTGCATATCATCGCATTCGCATTACACAGGGGCATTGATTCCTGAGTGATTTTTCCCATAATAGAAGATTGTTCATGATGGACCAAAGGTTCTTTGACCTGAAGGAAGGGGGTCCAATTACAGAGTTCCATCCCGAGACTAGGACAGTGACAGCCGAAGAAGAACCATTCAAGGACACCAGAACAGATTCGGTAAGCAGTGTCAATCCTGGTGACAAACAAGATGAAATACAAGGACTAAAGAAGCAGATGTCCAAGATGATGGACCGGATGAATGCCATGATGAAAGACAAGCAGCATGTCGAACTCAGAAAAGATTCGGTCAGGGAGCAAAATGTGGAACAGAATGGTCAGAATGTCAAAACAGACAACACCGTTAAATATGACAAATCAAATCCCTTTGTGATCAATCTCAAGAAGCAGACAAGTAGCATATCTGGGGAAGATACCCAGGGAACAGAGGCAAAACCAGGGGAAGTTCGAGAATCTAATGACATCAGAAGACATTATTCTATACCCATGAGATACACCGAGTTACTTCCGTTGCTTGTCGAAAGGAACCTTATCATACCAGTGAAGTCTATGCCAAGAAAACCTCCTTATCCGAAAGATTACAACAGTCGTGTCTGGTGCAGCTACCACATAGGTGATTCGAGTCATCACACTGAAAATTGTAGGGCCTTGAAGGACAGAGTTCGAGATCTTGTCAGAATGGGAATTTTGGGTTTCGAAGATGGACAACCCCGATTCTTCAGCCAGCCAGCCGTTGCCCGAGGGGCAAAGTCGAAGGAAGGTCAATACCGAGCCCAAGGTTCGGATAACACAGAAGTGGGTCACTCAAGCGGGATAAAGTTAGGAGTCAATAATAAAAGCGTCTCAGAAGATGAACTTGCATACAAGCGCGACCAGCTCGAGCATGAGAGGCACAATCTTAGCATGAAATCAAAGAATGTACAAGACGAGTACCAGAAGCTGCACTTTGAATTCAAGAGTTTCGGTCTGGGTGACACCGCGGAAGAGTGGGTCAATGGTATGATTCAGCTGAGGAACGGTTCAGAACGCTGGAAGCAGAAATGCAAGAATAGTAAGAATAAAGTCAGATCATTATCAAAGAAGCTGGAAGAAACTGAGGGCCAACACGACTTTCTCCAAAATGAGTTGGAAAACAGTCTGGCCATGGAAGATATCCTGAAATCAAGTCTGTACCAGGAAAGGAATGAATCACAAGCCTTCCAAATGGAAAATGCAGCACTCAAAGAGCAGATAGTGAGACTCGAGACTGCTTTACATACCAGTGAGATCCGTGCTGGGGCAATGACCGTTAAGCTACAAAAGGCTGAGCAAACAATACGGGAGAAAGACCAGGACATGAAGATGGTTACGACTCAAGCCCGACAAGTAGCTCAACAGGTAGCAGATTTAGCCGATGCAGCAGCACCAATAAGCCAGAATATGGATCCAGCATTGGACCACGAAGGAAAGCTGACAGGACTGTTGAATAAGGTCAAGACATTAGGTGCCAGGGCTCACCGCTATCTGTAAAACCCTAATACCGGATGTAATGAAACCTCTTGGTCTGAATGAAAGATGTCCTATAGGGACAAATCACTTGCGGAATCAATGCTTTATTGCATTCATGCATTGCATTTGCATCACGTTCTTTGCATTGTTTTATCATCGCATGACACTTCATCATTTAATACCTGGGGTTCGATGGCAGAATTAATCGGAAAATGGAACGAATTGAAGAGTCGAGGCTTGACTAGTTAAAAGAAAAAATCGAGAAAGAGCTTAAGAAGAAAGAGAAGATAAATGTTTTCAATACGAGGGAACTCTGCCTAGTCCCTGATTTGGTCATTCCTCCAGATTTCAAGGTTCCCGAATTTGCGCAGTATGACGGAACCAGCTGCCCGAAGATTCACTTAACCATGTTTTGTAGAAAAATGGAAGGATACATGAAGAATGAAGAATTGTTGATCCACCATTTCCATGATAGCCTGACGGGACCAGCAGCAGTGTGGTATAACCGTTTGAACAGAAACCAAGTTAGGTTATGGGGTGACCTCGCTAATGCCTTTTTGGATCAATACAAATATGCTTTAGATTTAGCACCCTGTCCACAGTTTCTTCAGAATGAGAAAATGAGACCAAGTGAAAGCTTCAGGGAATATGCATTAAGGTGGCGATGTCTGGCGACCCAAGTCCAGCCCCCTATAGCGGAAGAAGAGTTGACTCCCCTATTTCATGCAACGCTTCCCTCTCCCTTCTTCGATGTGATGTTGGAGAAATCGAGAAACGGATTCGAAGATTTCATGACGATTGGAGAAAGAATAGAATACGCAGTCAAAGAAGGAAAATTGGGGTCTAAGTCTAAAGACCGAAGCGAAGATAAGATAGATAAGGATGGAGAGGTAAATGAGTGTCATCTCCAGGGTTCGCGTGGCCGTAAAAGAAGGAGACAGACTGACAAATCGGGGTCATCAAGGAAAATTCCTCAGACGAGCACAAATTTGGAAGTGTTTGGAATATCTATCTCAGACATTTGGCCTCATCTGGTAGAGGGTCACTATCTTGTTCCTAGGCCGATGAAGAGTGCACCTGATATGTATGCCCATAGTTTTGACTCGAGTAGCACATGCGAATTCCATATGGGGGCACCAGGGTATCCCACCAGAAAATGTAGACCTTTACTAGAGGAAATCAAGAAGCTGGTCAATGATGGAACCCTGACACAAGAGCTGATCAAGCAGTGGAAGACCAAGAATGAGAAGCAAGTCTACATAGTGCTGAAAAAGCCATAGATGTCTCTACATTAAAATACCTTCCTGAAGTAATACAAGGGATCAACTCTATGTGGCCCCCATGTGGCAAAGATCTTTTATGATGGGGCATGTTTGTTGATTTTTATTTTCAATAAAGAACACATTTCGCTTAACATATAATGTTTTTGATGGGGCATGTTTGTTGATTTTTATTTTCAATAAAGAACACATAGATATTTTCTCGCCGTTGTAGGACGCTGGATATCAATTGCAAGATGTGACATTAGATAGATGTCGTGACAACGATGATGTGTGATCTTCTCCATCGGACTCTGGTCAGCAAAGCGAGATTATTACTCTTTCGGTGATATTCAAGGACGAAAAAGCTCTAAATGTCAACCATGTAGAGTTGCTTGAAATTGAAACTCTAGGCATAATGTTCTAGGTAGTAAAATAAAAATAAACAAAAAAGGAAGAGAAAAAGAGAAGAAAGAAAAAAGAAATGAAAATAAAGAAGGAGAAAATAATAATAAAAAGTACTCCTATGTTCGAAACCTGGTAATAGGCTTGTTCGGATAAGAGTATGGAAATTTTGGGGCACTCTGCTGAAGCGATAGGGTGGAGATATATCATCCAATTCAAGAAACCTTAGCTTCATGAGTGATGGTAATATTTTCAAATCGTGACTATGCCGAGTAACTTGGGGCAGTGTTGTTTGCTCCATCGTTGTCCTCAAGACAAAGGACTATGACAAATTGATTTCCTCAAATAATGATAAAAACAAAAACAAAAAAAAAAACAAAAAAAGAAAATAGGCGATATCATGGGAAAAATTAAGACTCGCACCACCCAGAACTCTATTCCTAGAGTAATATTTCTGCACTCAAGTGGTTATACAAGCCTACCCTTTTGGGGCGGAGTAGATAATGAGAATTGAGAAAGAGTAGCACTCTGCAAAGCAACGCGGTAATCATGAGGATGAACCGAGTCACCGGGAAGACTTCACATCTTTGAATTACCAAGTGGTTGAATCTAAGCCACTCTTGCACATGATATCGAGCTCTATCTTTGTGTTTTCAAAATCTTGTATGTTAATCTAAATGATACCCTTCAGTGGAACACCAATCAGCAAATTGACAAGTTAAAGCAACAAAAATTTCCATGTATTACTTCAGGGGTAAGATCCAGAACACAAGGTTGCGGATACTATGGGAGCCCCTAACCAGAAACGACCTCACAATGCGTAGAATGAAGATGATAACAGAGGTATAGGTGTCAGACAGCTCAAGAACAAGAAGCGAATTCCAGCCACGATGCCTTGTTTGGTTCAGGAAAATGAAGGACGAAACATGTCAAGAATGAGCTTACAAAGTGAGGGGACGGTAAAAAAGTAAACATTGAGTCTCCAAAGAATTAAAGCACAGAGATCGATGAATGGTGTCCGTCAAGAGGCAGCAAGAAGATTGAGGTTAAGAAGCATTCTGCTCACCCCGAGGATGAAATTAACAAATACTCAGAATGTTGGGTCAAAGGAACTGGAAGATAGCGAGCACGATCGAATGGGGCAATGCAGAACAGAAAGAATAGTAAGAATCTCTGCACACGCATGATATAGTGTTTATTGGTGAAGCAGGCGGAGACCCCGAAGAAGAAAGACTGGTGCCCGTGCAAAAGAACAAGAGCATATGCCCATTGAGCAAAATTTGACAGAAATGAAGATCAAAATTGAGCATACCGCAAAAGGAAAGAAAATAGAGAAATCCGAAGAATGACTTTTCAGGGCATAAGATTAACAATAAAAAGAAAAAAAAGGGGAGAAAAAGAAACAAAGAAAAAAGGAGAAAGAAAGCATAACATTACGTGCATCATATAGATAGGGGCATGTCAATTTTGCTTGTTCCTAAACAGGTATTTGAAGAATTATCGAAGAATTTACCAAAGTCCCGAAAGAACAATAGCCATGGCGACGTGATATCCAGATGTTAAATCCTTCGGGTCATCGATAAGTACTTCGGGCACGATGTTAAGTCCTTCGGGCCACCAATAAGTCTTTTGAGCGTGGTGATAAGTCCGCCGGGCCATCGGTAAGTCCGCCGGGCATGATGTGGCAGCATATCGCGTGAGTCCCCATAGAACAATAGCCATGGCGGCGTGATATCGGATGTTAAATCCCGGGTCATCGATAAGTCCTTCGAGGCACGATGTTAAGTCGCCGGGCCACCAATAAGTCTTTTAAGCGTGGTGATAAGTCATTCGGGCCATCGGTAAGTCCCGGGCATGATGCGGCAAAGATATCGGCGTGAGCCCCATAGAACAATAGCCATATCGGCGTCAGATCCAGATGTTAAATCCCCGGATCATCGATAAGTCCGCCGGGCACGATGTTAAGTCCGCCGGGCCACCAATAAGTCTTTTGAGCATGGTGATAAGTCATTCGGGCCATCGGTAAGTCCCGGGCATGATGCGGCAAAGATATCGGCGTGAGTCCCCATAGAACAATAGCCATGGCGGTGTGATATCCGGATGTTAAATCGCCGGGTCATCGATAAGTCCGCCGGGCACGATGTTAAGTCCGCCGGGCCACCAATAAGTCTTTTGAGCGTGGTGATAAGTCCCGGGCCATCGGTAAGTCCCGGGCATGATGCGGCAAAGCATATCGGCGTGAGTCCCCATAGAACAATAGCCATATCGGCGTCGGATCCGGATGTTAAATCCTCCGGGTCATCGATAAGTCCCGGGCACGATGTTAAGTCGCCGGGCCACCAATAAGTCTTTTGAGCGTGGTGATAAGTCCCGAGCCATCGGTAAGTCCGGGCATGATGCGGCAAAGCATATCGCGTGAGCCCCATAGAACAATAGCCATATCGGCGTCGATCCAGATGTTAAATCGCCGGGTCATCGATAAGTCCTTTGGGCACGATGTTAAGTCCGCCGGGCCACCAATAAGTCTTTCGAGCGTGGTGATAAGTCGCCGGGCCATCGGTAAGTCCTTCGCCGGGCATGATGCGGCAAAGCATATCGGCGTGAGTCCCCATAGAACAATAGCCATATCGGCGTCCAGATCCAGATGTTAAATCCCGGGTCATCGGTAAGTCCGCCGGGCACGATGTTAAGTCCTTTGGGCCATCGGTAAGTCTTTCGAGCATGATGATAAGTCCTTCGGGCCATCGTAAGTCCGCCGGGCATGATGCGGCGATCTTAGTAGCGTAGGTCCAAAAATGGCAATGATCTCGTAAAAAAAAAGGAACCGCATTTTCAAGCCCGGTGAAAGGTTCCATAGAGGGAGAACCCTAAATCCAGAATCTCAAAAAGAAACTCGATCGAAGGAATTCACCTATGACACAAGGTTATATAGGAAACCTTTTGTGTCGAAAGCGAAAGAGTCTTATATAGAAAAGGCTCGATCTTCTTTGTCTTAGAGTGAAAGGTTCTATATAGGAAGAACCAGTAGCTCGAGATTTTAAAAAAAAGTTCTATATAGGAAGGACTGACAGCTCCAGGGTTTGAAGACTAGCAGTTCTATATAGGAGGAACTCCCAGTCGGAAGAATCCATCAGCGGCGCAAAAGGTTTTATATAGGAAAAACCAGCGTTGAAGGCGAAGAGTTCTATATAGGAAGGACTCCAAGCTGCACCATCTCGAAGTGAAAAGTTCTATATAGGAGGGACTCATAACTCGAGGTTTCAGAGCGAAGGGTTCTATATAGGAAGAGCCTGTAGCTCCAAGATCGGAAGGTGACGAAGCTATATAGGAAGAACTTACAAGCCCGAAGATTCAGCTAAGGAAGAGCGGAGATGTCCAAAAGAACACGTTTTTTCAAAGCTACAAACAGGGAAGTCTGATAAAAATGAGTGCTTATGAATCTTTGCTTTGTTTCCCATTCCATGAGAACAAGCAAAGAGGGGCAACTGCAATCACTCATTTTTTACCTGCAAATACATATTAGTGTTGCATGTATATTATATGTTTATTGTTTGCATGAGTATTACTAATATATAAGGTGTGGTGTGCATGTATATTATAAGCTATGTATGTATACGTATTAATGGTGTATGTGTGTCGCGTATGTATCTATAGAGTACGAACATATTTGTTTAATGTATATAGATGTTATGTTAATTATGGGTATGATTATATGTACGTATGCTAGTATGTTATATTAATTAATGTTTGTATAATATAAGTATACGTTTGCGTATGTATGTGTATTGCTATTATAATACTAATTATATTATTATTAATGGGTTGATATAAAATGAAATCCAAAAAATTAAATATATTAAACCCAAATAAAAATTACAGTCCAAGTCCAATTACAAATCTAATATTATTACAAGGCCCAAACCTAAACCCTATTTAATTACAGGTGACTGTGGGCCGTTGGATCAAGATCTGATCCAACGGCCACGATCCAACCAAGAAGTCAAAAATATCTGCCAGCCGCGTGTTCCACACGTATGGACCGTTCAAGTGCCCACGCACGCGTGTGGTCCACGTGCGGACGCTTTAATATCCCACGCGCGCGTGAACCCCACGCGTTCTGACTCCTCGACTGCGGAGCTCCACGTGGCAAGATCTGGAGCCGTCTCACCAAATCGAGGCTTCATCCAGGCCGTTCGTCCTTCAAGCCATCTCGACCGTTAGATTAGATCTGATCTAACGGCCGAGAACGCGTCTGGCCGCTGGCAGAACACCCATACCGCCACCATGCCAATACTCAACCACCGTGCTCAGAACATGCCAAATACAACAAGCAACAAGTTGTCAGTCCAGATCTGAAAAAGCAAGTTACAACTTGTACAAAACAAAGAAGCATATATATGAAACGGGAGTTGTAACAGAGGGGGAGTGATAGAAAAAGGGAGTTGTAACAGAGTGGTAACGAAAACAACAAGAGGGAGAGAGAACAGAGAGGAGAGTTGTAACAGAGTGGTAACAAAAAAAAAACAGAAAGTGTATTGTAACAAGTTTTTTCAGAAATACAAAAAAGAGGCAACGCAAGTCCAGTGGTACATTTCTTGTTACTTTTATCGCATGCATACAAAAGATACGTAGTAAAAAAAGAGAGAGAGAGTTAGAGGTTGTTACCGTCACCGTTTGTGGGTCTCCCCTCCTCAGTGATAAGCCTTTCGGCTTCCCCAATCTGGATATGGTGAACTGGAGGAAGGGGAAGACCCCCTTTGTAGTTTTGTTTTTGGTTAAAAGTGTTTTTTTTGTTCGTATTTCCTAGATCTAGGGCGAATAGAGGTGTATCCTCTGAATCCAACCTCGGATTCGTGTCGAGGATGAAAAGGGGGTCATTTTGGTGTATTTTGGAGGCTCGCCGGCGCCGGTTAGCGGCGGCCATGTGGAGAGAACTCTGACGACGGCCGCGGATTCTCGGGTTTCATGGGGATATTTGAGAGAAAAATAAGAACGAGGTTTGAGGTATGGCGAAAATGAAACAAATGGCTGAAAATTTGATTTCGGCCTAAAAGAGGGCTTTTATAGTCATTATTATTTCGTGAAATGGGTAAATCACACACTTAATCCCCCCGCGTTTCCAATATTTTCATTTTTGTCTCGCCGCATGGTATAATTACAATCCCAATCCCCTTGATATTTCAAAAGCTTACAATCTAGTCCCTAAATTACATTGAATCAGTTTTTTAAATGGTAAAATTACGTTTTTAGCCATCCCGCGTTTTGAACTTTTCATTTTGGGTCCGCCCCTTGGTCTAATTACAGTTTTGATCCTTTTAGGTTCTACTTACTTCGCATTTTAGTCCTTAAATTGCCTATTCTTTGTGTTTTAATTTACGCCATGACTTTTATTTTTCTTCCATTTGATCTGTTTCTTTGTAAATACTCATGTTCGTATTATGATCGTATATGTTAATGTATTTTTTGTCGCATTTTATATCTCTCGTATATACCTCGTATTTTATGTTTACACGTATATGTGTATTAAGCTTATGATAATTATGTATCCTTTTTTTGTCTGGTTATTCATATTAAGCATGTTATGTTTTAGTTGATTCGTACATGGCATATTTTGTATTTTTATATGTGTGTATGTTTTCTTGTTTTTTAGGGTTACATGTTAGTGTATTTACCTTTTTTGTACGATATGTTGTCCTATATGTGTTGAAATATATTTTATTTCTAATATGCATGTCTTCTTGAAATACATGTTCGTCTACACACATATCTATTTCTGTCTTGTTATTGTGACATGTTAAATTTGCTTTTATTTACTGTTAAGCTTATTACGTATATGTGTGTTTTAATTACATATTTTATTTATGTTAGATTAGTATTCTGTTATGTGAATATTTAGTGTCTTTAAATTATCTGCTATGTCTTATATTTTTGTCATTAAGATTGCATATGGTATATAAATTGTTAATGCGGTGCCCTTTTATCCGAGCGTAAACGGGGCCAGTATCAGGCGTAGTGATAGTGGTTGGGCGTTTATTCTCGGATAACGGGGCCCTTAAAATTTATTCGCAATTATGACCGAATTTTAAAATAATCGTCACTTTAATACGGAAAATCCAATGTTAATAAAGCGGTAATTATTAAAGTACCAATTTTTGGGCGGTGTGGGGGTGCTAATCCTTCCCCATCCGTAACCGACTCCCGAACCCAATCTTTTAGAATCTCTGGTTTTATGGTGTCCGGCCTACCTATGTGGCCGGTGGCGACTCCATTTTTTTATGCGATTTCTTTTAAAATCCCATGGAATAAATATTTTATATCCAAAAGAATCACAAACACCTTTCAAAAACACTTCGAAAATCCTCGTTTTTATTTAGCGATGAGAAACTAAAGAGGGACATCGCTACAACAACTTAACAATTCTTATCTATAAAGTATCTAGAACACGTCTGCCTAGAACAAAAATTTACCCGATTACTTAATTTATCTCAATTAGGTTATTACCCGATTTTAAATATAATATAACTTAACTACTCATCTTTTGCTATAACATAAACTAGTTTATAAGTTAATACAAACCATATGTAAACTAGTATATAGCTGACTAACTTCGACTTATAATGCCATCTATAATTATCAAAATACATCAAAAGTTGATATTACTGATACCGTTTTTATAACCCGGATAGGTAGGATGCCTGCTCGTTACTCCAATTTCTGCGTTTTACCTACGCGTGAAAATCATCAAACGCTAAGTATATACTTAGTGAGGCAACAATAATATTCAATGCAAATAACATAACAATAATTAACAATATGTAATTGTTTCCATGCATTTAAATCACTAGATATAACTCACCATCCTAATAATCAAACACAAATATGATATAAGCCGGATGCACATTTTCTTACCAATATACTTGCCATAATAATTTTTTTTGAGAGTGTATAAACTCTTTAACTCATTTATTAAGTATTTACTGATTTCATAGCCCGATTACATAGCCCGATTTTTATTGCCCAAATATAAACCTATGAAGACCCTAGATACACGAGTCAAATATGCACCGAAGTGCTTCCCGAACATTTATAAGGTTGTGCTTACCATAATTCTCGCACATTTATAAGGATGTGCTTATCATACACTAAGTGTCCTCTATGTGCACTATAGTGCTATCCTGGTTATGCAGCGTGCTTCTGGACTCTATGACATGCCAACTATATCCTGTCCCTCAATTAACTTATTTGGGCATAATTTCCGTATTTAATCCATCATGGCAATGTATATCAATTTAAATTACATTGGGCAGTTCATACCTGAAATAACATCCATAGCATACCATCATCAATAACTAGTGATTAATGCATTTGTTTTCATTCTTTGACATATTTAAAATATGTCGAATATATGATTAATGACATAAATACCATGTCAATATATATACCAGGTAGACTCATCGCAAGTCCTACCAGTGATGTATAAAACATCCATGTATGATGTTATGCATTCAATGTACTCACATGCTGCCTCATTAGAAATCTTACTGTCGATTTAACTTTATTCCCAAACTTTTTCCTTGTCTTTAAAGTTACTCGTAGTACGATCTTGATCACGGTCACGATCTATAAAATCACCGCTTATCGATTACATACATTTCAAAGCGTATGTTAGTATCCATCTAACATAGACATATATTAGGAATAAAAATTCCTAAAAATAACCAAAAAGTGAATTATTTTATAATTCACCTAAACTTTCCAAATTATTCAAATTGGTCCCTTTCCATTAAAATTTAAATTCAATCATTAAACAACATATCCACGTATTCAAAAATACTTTCAAGCTTAACACATAGCTTTCTAACCAATTTCCATTTTAGTCCCATATTTTCCAAAAATTTCTATTTGGTCCTCAACACTTTGAAAACTTCCAAAATGATCCAATTGAACCTTCTATAATCAATTTTCAGCATAACACATCAACTTTTCAACATTTGAACCTAAATCCTTAAATTTCCCAAAATATGCAAAAAGGTCCCTAGAACTTAACAAAGTTCCAAATTGGTCTAAACAACATTCTAAGCCTTGTAACATCATTCTCACAAGATTTCTAGCCTTAGGGAAATTTTCCAAAATTTTTTCCTAATTTCTTCCAATATGCCGAATATGAAATGTCACTATATCCAAATTTCTCAACTTGATTCAAGCATGAATTTAACTTCTAAAACTTATTTTCAAGCTTCTATAATTATTCCCACATCAAAATCAATCCAAATTCATCTTCCTAACAAAACCCTAACTTTAAACAAATTAGGATTTAGTTACTTCCAAGAAGTTTCAATCATCTTACAAACTTGGATATAATTCTACAACAACAACTACATCAAAATCTCATCTTAAAACATCATATATAAACATCCTCTTCATCCATCAAATTCACAAAACTAGAGTTTCAAGCAAGGAAAGCATGAACAAATGGTACCAAGAGATAGAGAATTTCATGTAGATCAATTTTATGTTTCATGCCTTCATCAAAATTCTAACTAAATAAGCTTGAAAAATCAAAAAGAAAATTTTTTCTCCTTACCTTTGGGGTGTTCGAAAGTTGGCTGAAAATGGAGGAGAAATCTTGAAATTTCTTTTATTTCCAATTTAGCCACTTGTCTTTAATATATTAAAAATGAATTTATAATTCATTTTAATGTATAATGACATTTTTAAATCCAATGCTCCATATCATGCCACATGTCTACCTACCAATCCAAGGGTCCAAAACAATCCAAGGAGTTAGTGATTACCAACTTTACTTTTGGAATTTCCCAAAATTACCATCCTGCCATTTTTCATCCAACGGCTCATATTTAACATGGAAAACCTACTTTAATCCAATGACCCATGTTAAATCCTACCATTTTAAAACATGGAAATGACATTTTTAACCTTGCCTTATCATCCCTTAAAATATTATGAATATCCGATTTGATCCATTTATCTGAATATTTTTCCAAACATTATCGCTTTATAGCCAAAAATATAAGCTCCGAACGAAAAATCCGTGTAATATTCTCTTCCCGTATTTGTTACCAAACACGAGTCGATGATGTCACAAAACAAGTTTAAACATTTTCACGACTTCAAACAAAACTGGCAGCTTGCACTACCTCTAAACAAAAAATTTTATGAAATTTTATAGACACCCAAAAGTTCATTATGTAAATTTCTAATTAAACTAGATTCATCAAGCTTTCAAACCATGTAAATTATTAATTCAAATTCATTAAACAAAAATTCAAAGAAAATGTTAAATTCACGCCACAGTGCAGTCTTGCGAAAAAATCTGCTATCCTATTTTTTTCTGACCTTTAATCGAATAAAAATTCATAACTTTTTACACAGAACTCGAAATCAGTCACCATTTGTTTTAAAAGAAACTAGACTTAATTTGTAGTTCATAAATATAAGTTTCATTTTCTAATTCAATCTATAGAATTTATAGAAAAATTTTCAAACTTACTGACTAAAACAGAGTTTCGGGACAGTTACATTTAGTTACATCATAAGCTTACTAACTACCCATAAACCATCTCAAACCACATACTAGTAATTCTAAACCATATTTAAGTTATAAACATACAAACTAATGAGTAGTTTAAAATCTCATTTACACAAAATATGCAAATTCATTATTATACATGCCACTACTCAAATATATGATATCGGATGTCAAAGCATTACTAAGATAACTTGTAATTTCCCTTCTATCTCGGGGTGCTGCCAAAACGTTCTTGCTTACGAACCACGTGATCAACCTACGTGTGCACAGACATAATACACACGCTAAGTATAACTTAGTGAGGCATTATAAGTAATCATAAAATCGAGTAATAAAATATATGAAAACAAGGCTAAGCAAGATCATGTTAAATCTTCTTTTAGTTCAAAACCATCATATATAAGAAAATGGTGATTTTTATATACTTTAACTTTGTAATTGGCCCAAGAACGGTATAAAGAGAAACTAAAGTATGCAAGGTCTGTACTCCTTGAGCACTGGTCACCAAAGTGACGATAAACATATAGACACATAAGTGTCGGCATCATATAGGCACATAAGTGCTGATAAACATATAGGATCCGAAGATCGGTGTGTAGCTACACGTAGTCCTTGACTACTGGACCTCTAATGGCATGCCACTATACTGTAACTCTCTATCATTACTTGGGCAATAAATCCATATCATATACTTGTAAATCATCATGTATAAACAATTCATATATCACCATTATTCAATAACAATTTGCCATAACAAAACATAATAGTGCAGTTCATACCCCATTATGTACTAACATTTTTCTTTGCTTGTGAAATATCATATAACTTATACAAAAACCATGTTATCATTTTAATAAAATCAAGTAAATAGAATTCTTGAAATTAATCAAACATATTCTGAAACATATGAATGCACTCACCTTATATGCCTCACTAGCTACTATACCAAAATGTATCTATTCTGAAACTTTTTCTTTGTCTTTCAACTTGTTTCGATCACAAGCTTGCTTGTTATTTGTATGTATATTGAATACATAACACAAGCAACTTTTGAGTACATACTCATATTATACAAATAATGGAAAATAACTAAAATAACTATCCATTATACACAAAATTACTCCGATAGAACTTTCTATATTTGAATTATTTTTCTTCACACTTTTCCATAATTCTTCATTTTTTCCAAAATACTCGTTTTAGTCCCTAAGGACTCTTTTAAGCTTCCAACCATCATTTTCAAGTTTAACCTTCACATTAATCATCCTTTAGACTTTAGGACCCAAACTTTAAAAATTTACATATTGGTCCTCAAGATTGTCGAAAATGCTAAATGGTCCCAAAGTCAATATAAACTTCAAAATCAACATTCCAATCACTTAACTTAATTTTCCAACATAATATACTTCAAAAACAAGCTTGACAATCAAGTCCCTAAACCTTCCAAATTTTACATTTTGGTCCCTAATGCAAAATAATTAGGGATTTTCATTCCAAACACCTTATATCATCATAATAAATCATTCTTCCTTCAATCACACTCCAAAATTCCTAACTTGACATAAACCCTAATTTTCTATCTTTCAAGAACATAGAAATTTCTTCATCCAAACAACATAATCAAGCTTGTATAATATCATTTTCATCACTTCCATTATCAAAGTAATTTTGCCATAACTTCCCCTAAATTTTGTAAGATAGTCGAATGATCACTAGCTCAATTTCCATGAAATTTTCATCATTTGAACCATGAAAACAACATCACAAACATGTTTCCAACAAGAAAACCATTAAAACTCAAGATTCCATCATGCTCTTCATCAACGTTAAACCCCAAGCTCAACTTAGAGACATGAAAACTATACAAAACTTATACCAAAAGATAGAGAATTGAATGGAGAACAATTTCTTGTTTAATGTCTCAAGCTCAAATCTAACTATGGAAGCTTAAAAATTGAATTGAAATTTTTACTTACCCTAGCTATGGAGTTCAGCAGCCCCTTGGAGAAGAAGAGATTATTTTTCCCAATTTTTTTGTTCTTTAATCATGCCAAATGGCATAATATACACCAAATTAATTAATAAAAATCCCTTAATAGTCAAAGGACCAATTTATCCTTGAGTTATGACAAATCTCATGCCAACACTTGTCTTTTCTTATCCAAAATAATCAATAATATTCATAAAGTAAGGGTGAAATGACTATTTTGCCATTAATGAATCAATCTATCTTCAACAATGCCATTTTCACCTATTTCACAAAATACTGCATAGAATCGAATTTAAATAGAATAAAACGATTCAAAACCATAATATCATGTTCTTCTAGTCTTTCTAAGACTTCCATAAAATTTTCATAATTTTCCGAATTCGAATTAATTTCCAAAACTTATCATTTTTATAGTTTTTCACACAAATCCCGTACCAAAAATTTGATTCACACCAAAGTTATTATACCGGGATAAACTATTCATTTTTTCCATAAAATAATTATTGGGAAAATTACCATGTTGGTCCTTGAACTTTTCCCAACTTTTTACTTTGACCACCAAACTTTGAAATTTTACGTTTTAGTCACTAAACTAAAACCAACAAACTTTAATTCTTTTTATTTCAATCACTATGCAAATATTGGGGTATTACAATTCTTCCCCCTTAAGAAAATTCATCCTCGAATTTTAAAACGTACCCGATTTAAAAAGATGTGGATACTGCTTTTCCATTACGTCCTTTGCTTCCCAAGTGGATTCTTCCACTTCATGATTTCGCCAAAGAACTTTTACCAATGGAATAGTCTTATTCCTCAATTCTTTAGTTTCATGAGCAAGAATCTTTACTGGTTCGTCCTCATAAGTCAAATATGGCCGAATTTCAATCTCTAGTGGTGATATGATATGAGAAGGATCTGATCGGTACCTTCTCAGCATCAAGACATGAAATACATTATGAATCTTGCTCAACTTTGGAGGAAAAGCTAACTGATAAGCCACATGACCAACTTTCTTCAAGATTTCATAAGGGCCAATAAACCTCAGACTTAATTTCCTTTACGTCCAAAGCATAACACTTTTTTTCCAAGGTGAAACTTTCAGAAATACTTTTCACCAACTTCAAACTCTATATATTTCCTCTTCAAATCTGCATAAGATTTCTGTCGATCTGAAGCTTTCTTAAGGTTGTCTTGTATTACCCTCACCTTATCCTCAACATCTCTAACCAGATCAGGTCCAATGACTTTACGATCTTCGAGCTCAAACCAATTCAAAGGTGTTCTGCATCGTCTACCATATAAAGCTTCGTAAGGAGCCATCTTTATACTTGCTTGATAATTATTATTATAAGCAAATTTAGCAAGTGGCAAATATTTCTCCCATGAACCTTCGAACTCGAGTACAGAAGCTCTAAGCATATCTTCAAGAATTTGAATAATTCTTTCAGATTGGCCATCTGTTTGAGGGTGAAAAACAGTGCTAAAATTCAATCGAGTTCCCAATGCCTCGTGTAAAGAACTCCAAAATCTTGAAGTAAACTTCGGATCTCTATTTGATACGATAGAAACAGGCACACCATGCAACAACACAATCTCTTTGATATACAAATCTGCATACTTATTCATTGTGTAATCGTCCGAACGGAAATGAAATGGGCAGACTTTGTCAATCTATCAACTATCACCCAGATATAATCTTTTTTGCTCGGAGTCACTGGTAACCCAGTTGCAAAATCCATAGTGATATTTTCCCATTTCCACTGGGGAATAGCTATCGGCTATAGTAATCTCGATGGCACTTGATGTTCGGCTTTCACTTGTTGACATGTAAAACATTTAGCCACAAATTTCGTCACTGTTCTTTTTATACCTGGCCACCATTATTTACTTTTCAGATCTTGATACATTTTATTACCTCCTGGATGCATTGCCAATGGACTATAATGAGCTTCATATAATAATTCTCGTTTCAATTCTTCACTATTAGGGATATATACTCCATCTTGATAATAAAGACATCCATTGGTTTTAACTGTATAGCCTTTGACCTCACCACTTTCCATTTGTTTCAAGATTGATAAGCATTTTTCATCCTTACTTTGAATTTCTTTAATCCAAGCTCTCAAAGTAGGTTTAAGTTGTAATTCTGCAATCAAAGCACCATCATCTCGCAACGCCAACTGAGTATCCAAAGTTCTCAAAGCAGTAAATGTCTTCCGACTCAATGCATCAGCTACAACATTTGCCTTTCCCGGGTGATAATTAATAATAAGATCATAGTCTTTGATTAGCTCGAGCCATCTTCTCTGTCTCAAATTCAAATCTTTCTGTGTCATTAAATACTTTAAACTTTTGTGATCCATATAAATATAGCATCGCTCACCATACAAGTAGTGACGCCATATTTTCAAAGCAAAAACTACTGCAGCCAATTCTAGATCATGAGTCGGATAGTTCATTTCATGTGTTTTCAACTGTCTAGAAGCATATGCGATTACTTTACCTTCTTGCATCACTACACATCCCAATCCATTATGGGACGCGTCATTGTATAAGGTAAAATCCTTACCCGATTCTGGTTGCACAAGTACTGGTGCTTCAATTAAAATATGCTTCAATTGCTCAAAGCTCTGCTGACACTTATCAGTCCAAATGAAAGGTACATCCTTTCGTAATAGCTTAGTAATTGGTGCAGCAATCATCGAAAAACCTTTCACAAAACTACTATAATATCTTGCTAACCCCAAAAACTACGAACCTCAATAACATTCTTGGGAGGATTCCAATCAACAATGGCCTGGACCTTTTTAGGATCCACCCAAATTCTTTCAGCCGAAACAATATGACCCAGGAAAGATACTTCTGATAACCAAAATTCACATTTAGAGAGTTTAGCATACAATTTCTTCTCTCTTAATGTCTGCAATACTATCCACAGATGAGCATCATGTTCTTCCCTGATCTTCGAATAAATCAATATATCATCAATAAACACTACAAGGAACTGATCCAAGTACGGCTGAAACACTCTATTCATTAGGTCCTTGAATGCTGTAGGAGCATTAGTAAGACCAAAAGGTATAACCACAAATTCGTAGTGTCCATACCCTGTCTGAAATGTTGTTTTTGGAATATCCTCATCCTTGACTTTTAACTGATAGTAACACGATCGAAGATCAATTTTAGGAAACACAGTTGCTCTTTTCAATTGATCAAATAGATCATCAATCCTCAGTGAAAGATACTTGTTCTTGATCGTCACTTTATTCAGCTGACGATAGTCAATGCATAACTGCATCGATCTATCTTTCCTTTTAACAAAAATAACATGTGTTCCCCAGGGCGATACATTAGGTCGTATAAAACCTCGATCTAAAAGATCTTGCAATTGAGCTTTAATCTCCCTCAACTCTATCGGAGACATCCGATAAGGTACCATTGATACTGGTTCAGTACCGGGTAAAACATCTATTCCAAATTTCACCCATCGATCTGGAGGTAATCTCGGCAATTCTTCGGGAAACACATCAGGGAACTCTCGAACTGTAGGAATACTGTTAATGTTTGTCTTTGATAAATTAGAATCTACAACATGGGCTAAGTAAGCATGTTACCCCTGATACAACAATCTCATCACCTTCATTGCCGAGATCACATTACTCATACAATTTGATCATTCGCCAACCACTACGATTTTGTACCTTTCTTACTTTTCAATACTAGTCGTTTCAAACGACAATCCACTATAGCATGTAAGCATATAACCAATCCATGCCCAAAATAATTTCAAAATCATGGAAAGGTAATTCCGTCAAATCAACTGGGAATTCAATTCCCTGAATCACTATCGGGCACTGCTTGCAAATTTTACTCACCCGAGCACTATGGCCAATAGGATTGGTTGCGAAGAAATCACTAGACGTAGGTTCCAAGGTAATCCTCCTATCTTAGACTAACTTAGAACTAACATGCGAATGAGTAGATCCCGGATCTATCAATACAAATACAGGTTCATTAAAAAGCTGGAAAGTACCTGTAACAATATCCGGTGCATCCCTGTCATCCTCAGTGCGGTTGTGGTAGACTCTCACTAAGGTCTTTAATTCCTTGTTGGAAGAAGCTTCAGACGCTCCCGGACGATTAACTCCAGAAGACTTTTGACTAGCCTGATATTTTCCCTTATGGTTCTGAACTACTGATCTTTCTGACTTATCTGGCCTTTTGCCACTTCTCAGACAATCTCAAAGGAAATGATCAGTAGCACCACAACCAAAGCAAGCTCCTGTAACCAATCGGCATTGTCCATGATGGAATTTGCCACAATGATCATATTGATGTTTCCTCGAACCTCCTGTCTTTGCAGCAGAAACCTATGAACCTTTGGACTTTCCCAATCCAAATCTTTGTGCTCGATTATTCTGGTATGATCCCTTGCCTCGCTTAGATGATGATGAACCAAAAGGTCCTCCATAACTTATTTTCTGAGATTGCATATCCTGAGCTGCTAACTTTTCTAGTTAAACTTTTTCCATCCCTTTTGCTCGCTTGACAACATCTTGAAATTTAGTAATATCCATAACAATTAGCACATCTTTATAATCAAGATCCAATCCTTCAATAAAGCAGGTGGTACGATCCTTCTCCGTAGGAATCAACTCTGAGGCGAAACGACTCAATTTATTGAATTCACATTCATAATCGCATACTGTCCGGTCGCCTTGTTTGAGATTCAGAAATTCACTCCTCATCTCTCGAATAAACATGTCTCCGATATACTTGTTGTAGAACTCTCGGAGGAAAAAGTCCCAAGTGATCTCTTCCCTAGGACAAGTGGTGATGTTCAACCACCAGATACGAGCCTGTCCCTTCAATAAAGACACAACTCCCTCTAACTTTCTCTGATCATCACAGTGCAATCCTTCGAGCATAATCTTTAGATCTTAAGCCAACAGTCTGCAGCAATAGGTTCTCAATCAACAAAATTTGGTGCTCGCAGATCCTTTAGCTCTTTAGCAATAGAAACTCGGGGAGGACGATTAATTATCATCTCCAAAGCTTGTAGGAAGTTTCTCTGATCTTGTATCGACATTCCAAGTTGAACCGGTACATTCTCAGCAGGCTATGCTAAGGGCAGGGCAAAACTAGCTTCATAACCCGCCTCAGCAACATTTTGACCATCAATATGGGTCACCTGACGTGAACCTTCACCCTCAGATATCTGTATTCATCATAACATTTAACATTAGTAAGTAGGAGCATCAACTATACAAATGTCATCATTAGTAATTTATGACATCCTAATGGCATGTACACACTTTTTTAACTCATAACACGCTCAATTTAAATCCAGAACCAGCTAAACTTGTACCTCTGATACCAATAAATATAACACCCACTTCCCGTATTTGTTACCAAACACGAGTCGATGATGTCACAAAACAAGTTTAAATATTTTTCAGGACTTCAAATAAAACTGGCAGCTTGCACTGTATCTAAACAAAATATTTTATAAAATTTTATAGACACCCAAAGTTCATTCAGTAAATTTCTAATTAAACTAGATTCATCAAGCTTTCAAACCATGTCAATTATTAATTCAAATTCATTAAACAAAAATTCAAAGAAAATGTTAAATTCACGTCACAGTGCAGTCTTGCGAAAAATCTGCTGTCCTATTTTTTCTGACCTTTAATCGAATAAAAATTCATAACTTTTTACACAGAACTCGAAATCAGTCACCATTTGTTTTAAAAGAAACTAGACTTGATTTTTAGTTCATACATACAAGTTTCATTTTCTAATTCAATCTATAGAATTTATAGCAATTTTTCAAACTTACTGCCTAAAACAGAGTTTCTGGACAGTTACGTTTAGTTCCATCATAAGCTTACTAACTACCCATAAACCATCTCAAACCACATACTAGTAATTCTAAACCATATTTTAAGTTGTAAACATACAAACTAATGAGTATTTTAAAATCTTATTTACACAAAATATGCAAATTCATTATTATACATGCCACTACTCAAAATTTGATATCGGATGTCAAAGCATTACTAAGATAACCTGTAATTTCCCTTCGATCTTGGGGTGCTGCCAAAACGTTCTTGCTTACGAACCACGTGATCAACCTACGTGTGCACATACAGAATACACACGCTAAGTATAACTTAGTGAGACATTATAAGTAATCATAAAATCGAGTAATAAAATAAATGAAAACAAGGTTAAGCAAGATCATGTTAAATCTTCTTTTAGTTCAAAACCATCATATATAAGAAAATGGTGATTTTTATATACTTTAATTTTGTAATTGGCCCAAGAATGGTATAAAGAGAAACTAAAGTATGCAAGGTCTGTACTCCTTGAGCACTGTCACCAAAGTGACGATGAACATATAGACACATAAGTGTCAGCATCATATAGGCACATAAGTGCTGATAAACATATAGGATCTTTAGATCGGTGTATAGCTACACGTAGTCCTTGACTACTGGACCTCTAATGGCATGCCACTATACTGTAACTCTCTATCATTACTTGGGCAATAAATCCATATCATATACTTGTAAATCATCATGTATAAACAATTCATATATCACCATTATTCAATAACAATTTTCCATAACAAAACATAATAGTGCAGTTCATACCCCATTATGTACTAACCTTTTTCTTTGCCTGTGAAATATCATATAACTTATACAAAAACCATGTTATCATTTTAATAAAATCAAGTAAATAGAATTCTTGAAATTAATTAAACACATTTAGAAACATATGAATGCACTCACCTTATATGCCTCACTAGCTACTATACCAAAACGTATCTATTCCGAAACTTCTTCTTTGTCTTTCAACTTGTTTCGATCACGAGCTTGCTTGTTATCTGTATGTATATTGAATACATAACACAAACAACTTTTGATTACATACTCATACTATACAAATAATGGAAAGTAACTAAAATAACTATCCATTATACACAAAATTACTCCGATAGAACTTTCTATATTCGAATAATTTTTCTTCACATTTTCCCACAATTCTTCAAATTTTTTCCAAATACTCATTTTAGACCCTAATGACTCTTTTAATCTTCCAACCATCATTTTCAATTTTAACCATCACATTAATCATCCTTTACACTTTAGGACCCAAACTTTAAAAATTTACATATTGGTCCTCAAGATTGCCGAAAATTCTAAAATGGTCCCAAAGTCAATATAAACTTCAAAATCAACATTCCAATCACTTAACTTATTTATCCAACATAATATACTTCAAAAACAAGCTTGACAATCAAGTCCTTAAACCTTCCAAAATTTACATTTTGGTCCCTAATGCAAAATAATTAGAGATTTTCATTCCAAATACCTTATATCATCATAATAAATCATTCTTCCTTCAATCACACCCCAAAATTATTAACTTGATATAAACCCTAATTTTCTATCTTTTAAGAACATAGAAATTTCTTTATCCAAACAACATAATCAAGCTTGTATAATATCATTTTCATCATTTCCATCATCAAAGTAATTTTGCCATAATTTCCCCTAAATTTTGTAAGATAGCCGAATGATCACTAGCTCAATTTCCATGAAATTTTCATCATTTGGACCACGAAAACAACATCACAAGCATGTTTCCAACAAGAAAAACCATTAAAACTCAAGATTCCATCATGCTCTTCATCAACCCGAAACACCAAACTCAACTTAGAGACATGAAAACTATACAAAAATTATACCGAAAGATAGAGAATTTAATGGAGAACAATTTCTTGTTTCATGTCTCAAGCTCAAATTTTCTAAGACTTCCCTAAAATTTTCATAATTTTTCAAATTCGAATTAATTTCCAAAATTTATCCCTTTATAGCTTTTCACACAAATCCCGTACCAAAAATCTGATTCCCCCCAAAATTATTATACCGAGATAAACTATTCATTTTTTCCATAAAAATAATTATTGGGAAAATTACCATGTTCGTCCTTGAACTTTTCCCAACTTTCCACTTTGACCACCAAACTTTGAAATTTTACGTTTTAGTCACTGAACTAAAACCACCAAACTTTAATTCTTTTTATTTCAGTCACTATGCAAATATTGGGGTATTACAATCCGAGTAACACGAAAACGTCATTCTTGGGGGTGAACTATTCATTTACCGGACTAAAGTACATAACTTTTGAAAATTAAAATTTAGTCCCTAAACTTTTCCAAAGTTTATACTTTGACCACCAAACTTTCAAAATTTTCATTTTAGTCACTAACCAAAAATTTGGGATATTACAATTCTCCCCCTCTTAAGAAAATTCGTCCTCGAATTTTCCTTACTTGGTTCAAAAAGATACGGATACTACTTTTTCATTGTTTCTTCTGTCTCCCAAGCAGCTTCCTCTACTTTGTGATTTCTCCACAGGACTTTAACTAGAGGAATCTTCTTGTTCCTTAATTGCTTTTCTCCTCGAGCTAAAATTTTCACAGGTTCTTCATCATATGTCAAATCCGATTGGATCTCGATCTCTTCTAGTGTAATAACGTGTGAAGGATCCGATCGATACCTTCGAAGCATGGACACATGAAATACATCATGAACCTTACTCAACTCTGGTGGTAAAGCTAATTGATATGCCACTGGACCAACCCTCTTTAAGATTTCATAAGGGCCAATATATCTTGGACTAAGCTTTCCCTTCCGTCCAAAGCATAATATCTTTTTCTAGGGTGAAACTTTTAAGAATACTTTATCACCAACCTCGAACTCAATATCTTTTCTTTTAAGATCTGAATACGACATTTGTCTGTCAAAAGAAGCCTTGAGATTATCTTGAATTACCTTTACCTTATTCTCCGTCTCTTGAACAAGATCTGGTCCAATGATCTTCCGATCCTCCAACTCGAACCAATTCAACGGTGTTCGACATTTTCTTCCATATAATGCTTCACAAGGTGCCATCTTTATACTTGATTGATAACTATTGTTGTAGGCAAACTTAGCTAATGGAAGATATTTTTCCCATGAACCTTCAAAATTAATTATACAATCTCTAAGCATATCTTCGAGTATCTGGATAGTTTTTCTAATTGTCCATCTGTTTGAGGATGGAAAGCAGTACTGAAGTGTAAACAAGTTCTCAATGCTTCATGTAACGTATTCCAAAACCTCGAAGTGAATCTTGGATCTCTATCAGAAATGATAGACATAGGAACTCCATGCAATCTAACAATCTCCTTAATATATAACTCCGCCAACTTGTTCAAAGAGCAGTCTGTTCGATCTAGTGTGAAATGTGCCGTCTTCGTTAAACGGTCCACAATCACTCAAATCGAATATTTCCTGCTCGGCGTTAAAGGTAGACTTGTTACAAAATCCATTCTAACTTTTTCCCATTTCCACTGCGGAATTGAGATCTGTTGGAGCAATCCTGATGGAACTTGATGCTCTGCCTTTACTTGTTGACAGGTTAAACATTTAGCAACAAACTCAAAGATAACTCGTTTCATGCCAGACCACCAAAATCGACTCTTTATATCTTGATACATTTTGTTGCCTCCCAGATGCATAGTTAAAGGACTGAAATGTGCTTCCAAAAGTATTTCTCTCTTTAGATCATCATCTTCAGGAATGTACACATGTCCCTTATAGTATAGGCGTCCATTTGATTTTATTTCAAAATCTTTAGATTTACCTTGTTCTACTTGCTTCTTTTTTTTTTCCAAGCATTCTTTATCCTTTGTTTGTAACTCCTTAATCCTTTCTACCAAATAGGCTTGATTTGAAACTCAGCCATTAATGCACCATTTTCTTGCAACTTTAACTGAGCATTTAATGATCTCAAGGCAGAAAATGTCTTCGGGCTAAGTGCATCTGCTACCACATTAGCCTTCCCCGGATAATAATCAATGATTACATCATAATCCTTGATCAATTCTATCCATCTCTTCTGCCTCAAGTTAAGCTCCTTTTGAGACAACAAATATTTTAAACTTTTATGATCAGTGAAGATGTAGCACTTTTCACCATATAGATAGTGATGCCAAATCTTCAAAGCGAATACCACTGTAGCCAACTCTAAATCATGAGTAGGATAATTCCTCTCATAGTTTTGAGTTGTCGAGAAGCATATGCTACCACCTTTCCTTCTTGCATCAATACATACCCCAAACCATTATGAGATGCATCACTATATATGGTGAAATCCTTCCCGGATTCTGGTTGAACCAACACAAGAGCTTCTGTTAAAATCTTCTTCAATCTGTCGAAGCTTTCTTGCCATTTATCTGTCCAAATAAATGACACATCCTTCCTTAATAGCTTAGTTATTAGAGTGGCAATCATAGAAAAATCTTTTACAAACCACCGGTAATAACTAGCTAATCCAAAGAAACTTCTCACTTCAGAGATACTTTGCGGAACGTATTTCTTGAACCTTCTTAGGATCAACTCGAATTCCTTCCTCAGAAACTATGTGTCCAAGAAAAGCCACTTTAGACAGCCAAAATTGCACTTTGACAGCTTTGCATGTAACTCTTTTTTCGGAGGATCTGAAGAACTACTCGTAGATGAGTGTCGTGATCCTCTTTGGTTTTTGAATAAACCAATATATCATCTATAAATACTACCACAAACTGATCCAAATATGGCTGGAATATTCGATTCATCAAATCCATAAAAGCTGACGGTGCATTGGTAAGTCCAAAAGGCATTACTACAAACTCATATTTGGTTCTCTAAGCTATCTTTGGAATATCTACTTCCTTGATCTTCAATTGATGATACCCCGGTCGAAGATCAATTTTAGAAAATACCGCTTTAAGCTGATCAAAGAGGTCATCAATCCTTGGTAAAGGATATTTATTCTTCACCGTCACTTTATTAAGTTGACGGTAATCTACACATAACCTCATTGATCCATCTTTCTTTTTCACAAATAAGACTGAAGCTCCCCAAGGTGATATACTTGGTCGAATAAAGCCTTTATCCAATAATTCTTGCAATTGAGCCTTCAACTCGTTGAGTTTTGTAGGAACCATTCTATAAGGTGCTATTGATTTTGGTGTTGTTCCAGGAAGCACATCAATACCAAATTCCACTTCTCGATTCGGAGGTAATCCTGGTAATTCATCCAAAAAGACATCCATAAATTCTCGCACCATGGGTATATTTTCCAGATCTATCCTCACCTCCGGAGCATTTATCACATGAGCTAAATAAGCTTCATATTCACATGATAATAACTTTCCAGCAGCTACAGCTGAAATCTCATAACTCAAATAATTCTGCCTTTCTCCTTGAAATACTATCTCTGAACTATCTGATCCTTTTAAGACCACCCTTTTTAATCGGCACTCAACCGTAGCATCAAATGCCGACAGCCAATCCATTCCAAGTATAACTTCGAACTCTTGGAAAGGCAATTCCACATGATTGGCTGGAAACTCTTTTCCTTGGATCCTTATGGGACACTTTTTACATATTCAAATTACTTTGGCACTCTGTCCTAGAGGATTAATAGCAACTACCTCACTCGAAATTGGTTATACTGGTATATTTCTTTCAAGTACTACTTTAGAACTAATATACGAATGGGTAGAGCCCGGATCAATTAATGCAAAAATAGAACTGCAAGAGAATTCGATCATACCTGCTACAATCTCTGAATCACCACGATTATGAGCAGCCTTAATATTGTATACTCGAGCAACACCCTTATCTTCCCGATCAGACATGGTTGTAGATACTCCTGGTTTACCGCCTTTATTTCATATGTTCTTCTGAGACTCAACAACTGCTCGATCAGAGTGAAGCTTTGGACACTCCCTTTTAAAATGACCGGCTTGTCCACAATAATAACAGTCTCCACCAGTAAACCAGCATCAACCAGAATGCCTCTTTCCACAATGTTCACATTATGGGGGATGACAAAATCTGGAACCCCGAGTACCCGCAGTAACAGTCAAAGAAGCCGATGATGTTTAACTTTGTTGTATAACACCTTTACTGCGTTTGAATGACGACACAACAAAAGAACTTCCAAATCTTTTTCCTGATTGGACATGTTTTTTCGCTTTTTCTTCAAGATCCACTTTCTCTACAGCCATTGCTCGATTCACCGCCTCTTGAAAAGTGGTGAAGTATCGGGAAACCAGTACCCTTTTATACTGAGAGTCCAACCCGGCTATGAATTTATCAATCCTGGATTTTTCAGTTGGAAGGATTTCTTCTGCAAATCAGCCCAGTCTATTAAATTCACATTCATATTCATAGACTATCCTGCCCGATTACTTCAAATCCAGGAACTGTCGCCTCATTTCTTCAATAAACAGGTCCCCAATATATTTCTCTTTGAATTCTTTCAGAAAGAACTCCCATGTAATCTGTTCTGGCGGAACTCGTGCAGTGACTACATTCCACCACACGTTTGCTTATTCCATTAGAAGGGATACTACACCTTCTAGCTTTCCTTGATCATCGCAAGGAATCCTACTCAACATGATCTTAATATCATTCAGCCAATAATCAACAGCCATGTGGTCAACATCAGTATCACCTTTAAATTCATATGCTTTCATCTTTCTTAATTCCTTTAGAACTGATACTGCTACTCTCTGATTGATAATAACATCCAATGCTTGAAGAAATAAGCCTTGGTCTTGCACAAGCATATTTCTCGGTTCCTGAGCTACTGGCTCCACATTCTGCTGCCCCTGAGGTGGATTCCGATTCACCTCATTACTTCCACACTGCACAGGCATATCTTGCTCAAATGCCTGATAAGATTCCTGATGGCCTGACATCTGTTAATGTCACAATCATCCTTTATAAGTAAAGAGTAACAACACTAATTACTAGGCATCCAATTATATTCATACAAATATCAGTAATCTTGATATCCTAGTGGCATGTATATAATTTCCACTATCTATATACCCGATTTAAGTCCAGAACCGGCTAAACCTGTAGCTCTGATACCAATAAATGTAACACCCTAATCAGTATTTTATAGTTAATACCAATTAGTGCATCACAATTTTTTTTCGTGCAAAATCATTTACAAAATTTTTATCCCATCGAATAAAATTCGATTTTAGGCAACAACTTAACAATTCTTATCTATAAAGTATCTAGAACACAACTTCCTAAAACAAAACTTTTCCCGATTACTTAATTTATCTCAATTAGGTTATTACCCGATTTTAAATATAATATGACTTAACTACTCATCTTTTTCTATAACATAAACTAGTTTATAAGTTAATCAAACCATATGTAAACTAGTATATAGCTGACTAACTTCGACTTATACATGCCATCTAGAATTATCAAAATACATCAAGAGTTGATATTATTGATACCGTTTTTATAACCCGAATAGGTAGGATGCCTGCTCCTTACTCCAATTTTTGCATTTTACCTACGCGTGAAAATCATCACACGCTAAGTATATACTTAGTGAGGCAACAATAATATTCAATGCAAATAACATAACAATAATTAACAATATGTAATTGTTTCCATGCATTTAAATCACTAGATATAACTTACCATCTTGATAATCAAACACAAATATGATGTAAGCCGGATGCACATTTTCTTACCAATATACTTGCCATAATAATTTTTTTTGATAGTGTATAAACTCTTTAACTCATTTATTAAGTATTTACCGATTTCATAGCCCGATTACATAGCCCGATTTTTATTGCCCAAATATAAACCTATGAGGACCCTGGATACACGAGTCAAATATGCATCGAAGTGCTTCCCGCATATTTATAAGGTTGTGCTTACCATAATTCCCGCACATTTATAAGGTTGTGCTTACCATACACTAAGTGTCCTCTATGTACACTATAGTGCTATCCCGGTTATGCAGCGTGCTGCTGGACTCTATGGCATGCCAACTATATCCTGTCCCTCAATTAACTTATTTGGGCATAATTTCCGTATTTAATCCATCCATGGCAATGTATATCAATTTAAATTACATTGGGCAGTTCATACCCGAAATAACATCCATAGCATACCATCATCAATAACTAGTGATTAATGCATTTGTTTTCAATCTTTGACATATTTAAAATATGTCGAATATATGATTAATGACATAAATACCATGTCAATATATATACCAGGTAGACTCATCGCAAGTCCTACCAGTGATGTATAAAACATCCATGTATGATGTTATGTATGCATTGTACTCACATGATGCCTCACTAGAAATCTTATTGTAGATTTAACTTTATTCCCAAATTTTTTCCTTGTCTTTAAAATTACTCGTAGTACGGTCTTGATCACGGTCACGATCTATAAATTCACTGTTTACCGATTACATACATTTCAAAGCGTATGTTAGTACCCATCTAACATAGACATATATTAGGAATAAAAATTCCTAAAAATAACCATAAAGTGAATTATTTTATAATTCACCTCAACTTTTCCAAATTATTCAAATTGGTCCCTTTCCATTAAAATTTAAATTCAATCATTAAACAACATATCCACGTATTCAAAAATACTTTCAAGCTTAACACATAACTTTCTAACCAATTTCCATTTCAGTCCCATATTTTCCAAAATTTGCTATTTGGTCCTCAACACTTTGAAAACTTCCAAAATGATCCAATTGAACCTTCTAACATCAATTTTCAGCATGACACATCAACTTTTCAACATTTGCACCTAAATCTTTAAATTTCCCAAAATATGCAAAAAGGTCCCTAGAACTTAACAAAGTTCCAAATTGGTCCAAACAACATTCTAAGCCTTGTAACATCATTCTCACACGATTTCTAGCCTTAAGGAAATTTTCCAAAATTTTCCTTAATTTCTTCCAATATGCCGAATATGAAAGGTCACTATATCCAAATTTTTCAACTTGATTCAAGCATGAATTTAACTTCTAAAACTCATTTCCAAGCTTGTATAATTATTCCCACATCAAAATCAATCTAAATTCATCTTCCTAACAAAACCCTAACTTTAAACAAATTAAGATTTAGTTACTTCCAAGAAGTTTCAATCATCTTACAAACTTGGATATAATTCTACAACAACAACTACATCAAAATCTTATCTTAAAACATCATATATAAACATCCCATTCATCCATCAAATTCACAAAACTAGAGTTTCAAGCAAGGAGAGCATGAACAAATGGTACCAAGAGATAGAGAATTTCATGTAGATCAATTTTATGTTTCATGCCTTCATCAAAATTCTAACTAAATAAGCTTGAAAAATCAAAAAGAAAAAATTTTTCTCCTTACCTTTGGGGTGTTCGAAAGTTGGCTGAAAATGGAGGAGAAATCTTGAAATTTCTTTTCTTTCCAATTTAGCCATTTGTCTTTAATATATTAGAAATGAATTTAAAATTCATTTTAATATCTAATGACCTTTTTACCCTTGAAATCTAATGCTCCATATCATGCCACATGTCTACCTACCAATAGCCTATAGCCTGGAGATTCAGAAGAGATATAGATTACAGAAGTTGATTTGGAGAGAAAGTTTAGTGTATTGCATTAAGTGTATTTTAGAGACATACTGAGAGTTTCTGACATTGATAAATAACTCATTAGAGTAGATTTCAGAAGATAACATCAATTTTATTTTAAATTATCTAACTACCCTCTAACCGTACACTGATATACAATACCCCATAATTGTATTCAGAAAGACTTACCCTAAGCCCATTGGGCCTAGGAGCTTACAGAAAGACTTACCCTAGGCCCATTAGGCCTAGGAGCTTACCTAAGGGGAAGCCTTAGGTCCATAAGGACTTACCAGCGCTGAGCCTACAAATATTCAATCATATCTCAGAAGTACCTAGAGTAAATTATTTAGTATAGTTAGACGAAATGGGAAAAATAGAAATCAGACATATATTCCAGTATATCCGAAACCAGATAGCATGTTTTCAAATTAGACAGGGATATAATAATATTTCCACACATATAAAATCTATGATTCAGTTCAAAGAGATAGTCTTGATTTCAAAGCAGAGAGGATATCCAAGTGTACATGGGACCCACTAGATAGTACAATTATCTCATGGGTGTACTCGATAATTACCAGAAGGAGAATATTTGAATTTGTTAACATCGAACGAATTTCAGAATTGAAAATTCTTATAGAGGGGATTCAATAACTGAGGCTTTAATAGATATTTAGAAGATCGTCACATCAAAATTGTTTAGAGTATAAGATATATCATGCTTATTCAAGATTTCAGATACATACATATATATATATATATATATATATATATATATATATATATATATATATATTAGGAGAGTCAATTTTCGCTTATATGGACATTTTGGTCATTTTGACTTTTAAGGCAATTCGGTCATTTAGCCCAATAAGGGTGAGGCCGAAACTCAAAATATTTATAATTTTAGCGGTAAATCAATCTTTCAAACCATTTGCATAAACCGTAATCCATAATATATTATGGTTTTCAGCATTCAGATAAGTACACCTTACGAGTTTTCATTCCTTAGCAAAGGTAACATCATATAGTTGATCCGGCCACCCTCATATTTAATACCGATCTTTCTCCACATAGTCGAATATGACTTGCTATATTATTCAAACAATATAGCAGCAATACATGAGGTGGCTGACATATCTAGGTTAGGTTCTCAATCCTTAGGAACAATACAATTATCTAAATTTTATCTGAATTAAGATTTATCAAGGGTATTCACTTATGCCGGGACATGAAAGTAATTTAATCATTCCAGATATCAAGGATATTATAGTCGTTTTAGAAGTTTTGTCGCTCAAATATATTTCAATCATTTTGGTCATTCTAGTTATTCTAGTCCTTACGGTCCTTCCAAACAATTTATTCATTCCAGAACTCGAGAGCATATCCGTCATTTGATTAATTGATTGAATTCGGCGCTTGAGAATATTTCAATCATTATAATTGTAGCGATGTCCCCTCGCTAAAAAAGGTGGTTTTTATTTTGAAAATGATGTCTTCTGCATGGGATTTTAGAAAACCCGTGTTTTATTTAAAAATGGAGTCGCCACCGGCCACTCAAGGTGGACCGGAAACCGTAAAAACCATAGATTTAAAATTGATGGGTTCGGGAGACGGTTACGGATGGGGAAGGATGAGCACCCCCACACCGCCCAAAATTGGTACTTTAATAATTATCGTTTTATTAATATTAAACTTTCCGGATTAAATGAGACAATTAAATTAAAATTTGGTTATAAATGCGAGTAGATTTTAAAGGCCCCGTTATCTAAGAATAAACGCCCAACCACTATCACTACGCCTAATATTGGCCCCGTTTACGCTCGGATAAAAGGGCACCGCATTAACAATTAATATATTCCATTATGCAATCTTAGAAAATAAAACATAAAACATACAATTGACATAATATTAAAAGACATAAACACATGAATTTTACAAAATTATATAAAGATAATAAAGTATATGAAATAAATAAAAAACATAACATACCCAAATGAGCACAAAGCATAAGCACAAATACGGGAAAGAAAAAAACATGCTTCCAAAATTTAAATAAACTAATCCTAACAACATGCTTGAACACATAAGAAAACACAAATGCAACAAATGCATGACATACATATAATATGACATTAAACTAACAAAGCAACACTATCACGATATTAAACAAAATGAACAAACATGAACATAATATATCACAATAATAAAAACAAAGCATAAAAGAACACGTGAAAAAAATATTTCAAGAAATAATTAATCATATATATACATGTAAAAAAACTAAATAAAAACATAATTTAATATATACAAAACATACATATAATATGGTGCCAAATTAATAAAGCAGCATTTCTACAATACTACACTAACTTTATCATATGACAAGATTTATGCATACACCAAAATAAAAAACAAGACATTATGTAAAAAAACATCACACTAATATTAAGGATTAAAATGCATGAATGCTAAATTAAATGGCATGAAATAATATGAAAACAGTGACTACAATGAAACAGATGTAAAACTTGAAGAAATAAACATAAAATAACGAAAACAGCATGCTGGAAAATAAACATTAAACTGCAGTGACTATGTTGAAAGAAAACGAAAATTAAAAGCTAAAAAACGAAAACAGATGTAAATCTTGAAGAAATGAATGCGGGTTAAAAGTTAGGGGACCACTTGCGTAATTAACCCATTATGAAACGCGTGGATCTTTCCCGGGTTATCGGGTCACCGCGTCGGGTCATGGCTAAAACGGCGCCGTTTTGGGCCGCGTATAGGCGTCTAAAACCGCATCGTTTAAGGGCTGCCGGTTTAAAACTAAAGATAAGTTATTATTTTTTCAAACTAGGTTTAATAAAACCAAAAAAACCCTAAAGGTTTTCAACCCTCATCCTCTCAACCATACATGGAAACGGCGACAACTCCATCTTCAACGCCGTTTACCGACAGCCTCACGGCCGCTCAGGTAAGTCCCTAATCTTTCTCCTTCTTTCTTGATTCGAAATAAAAACACAGATTTGAAATAAAGGAAAATCGAAGAGAAAAAACTATTTTTTACCTCAACAAATTTCTTTTTTGTTATTGATTCTTCACCTTTACAAAACTTTTGAACCAAAGGCCCTTTACAAACTTTTTGATCTAAAAAAAACCTTTTCCCTAATATCCGCCCCCTTCTTACATTTGTCTTGGTTTTTTTTTTATATCCCCATCCTTACACTAACCCTTTATTCTTTTAAATTTGTTGTTTTAGATCTGATGAGGCAGTCGGATTCTGTGGGTTTTTGGTGAGATATGGTTCGGGTTAAGGGCATTGATTGAGTATGGAGAGTGGGTGGTAGGGCATGCGTCTCGGTATGGAGACCATGCCTTGTTGTTTCCTCTTTTTTGGATATTGAGTTAAATTGGGTTAATGGGTTCGAATATGGATTATGGATACAATTTTGGTTTGGTTTAATTTAGGGGTTGTAAAGGGGTCACCGGAGATGGACGGTGACAGAAGAGAGTGGCGGCGGCGGCGCGATAGATTATTAGGGTTAGGGCTGTTAGGGTTTTTTAGTTTTTGGGTCGGGTTCAGTCATGGATCCGGGTTTGGGTACTGGTTGGCTAGTAGGTAAATGGGTTTGGGTAAAATGGGTTATTACAGATGCCCCTCTTTGCTCGTTGTTGTGTAACGGCAACGAAGCAAAAACTAAAAATGACCTATTTCATCCGGTCTGGCTGGTCATCCGGTCTGGGTTATTACAGATGGATCTACTTTGTCTCTCTTGGGAAGCAAAATCTTCAAAATAGGGGGTTGTCTGTTGGGGGAAGCAAAATGAGTGTGACTCACTACATTATTGATGACGATGTGATTCCTAAGAAAACTTGACCCAGCTGCAACACCGACGAAGAGGCAGGGTCTACAAAACTTGATCTAGCTGCAACACTGACGAAGAGTCAGGATCGATGGGCGAAAGTTCTGATGTCTGATCCAGCTACAACTCTGATGAAGAGGCAAGATCAGAAAACTAACAACTTTTTCCTTCTTTTCTCTCTTTTTTTAATTTTTTTGTTTTGCTTTTTTGTTTCTTTTTTTCATATTTTTCTTTTCTTTCTTATTTTTCATCATGGTAATACGAGAGTAAAAATGACCTGGCTACAACACCGATGAAGAGGCCAGGTCGAAATATAGATGTTGGACCCCACTACTCCATCAACGGAGAAGTAAGATCGGAGAATGCTGGTAACATGGATTCAACCACCCCCATCAGCGGAGGGACTGGATCGGATAATGGCGACCTGGAACCGGCTACACCATCAACGGAGAGTAGGATCAGAGGACGACTGCAGCTTGGACCTAGCCACTCCATCAGCGGAGGACTAGATCGGATCATGACGACCTAGAACCGGCTACACCATCAGCGGAGAGCAGGATCAGAGGACGACGATAGCTTGTACCTAGCCACTCCATCAGCGGAGAGACTAGATCGGGCGATGAAAGTTGATAAATTTTCTTTTGATTTTTCATTTTTTTCTTTTTTTTTACTTCTTCTGATTTTTTTCTTCCTTTTTCTGTGATTTTTTTCTTCTTCTTCTTTTTTCATTTTTTTCTTTGATTTTTTCTTCTTTTTTTTTGATTTGTTTAGCTACAACATTAATAAAGAGAACTTGAAAAATCAGTAAAGTTAGATCTAACCTCGCCATCAACGGAGAAGCAGAACATTAACTGGAACCCTACTACACCATCAGCGGAGAAGTAGGATAGCAGCAACTGGGACCTAGCCACTCCATCAGCGGAGGGAATGGATCAGATAATTACGACCAGGAATCGGCTACACCATCAGCGGAGAGCAAGATTAGAGGACGACAGCAGCTTGGACCTAGCCACTCCATTAGCAGAGGCCTAGATCGGATAATGACGACCTGGAACCGGCTACACCATCAGCGGAGAGCAGGATCAGAGGACAACGGGAGCTTGGACTCGGCCACTCCATCAGGGGATGACTGGATTGGATAATGACGACCTGGAACCGGCTACACCATCAGTGGAGAGCAAGATCTGAGGACGATAGGAGCTTGGACCGGACCACTCCATCAGCGGAGGACTGGATTGGATAAACCTGAAACCGGCTACACCATCAGCGGAGAGCAGGATCTGAGGACAATAGGAGCTTGGACCCGGCCACTCCATCAGCGGAGGACATGATTGGATAATGACGACCTGGAACCGGCTACACCATCAGCGGAGAATAGGATCTGAGGACGAATGGAGCTTGGACCCGGCCACTCCATCAACGGAGGACTGGATTGGACAATGGCAACCTAGAACCGGCTACACCATCAACGAAGAGCAGGATTTGAGGACGACGAGAGCTTGGAATCGGCCACTCCATCAGCGGAGGACTGGATTGGATAATGACGACCTGGGACCGGCTACACCATCAGCGTAGAGCAGGATTTAAGGACGACGACAGCTTGGACCCGGCCACTCCATCAACGAAGGACTGGATTGGATAATGACGACTTAGAACCGGCTACACCGTCAGCGGAGAGCAGGATCTGAGGATGACGGGAGCTTGGACCCGACCACTCCATCAGCGGAGAGCATGATCTAAGGACGACGGGAGCTTGGACCCGGCCACTCCATCAACAGAGAACTGGATTGGATAACGAAAGTTGATAAATTTCCTTTTTATTTTTGATTTTTTTGATTTTTTTATTTTTTTCCAATTTTTCTTTGAATTCTTCTCTTTTTTTTAAAAAAAATTTCAATGATTTTTTTGATGAATTTTCTTTTTCTTGAAATGTATAAAGAAGTAAAACTCAAGAAAAAAATTAGGTCCGGCTACACCGTCAGCGGAGAAACAAGACCTGAATAGAAATTCGATCTGCTTGGGGAAAGGTTCGGATATGTTGCACCATCAACGGAGAAACGAGATCTTCAGGATGTCTATACTTCTGCACCATCAGCTGTAAAGCAAAATCTGGAAATGTTGGCCTATCAACAATGACAAAAACAAGATCTGAAAAAGGCTACTTCTGCTGCTCTACTGGCGGAGAGGTATAACCTGAAAATGGAAAAAACATTAATCAGTAAATGTTCACAAAATTTGTCACTGTTACCTTTTATTGATGTTTCAGCATCCTCTTTGTGTTTGGTCTCCTCTAAGACTAAGGTTGGCTGTCGTGTTGTTGCCCCCATGCCTGAGACTCTTCGATCCCTTTCATAGATCTGTTATGTACAAGCGAAAATGTATGAATACATCTAATTTTATGCCTAAATGCATGTGTCTATCCTAAATGTATGACGAATCAAATGTATGCACCTAATCTAAATGTATGCAAGAATGATTCAATGCCAGATGACTGCAACTAAATGCATGAATGCGACATGATTTGATTTTTTTTGGTCTTCAAAGGGATGCCCCTGACTCTCGACTGGTCATGTCAGATTTATGGTCTCTAACATGTTGCCCCCAACCTCAATCGACTCCAAATATCCTCATTTATCTCGAATTGATGCCCCAAAAAGGTTTACACATCAAACTTGATCCCTCAAAGTAACGTAGTGGCTTTTTCTTTTGTCCCTTTGTGGAAAATGTAATGCCCCCAAATTAGATCATAATACCATCCAAACATTTGTTGTTTTCACAATTTCTGATTTCCTTTATCCATAAGTGCAATCACACCAGTCTTCAAATTAAAGTCAATATAGTTGAACAAAAAGGTTCATCTCATTAAAACTTGTAGTTTCTTGCCCTTACAAAAGATTTCCACTGTCCTCAGGCTTGAGACAGTGAAATTAATCCAAAAAGTGTTATTTTGAAAGAGAAAAAAACTACAAGCGGACCTACAAGGGTCAGAATAGCTTAATATCGAGCATTTCAAAAATAAGATCCTTAACAATGGGGCATGCCCTAATACTGGGTTTCAAAAATTCTCACTTGGGGTCTTCATGTTGTGGTAAGGGATTCCCACTTGTGGCTGAACTTGCAGGGTTTTCAATACTTATAACACCGAGCTTGAGGTACATTTCTATCAGCCTCTTGAAGCCCCAACAATTTTCAATTGTGTGGCCCACTTGTCCAGCGTGATATTCGTAACTCGCGTTAGGATCATACCACTTAGGAAATGAGGGTTGCGTCGGAGCTTGGTGGAAAGGTACCACTATATGGGCCTTTAGCATATCTTTGTATAGATCTCTATACGACATCGGCAGAGGAGTGAACTCTATCTTCTCAGTGTTCTTCCTCTGACCAGAACCTTGGCTTGAGGCAATGTGAGCACTTGGCACGGCCTTAGATTGCACAATTGTGTTGGGCTTGGAATAATTGGCATTGTAAATTCCCGAAGAGTTTACTTCCTGGTCTTTCCTTCCATGGTAAGGCTTTTTATGGGACGAACTACCCCATCGTCAATTTTTCCAGTCTTGAAAGCATTCTCGATGAGCTCACCGGATAACACAAGGTCGGCAAAATTGTTAGTTGCGTTGCCTATCAAGCGACCCAAGATCGGACCCTCCAAAGTTTGTACAAATGTGACCACCGTCTCTCTTTCACTGAACGAGGGTTGGACCTGAGCTGCTATATTCCTCCAGCGCTGAGCGTACTGTCTGAAGCTTTCATTATGTTTTTGTTTCATCTATTGCAACGTCCACTGGTCTGGCATCATGTCATTGACGTGACGGTACTGCTCCAAAAAAGCTTTGGCCAAGTCTCTTCAGGATTTGATATGATGTCAGCTCAATTGATTATACCATCGGGCGACAAATCCCGATAGTCTATCCTGAAAGCAGTGGATTAATATCTTGTCATCTCGGCCGTATCCTGTCATCCTCCGACAGAACATACTCGAACTCTGGGACCTTGAATTTAGGAGGTAAGACCAAATCTGGGACAAGGCTGAGTTCACTGGCATCTAATCCACTGAAGGTGTCATCTACTCCCATAGCCTCTAGCTTATCTTCGAGTCTCTTACATCGATCTTTGATTTCCTTTGAAGCTTCTACCTTTGGCCTCTCAGTCTTAAACAAATGATCCATTTCTGAGATAAAATTTTCAGCTTGATTGCCTCCGGGCTTAACTTCTGATGCAGATGGCTGATTTAAAGGTATCGAGGTACCAGCCTGAAGTAGATAAGACTTTCCCCGAGAATTGATCCCCTCAGGTTGAGTTTCTGGTTGTATCCTGGTTTGAAGGGACGTGAACCCCGAAGGATACATAAGATCCTTGTCCCCAACCGTGGTTTAGGATTTGCAGTGGGATTTACAACAGAGGCCTCTCCAAGCTCGAGAAGCTTTAACCCCAGCATTTGTGCCATTTGGCCCAGCATGTCTTGTTGTGACTTTGCAAGTTGTTCCCTCATATCCTGTTGGACTCTCGCCAACTGTTCCTCAACCTGCTTGGCTATGTTCGCTTGCAATTCTCTCTGGTCTTGCTCAATTTTTTCAATCTTTCATCGCTCGCCATCTTTGTTTTGTACCGGGTTCCGTATGGATGCTGAGCTGACTGATCTTCTACTTTATCCAGTATCACTGTCATAGGGCACCCCTAGAGTTAGTTTTATTATTTTGAAAATGAATGTATATGCATGCAAAATGTGTCCTAAATTGATGTCGTGTATGAATGCAATGCAAAATTATGATTGTGATGATGTTGTGTAATGATGCAGGTGAAATCAATGCGATGAGAATAAAATGAAACGCGTTAGTACCAGATAAAATTATTAAATAAAACATATGGTAAACAAAATAAAGCAATTAAAACCGTTCATGAACAAGAAATAAGGCACCAAAGCCTAAATAGGGTGACCACTAATGGGCAGAGTACCGACATGGCTCAAAAGGTTGGCTCCTACAGCTTACTGTATGCAGTTTTGGTGTTAAGAGGTACCCGAATTGTCCATGTTGTCCCCTACTAAGAGTAGCAAGGCCCTAGGTCATCACCCATTATAGGCTCCTTTCAACCGGGTTCAATTTAGGGGGACACATTCGCTTATGCCTGCACGAATGAACGATATCCTTACGAAAGCATAAGGTACTCGAGCCCCGAAGGTACTTGCTAGGCCTACACAGGAAAACGATATCTCCATGAAAGCATTAGCGTTTTCCCCTCACTTAAAAGGACGATTTATATGCCAAATTTTAAATGCGTTAAAATAAACGCGCAATTATAATCGAATGTTACTTTAATAGTTACTTTAATCCAGAATTTCCAATATTAGTAAAGCGATAATTATTTAAAAAGCTCGACTCTCTTTTGTTTTTGAAAACCAAAAAATATCCCCAGCGGAGTCGCCATTTGTAGCGATGTCCCCATCGCTAAAAAAATGTGGTTTTATTTTGAAAATGATGTCTTCCGCGTGAGATTTTAGAAAACCCGTGTTTTATTTAAAAATGGTGTCACCGCCGGCCACTCAAGGTGGACCAGACACCGTAAAAACCATAGATTTAAAATTGATGGGTTCGGGAGTCGGTTATAGATGGGGAAGGATTAGCACCCCCACACCGCCCAAAATTGGTACTTTAATAATTACCGCTTTATTAGTATTAAACTTTCCAGATTAAACGTGACAATTAAATTAAAATTTGGTTATAAGTGCGAGTAGATTTTAAAGGCCCCGTTATCCGAGAATAAACGCCCAACCACTATCACTACACCTGATACTGGCCCCGTTTACTCTCGGATAAAAAGCGCACCACATTGACAATTAATATATTCCATTATGCAATCTTAGAAAATAAAACATAAAACATACAATTGACGTAATATTAAAAGACATAAACACATGAATTTTACAAAATCAAATAAAGATAATAAAGTATATGAAATAAATAAAAAACATAACATACCCAAGTGAGCACAAAGCATAAGCACAAATACGGGAAAGAAAAAACATGCTTCTGAAATTTAAATAAACTAATCCTAACAACTTGCTTGAACACATAAGAAAAACACAAATGCAACAAATGCATGTCATGCATATAATATGGCATTAAACTAACAAAGCAACACTATCACGATATTAAACAGAATGAAAAAACATGAACATAATATATCACAATAATAAAAACAAAGCATAAAAGAACACGTGAAAAAAAACATATTTCAAGAAATAATTAATCATATATATACATGTAAAAAAAAACTAAATAAAAACATAATGCAATATATACAAAACATACATGTAATATGATGCCAAATTAATAAAGCAACATTTCTACAATACTATACTAACTTTATCATATGACACGATTTATGCATACATCAAAATAAAAAACAAGACATTATGTAAAAAACATCACACTAATATTAAGGATTAAAATGCATGAATGATAAATTACATGGCATGAAATAATATGAAAACAAGGACTATAATGAAACAGATGTAAAACTTGAAGAAATAAACATAAAATAACGAAAATAGTATGCTGGAAAATAAACATTAAACTGCAGTGACTATGTTGAAAGAAAACAAAAATTAAAAGCTAAAAAACAATAAAAAAGGATGATATTTGAAGCGCATAAAAACAAAAAGGACCAAAAGTGTAAATAGGCCCTAGGCAGAAATGAATGCGGATTGAAAGTTAGGGGACCACTTGCGTAATTTATCCATTATGAAACGCGCGGATCCTTCCCAGGTTATCGGGTCACCGCGTCGGGTCATGGCTAAAACGGCGCTGTTTTGGGCCGTGTATAGGCGCCTAAAACGGCGTCGTTTAAGGGTTGTCGGTTTAAAACTAAAAATAAGTTGTTATTTTTTCAAACCAGGTTTAATAAAACAAAAAAAACCCTAAAGGTTTTCAACCCTCATCCTCTCAACCATACATGGAAACGGCGGTAGCTCCATCTTCAACGCCGTTCACCGGCGGCCTCAGGGCAGCCTCACGGCCGGTCAGGTAAGTCCCTAATCTTTCTCCTTCTTTCTTGATTCGAAATAAAAACACATATTTGAAATAAAGGAAAATCGAAGAGAAAAAAAACTATTTTTTACCTCAACAAATTTCTTTTTTATTATTGATTCTTTACCTTTACAAAACTTTTGAACCAAAGACCCTTTACAAACTTTTTGATCTAAAAAAACCCTTTTCCCTTTGTTTTTTTTCGGTTTTCCCGATTTTTTTAATATCCGCCCCCTTCTTACATTTGTCTTGGTTTTTTTATATCCTCATCCTTACACTAACCCTCTATTCTTTTAAATTTGTTGTTGGAGATCTGATGAGGCAGCCGGATTCTGTGGGTTTTTGGTGAGATATGGTACGGGTTAGGGGCATGGGTTGAGTATGGAGAGTGGGTGGCAGGGCATGGGTCTCGGTGTGGAGACCATGCCTTGTTGTTTTCTCTTTTTTTGGATATTGAGTTAAATTGGGTTAATGGGTTCGAATATGGATTATGGATACGGTTTTGGTTTGGTTTAATTTAGGGGTTGTAAAGGGGTCACCGGAGATGGACGGCGACGACGACGGAAGAGAGTGGTGGTGACGACACGATAGATTCTTAGGGTTAGGGTTGTTAGGGTTTTTTAGTTTTTGGGTCGGGTCGGGTTCAGTCATGGATCCGGGTTTGGGTACTGGTTGGTTAGTGGGTAAATGGGTTTGGGTGAAATGGGTTATTACAGATGCCCCTCTTTGCTTGTTGTTGTGTAACAGCAACGAAGCAAAGACTAAATATGACCCATTTCATCCGGTCTAGCTGGTCGTTCCCTCTTGACGTACGTCTTCGTTCTTCTGTAGATCTTCTCTTTTCTTCAACGCATGTCTTCTTTCTTGACTTGATGGATCTACTTTGTCTCTCTTGGGAAGCAAAATCTTCAAAATAGGGGTTGTCTGTTAGGGAAGCAAAATGAGTGCGACTCACTACATTATTGATGACGATGTGATTCCTAAGAAAACTTGACTTAGCTGCAACACCGACGAAGAGGCAGGATCTACAAAATTTGATCTAGCTGCAACACTGACGAAGAGGCAGGATCGATGGCGAAAGTTCTGATGTCCAAAAATCCGACCGCACAAAATCAAGAACATCAAGTTGCCTAGCTGTTGTCCAAAAATCAGCTTAATCAAACCACGGATGGATCTCCGATCGTAGAGTTGATTAAAACTGCTCAAAGCTGGAAAAACAATTTTCTATCCTTATCTTTCTCTCAAAACGAGCCTATCTCTCTTCTGTCTTTCAAATCTGCCCACACACTCTATAATATACTAACAAGCCATAATTATAGGCTTACAAAAGTCAAAAACAAACAAAATAAATGTGAAAGACATATATCAACCCCCTTTTGAATTTAGGGTGCAACCGGTGATGAGTTACCACATAGTGGGACCCTCACCCAACAACAATGACAAAGATGGAGCAAAACAACATACAACAACATCGTTGACGTATTTGTAGGCATCATTGATCAAAGCCAATAGCCTTTGCATTTTGACTTCCATTCCTTCCAAATCATCTGAAAGTTTGTCAACCACCGTTGTCTTGAGGATGTCAGCTGTTTTAGCAACAAATTTATTTAATTAAATTGTGCCAAAGCAAAATATTCTCTAGTATGTTGCATCAAGATTACTTATATGAGGTATGGGTGAACGAAAGATGATAAAAACATGCAGTGAAAAATCACTTAACAACTAAAATATAATTCCTCTTCATTGGATGTGCTACAGAGTAGATGTAAGAGTGGAAATGTCGAACTTGCTCGGCTTCAACCATACGTAGAATAAATTGAGCACCAAGTGGTTAGTCTCCAAGAGCTAAATTGACAGAAACATAAGCCTTTCCCGTACCCTCTCCATTTCTAAACCATGTATCTACAGTCAAATGAACAGGGTTAGTTACTTCCCTAGAATAAAAATCATGGATCAATGCACGGCCGCCTAATGTTGCTGAGGAGCCTGCCAATGACGTGCTCAGTTTGGTTGGGATGCCTGACGTAGCAATCATAGTTATTCCAGGTCCGATTTCTGTGGCAGAAGACACGACATAACCAAATATTAAATTAAAAAAAAAGTATTAAACATCAACAAGTTGGACAAACTACACCTATTTGGGGCTATCTTCAAATTTAAGAAAGAATTCATGCTTTGATGCTCAAAATCATTTGATGAAATTTCATTTCCCGGGAAACAGCACAAGTATTTATCGGATCTTGGTTTCCGTTGGCATATCCCATCCCTTACCAGTTTCAGTTCCATCGACCAATTCTGTGCTAGGGCTTGAATTTGAAGCATGGCATTTGCCTCAATGTTTTTAATTGAATCTTGATTCAATCAGGAGCAATTAGAGAATGTCAAGTAAACATCATAAACATCAACAGCATCATCGTCGTCGTCATAACATAGATAAAGATTTTGATTTGTGAAGGATACTTTTTCTAATGATGAGCAGTAATCTGCTGTCAAGCACAGCATATGTATTGGAAGCTCTGAGAGTGATTTAAGGCTTTTGCAATCATCTAGAAACAACTTAGAAAGGGATTCCAACTTTGACCCTCTCAAAGACAACTTTTCATGTTGAATGAGATTTTCAATTGAATCAGGCACTTCTTATATTCCACTCCTCGATATATCTAACTACGGGTGAGCATTCGATGGAGTAGAGTCGAGTCAAAAATTTTCGAGTTAATCGAGTTGACGCATCATATTTTACGATTCAAACTTTATTTGAAATTTTTTCGGTTCGAGTCGAGTTTAAGAAATTCGAGTTGAGTCGAGTCGAGTCAAGTTTTTGAGTTCCTATAAAAATTTAATTGTAATTATTTATCATGTTATAGTACGGTTTGATTCCAATTTAAACGAATTTCTCTAATCATATAAGATATGCATATATATATTTCTTCATATTTTTTTCATATGTTGCAATATTTCTTCATATTTTTATATATCGTTATATATATATATCATAAATTGAGGGACTCGTCTCGAACTTTAAAATAAATCCACTAATTACTAAAAATTTCGAGTTATTCGAATTTCCGTTTTACAACTCAAACTTTATTTGAATTTTTTTTAGTCGAGTTGAGTTTATGAAATTTCGAGTCGAGTTATTCGGTTTTTTTCGAGTGAGTCAAGTTTTGCTCACCCATATATCAAACTCATACAAGTTATTTGGGAGCTCAGGAAACTTCTTGAGATTACAACATCCACCAAGGTAAAGCCCTTCAAGAGATGTCAAATGACTAAGGGGAGGAAGTTCAACCAAACTTTCACATTCTGTACAGTTAAGGATTTTAAGGTTGATGGCTCCCAATAGATTAGGAATCTTCTTTAAATTCGTACAATTAGTAATGACAAGCCATTCAAGAGATGGCAAATGACTGAGACAAGTAATTTCAATCAAACCTTCACACCACTTACAGAAAAGGCGATTAAAGTTGATGGCTCCCGATAAGTTAGGAATCTTCCTTAAATTTTTACAAGCATTAAGGTCAAGCCTTTCAAGGGATGTCAAATGATTGAAGCAAGGTAGTCCAATTAAACTTTCACACCAACTACAGTCAAGGGTTTTAAGCTTGATTGCTCTTGATAGAATACGTAATTCCTTTCATTTCTTGCAACAACTAATATCAATTTTCCTTAAATTAACAAGGTCCTGCGCAATAAAAATACACCATAACTATATTATTTGTAAGCACTAAGCACCATCTACTTTAGGTAGTAAAAAAGAAGAGAAAATACTTAAAAATAAAAATAAAAATATTTTTGATGCATTTTGTGTGTAAATTCACTCACCATTAAAAGATCAAATGATTTTTAGATTCTTGGTGAACAATTTCTTTGCCCATCTCTTCAAGCATATCATGCACAAAAATCGAATACGAACCGATATCAATTAGGCACCTGTCAACTAAGTTGCTTATTCCACACACTGCACCCTTGTACAAGCAACTTAAAAAATTTTCAACTCATTGCCAATTTCACCTATTCGAAATCACGGTTGTGAATTACACCAATCTTCTCATAGAAAATTGGAAAACAGAAGATGGCAGCAATCCACCAAGTATGCTTTTTGCCTATGAGGAGCTGAGAAATTAATCACTTTACAGGATCTAAGCAGCCATGTTCAACTTTTCGGCTAACCCGAGTTGAGTCCTGTTGAGACTCGACAAGTACTGTAGCAGCAATTGATCATGCATGCGGGGCAAGAGCTACAAGTATTAGAGCTAGACATCATTTGGAACCATTGATCATTGACAGGGACGGACGCAGGAAATAAACTAAACTTGATCTTACCTGCAGGCTATCGTTCATGAGCTTATCCAAAGCTGGGGGAGATAGTTTAGGCAATGAAGCTACTGTATCTCGTATGAATCTACCTATGTTGTTTATCGGCCGGAACACGCCTTTCCAGAGAATGAATAAGAAAAATTGTTATATGAGGCAGCAGCTGAGAATACAATAACAAAGATGGAGCAAAACTACACACAACAACATCGTTGACGTCTTGGTAGACATCATCGATCAAAGCCAATAGCCTTTGCATTGTGACGTCCATTCCTTCCAACAGCATAATTTTCTTTTCCAGGAGAAACAATAAAACTCGGTAGAATTATGAGAATTACTATCCGACAATGACTTCTTTACGATTCACTTTTTGGTGGGAGACGAACATATTATGATGGTATTCGATATCCAAAGAAACCTGCAACCAAACCAAATAGAAGATCACCAAACATAATTAAAAGAACTCTCCAATGTGCCATGCCAAGAAAAAAGTTGTATCCTTTAGCATTACTTAGCAGACTTCAGAGTTAACATAACTATACCACATCACTAAAAATGAAAGCATTTTAAAGTCAATAATGAATAACATGAATACAATTCAAACAAGCAAATTACTGAATGTAAAAAAGATTCCATCTTCATCAGTTAGCATTGAAAATAACCTCTAGCTCCATGCGTTCGTCACACAAGTTTTGAGATAAGATCAACTTAACATAACTATACCACATAACTAAAAATGTAAGCATTTTAGAGCCACTAAAGAGGTCACCGGCATGGTTTTAATTAAGTGAAAGCACTTTATTTTCTATCATATGCAATTCATTAACAAGTTGAAAATTTACTATTAACAATGGCCGGATAAAAAAAAGTATGGTAATATGAAAAATGAAATGAAAGGAACTTACCTATGCATTTGGATGAGATTGTTGAGAAGTTGCATCTCCTCAAAAGCAGACACAAAGATTAAATGGAATGACAAAGTTTCAATCTTTTACGCCGTCCTCTCCTTCTGTAGCAGAATTGTCACCGGCTTCCTCAATGTTAATCTTCTTGAGGATCAGAATTGTCACCGGGTCTGATTTCTGTAGCAGCAGAAACGGCATAACTCTCCGCATCCACATAAAACAAATGAACTCCACATTTCTTCACCTAGACGAACTCAACTTTAGTTGAGTAACCAAAGTGACGCTTGCTGATGTTGAATTCAAATGACGCTTTCTCATAATCATTGTCTATTATAATCATATCTTGACCAAACAGAATAAACACATGATCACCCTTGCACTTGCTGTATCCATAGTAAACCACGCACTCACCTCTGACCTCCTTACCATTAGCAGCTGTCAGTAGGTATTCACAGTAAAATTCAAGATTGTACATATCACAACAGGGAGTGGGATGGGCCACACGGCAGCTAGCAAAAGCCAAGAATCTCTTCGCACCACACCTATTTGGGGCCATCTTCAACTTTAACTGAGAATTCTTGCTATGATGCTCAAACTCATTTGCTGAAATTTTATTTCCTGGATAACAACAAAAGAATTTTTTGGATTCGTATACCAGTCTCTGTTCCCTCGACCAATTCTGTGCTAGGAATTCGCGAGTTTACCTCATGTAGACCGACAGGGAACTATTTTTCTAAATAATTCTAGATTGGGTCATTTTTATAATTAAATAATAAAAAAATATTAATTTAAAATTACCCTTTTACTGACTGAAGTGAACTGAAAGGTGCTTTATCTGTACTGTGGACCTTAAAGACCTCACCACCATAAAAAATAGTAATCCTTTTATTAAGTGTTCAAAAAATAAGATTCTTTCCACATTGATTATGTCACGTAAGAAAATGTGTAAACTGATTTTTTTTCAATGATTCTACTTCTAACTTATTATCAGCTAGGCTTAATATGTAAATAAGTGTTTAGAATATATATTTCCTTAATTTAGGTGCTTAAGCTATTTTTTGGTAAAAATAGATGTCTAATATTTTATTTCGTTAATTGTAGGTGTCTAGCCATTAACTACATTTAATTTTTCAAAAAAAAATCTAAATTTCTTTTTTCTCTTTTTTTTCTTTTATTTTTAATTAATTTAAAAACCCTAAAATTTTAAAAATTCACAAAAAAACCCTAACTCCCAAAATCCAACTACTGCCACCGCCGATTGCCACGCCGCCACTCATCATTCCTGTCGAAAAACCCACTCGACCGTTTACCCCATCCCTCTATCGTCAAAAAACGATGAACGATATCTCAATCAAATGCTAAACTCGAAACCTTCATCCGAACGATGAGCGACGATCAACTGTAAAAAAGAAGACAGACAACGTTCGGATCGTGCATCAAGTGTAGGGGACTTCATTCCGGTGACTATGACTGCAAATGGCGGTTGATTTGGGATTTGAATTAAATTTTTTTTACTTTTAGGGCATTTTAGTGAAATATAGTAAAGCAAGAGGTTTTTAAAAAAGTTTTAAGTTTTTTTTAAAAATAAAAAATTAATTAAAAGAAATTAAAAATAAAACATGACATGTGTCATATTTTAATTGGTTAAGAGTTTTTTAACAGCATTTAACGGCCATACAAGTAAAATTAACGAAATGGAATGTTAGACACGTAATTTTACCAAAAAATAGTTTGGGCACCTAAAGTTAAAATGATATATAGCTTGGGCACTTATTTTTATAATAAGCCTTGCATATATATAAGAATGATCGTAGGACAAGTTTGTGGGGATTCGTCACACTTTATATCCAATTGAACGGAGATGAGTATAGATTTCATGGGTGATGAAGTAAACATGTGGACAAAAATTAAACTCATTGTGAGTGGTGGGACAGACGTAAATATAATCTTGCACCTGCCCCATAATAATTCCTTCTTCTCAAATAATAAATAAAGGAATTCAAACGTAGTAAAAGAGAAGTAAGGGTCGATCTCACATGGACTAAGAGAACTTCCTGATTTATGTTTGTTCAATCGGTGAGCCAAGAAGAGAGTTGAATAATATTTAAGTATGGTGAGAGTTTGTGAATTAAGTAAAAATAATAAAAGAGATTGTAGACAAAATTTAGGAAGTGGATTAAATATGGTAAAGATTAGCCTCGGGCTTTTGCTTTGACTCAGTTTCCTCGGATCATTGGAAAAAGGATTTTTCACTTTGGGGTTCACGTCGGTTACTCATCTTCAAGGATCAATCCTTGTGAATGTGCCTTGTATACCGAATACCCAAGTGCCATCTTTGATATCGATTTTGGAAATTGATCTAATCAACAACAATGTTGTAGATCAAAAATGTTTAAGTAAAGCCGACTCAGACTATGTCGTTTCAATAATAACTGATTCTGATCTCAGTTTCCTCTTAGCAAACAATTTTGCTAAGTGTGTTCCCAGGAAGTCGAATGTGCTTCAATAGCTGATCCTTCCTCCCAAACATTTAACCAAAACAACATTCTGACCAACGTCAATCTTTGGTTTGAAATCATTTTGATTTTGAAATTAAGTTTAGAAAACTAAGAGAGATACCGAAATTTTTTAAGTGCTTTTCAACCCTCACGTTTGAATTGAGTCATTGCTTTTAGCCCTTGGCTATGGAGAATTTAGCTAAGTATGATTATGGGAAAAACCATTCTTAGCATTATAAAGACAAATAAATAAAAAACTTAAAGCAAGAACTAAGAAAAGAAAGAATTTTATAAAACTCTAAAAGTAGAAACAAAGCTAAGAATGAGAATATGAGATATGATCTTTGAGTTTGCCCAAATGGGGTATTTATAGCAGCCTAAAAATAACCCTAAAGAGATAAGAGATAAATCCTAAATTATTTAAATTGATTACAAAAGATAAATCTAAAGTTTGAATTTAAAATTCGGCTGATAAGTTATCTGATATGCGTCTGATAAGCTATCGTTGTTGCTGACGTGGTGTCTTCTAGAAACTGCTGACGTGGCATCTAGTAAGACTTTCATGCCCAGATTCATGCCCACTAATCCAACCATGAATCCAGAAAATCAAAAATTGCACAATTTCAGCAGTTTAAGCAATATTCCTGGAATCTACTGTCCTGCATGGAAAATGAACAAAAATGCCCACATTAGCAACTTAGAACAATCAATCAAGGAGTAATTAGAGATAGAATAATGCATAATTTAAGCACTAATCAAATTCCCCTCACTTATTCAATGCTTGTCCTCAAGCATTTCTCAATTATCATGCTAAAAACCTTAAGTTGCCAACTCCAATTTCAAAGAATTTCCAAGATTTCTAAAGTAAACTAAATCAAGTAAATGTTGAAATTCAAGATCAATCAATCATGGCATAATCAATTAAGTGTAAATCGACCAAAGCATTTCAATTGTCTACCAATTTCAAAGAATACAAGACTTAGCTCCTCACATTGGTTCACTCATTTCGCTCAAATATTTCGGGTAAGAGAATCGCTCAAGCCTAAACTAATCAACTCATTACCATAGGCTTGGAACTAGATCTAATCTCCACTACTTAATATAAAAATGATGCAAAAATCAAGAGGACTTAAAATGGGTTGTAACGGGGTTAAGGTTCGGGTACGATAAAAGATCGAAAATGAGGTTTAAAAAGTCAAGACAAGTAAAATTATTCCAAAGAATTTATTCGAAGAGAGGAGAAGAAATCAATCATTTTTTTTCATTCGAACTGTTCCCCTTTTTTCTGTTTTTTTCTGCTTTTTTTTCACTGTTCGAACAGCATCGTATATTCGAACTGCACTGAACGGTTCTGCAATTTTCTGCGTTGTATTTTCCTGCACTGTTCGAACCAAACTGCACTGATTTATTTTTCTGCACAGTGTTTTTTTCTGCACTGCACTGTTTATTTTCTGCACAGTGTTTTTTCTGCACTGTTTATTTTTTCGAACTGATTCGAATTTGATTTTTTTTCTCTTTTTTTCGCTTTGGAATAACCTCAACTTGTCCTGAAAAAGGGTGACAAAAATAATTGAAAGTAAAACAAAAATAAAATAGGCTTGGGCTTAATGATATGGTAAACAAAGAAAATGATTAAAGGCTCAAAAATGGTTCACTAAGTGGAAAATAAATAAAAAGGTAGGCTATTTTGTTTGGTAAAAGAAGTTGGTTTAATCCTAATGCCTCTATCATATTAGAGCATCATAATCAAAATGTGTAGTCTCAACAAGCATCGAGTTACAAGTTCTAGAACGCAATCAATTAGTTTGGCACACTTAATTGAAACAAAGAGCAAGAATAAAAATATATGCTCATTAGGCTCAAAACTCACACGAAAAGTCTATTGAACTAAGTCATGCATCCAATTCAATCAACAAAATCATGAAACGACCAAGAAAAATTTACATAAATTAGTCATGCCATGCTATCATGCATCCTAAATTCAACAAGAACAAGATTGAATTCACAAAGAAATGCAAAGAAATTAAACCAAACAAGAGACTAGCAACCAAGGTCATCAATAATTCTAATCAAGAAACAACTTAATTTCAATCGCAAAGCATAAGTGAGAGTCAATTTGATTTCTAATTCCAACCCTCACTTAATCATAATGTCCCATTATGGAAAAATAAAGTGCAAGAGAGGAATAGAGATACTCCCCATGTTTAGTTACGGCTGCGATTGAGTCTCCCGAATAGAAGAGTCGTCGTCATCGGATGTCGCAAGGTGACGTCCTCTTCCATTGTTGGCTGTTCGGGACTTGACTCGTGGGTAGCTTCTACAATAGATTCGCACAGAGGAGAGGCTGTCGGCTGGCGGCGATTGCGGTGCAGAACGGAAAGAAGTGGAGGATGTTGCCGGTTGTGCATGTTGCTGCCGAGAGTGTGGAAGGTGATTCCGCCGTGACTGGGAAACGTTGGCGTCACTGTGGTGTTGTGACGAGCATGAGGGAGAATGGCTGACGGATGGTGGTGGATCGATCGAAGGCTCGGGTTCGAACCATGTTGGCTAGAGAGGTTGGCAAGGTCGAAGGGGGCTGAGGGTATTGTGTTGACCGAAGGTGGGGGTAGAGAGGTGGGAATGGGTGTGCGGCTAACATGTGCTGAAAGTTAAGAAAAATGGGGTTAGGTCACGTGAAAAGTTTGTTTTGAAAAAGAGAAAAGATAAAAAGTTGGTCAAATGGGTGTGGGGTCCATGTTTGAATTTTAAAATTGAAGAGGAAAAAGATAGGTTTAAAAATAAGGATAAAGGATATGGGGAAAAATAATAAAGATTGGTGGGGGAAAGTTTAAAATTACAGATAAGGGGAAAAATGAAAATTGAATTGAGTTTTGGTTAAATGACGCACACGGTCAAATAGGTGTGGGGTCCATAGAGTTTAAAATTTTAAAGAAAAGTGGGTTTTATAATAAAGATATGGATAAGGAAATGAGCGGGTAGAATGGTTGTGTTTTGGGTTCGGCTAACATGCACCCAAATTAGCAAGGGTTTAGCTAATGTGCACCATTAAATAAAGGTTTCTCCACTACTGATCCACGCATAAAGTATTTCCATGGACTGGAAATAATGCTTTGTTCGACCAAATTCACCGAAGTCTTTATGAAAGTTTGATTCAAAATATTTGGGGTACCTAAAATAAAACAAAAAATAAAATAAGTATAAATAAAACAAAAAATAAAAATAAAACTAAGAAAATAACTAATAAAAATAAAAATGGGTTGCGTCCCATTAGAGCGCTTTATTTAACTTCGTTAGCTCGACGACATGATTCAGACTACAGGTATTGCGACAAAAACTTCTTCCAATTCACACGCTTAATCCAACTAAGAATTTCCCTATGAGAAATTTTACGACCGTGGCATTCCTTTATTTTTTCTGAAAAGATATCTCCTTTACTCTTCAATTTATCCGACGGTAATTTTAATTCCAAATTTGGTGCCTGTAAAATGGAAGGAAACGTTTTAGCTTTCAAAAGAGTTAGGCACAAATCAGAATGAACAAAAAAAATATTTTCTAACTCCTTAATTTCTTTGTCATAGCCTTCCAATTCCCTGCACAAATTATCAGATAAGTTAGTTTCTATAAACTCTTCAACAACAGGTTAAATGACATCGATAAAATTAATACTAGCAACATTATCTGGATGTCGCATTACTTTGTATACATCAAATTTAACGACCTCACCGTCAAACTCCATTGTAAGAATTATGCTTCTTACATATATTTTTGTATTTGATGTACTAAGGAAGGGAAGACCAAGAATGACTTCGGGAGAGGTGTTTAATCGGTCATTTTCCATGTCAATGACATAAAAATCTGCCGGAAAAATAAGTTCGTTTACCTTCACCAAAACGTTTTCAAGGAGTCCTTCTGGGTATATCACGGACCGGTCTGCTAGATGGATCGTCACTTTCGTATCCTTTAAAGGCTCAACAGAAAGTGAGTTGTACAAAGAAAGAGGCATTACATATATAGATGCGCCTAAATCACATATTGTGCGCGTAATCCCAACCTTACCGATTTTGCAGGGAATAGCAAACATACCTTGGTCCTTCAATTTCGGTGGAAGCTTCTGTTGAAAAACTGTAGAGACGTGTTCCCCTAGATTTACTTTCTCGATTCCGGTAAGTCATCTTTTATTGGTGCACAGATCTTTCAGGAATTTGGCATATCGTGGTACCTTTTTTATTACTTCTAAAAGTGGGATGTCAATTTCCACTTTTCGGAATACATCTAGGATCTCCCTCTCTTCAGCTTGTTTGTCGCGCTTCACCAACCTCGAAGGAAATGGAGGAGAAGTAGCGTAGGAGGTGAACCGGATGTACCTTGCTTAGTGGGGGATGGTGCTTTCTCTTTTTCTTTCTTTTGAACGCCTTCCTCTGTGACTTTTGGTCCGACTACGGTACCACTTCGAAGAGTGATCGCACTTACATTCTCTCTCCAATTTGACTTCGTTTGAGAAGGAAGTCTTCCCTACGACTCTAGTCTCCCCACGATTTGAGCTAACTGGGTCATTTGTTTGTCCAAATCTTGTAGGTGGGCCTCAGTGCCAGTTTGAAACTTCTCTTGGGATATTGCCAACCATTCAACGATGGATTCTAATGATGATTCGGTTGTTGATATTTTTGTTGAGTGGGTTGTCTCTGCTGATATGGTTGACTTTGCCTTTGATTTTGAGCATAACTGAAGTTCGGATGATTTTTCCAACCTAAATTATATGAGTTGGCGTTGGGGTTGTATTGTCTTTGTGGATGTCCTGGAAAATTTCTATGGCATTCACGTGCGTAGTGTCATCTTTTTGTATAATCGGACAGCAATAGTCAATCGGATGCTCTGGACTCGTACATATCCCACAAAGCTTGGCTGCAATTCTTTTATCTTCAAAAGAGATTGAACAATATCAACTAATTTATCAATTTTGTTTTCCAGCAAAACTGTACTTACCTCGTGAACCCGTCAAGATGGTTCACTTGAAGGGTGAAATCGTTGCGAGTTGGCGGCCATAGTAGATATTAACGTTCTTGCCGCCATCGGAGTCATGTTAACAAGAGCTCCTCTACTTGTTGAGTCTACCACTTTCATGTCCATGGGTGTTAAACCTTCATAAAAGTACTGGAAAAGCGTTTGTTCAGACAATCCGTGTTGCGGACAGTTTGCGCATAGCTTTTTGAAACGCTCTTAGTAGTCATATAAAGATTCAGTATCCTTTTGTCGGATACTCAGGATACTTCGCCTTAGCTGCTGGGAAAAACCTGTCAAGAAATAGTCGAGCCATGTCAGTCCAAGTTGAAACTGAGTTGGAGGGTAAATCAAATAGCCAATCTTTAGCAATATCAGCTAGAGAAAAGCGAAAGGCGCGAAGTTTTATTTGATCTTCAGAGACTCCCTGTGGTTTTGTGCTTAAACAGACCATGTGAAATTCCTTTAGATGTTTATGTGGATTTTCACTTGGCAACCCGTGATAGGTTGGTAAAAGGTGTATTAAGCATGTCTTGAGAGCGAATGGTGTATCGCCATTCAGGAATGTTATGCACATCGGTTGGGTATCATTAGGGCTGTAGTCAGTTGTCGAATCGTTTGGTCGTTGTCTCCCATCGGAACTGGTTCTTCGATTGTGTGGTCGAAATATGATTCTGCTTCAGATGCTATTTCTAGATAACGTTCTAATCATTGTTGTCGCTGTCTTTGCTTCTTTTCTCGAAGTGTTTGGGCGTGTAGTATTCGGGCGTATGCTTTGATCTCCGGGTTATATTCCACTTGTTCTCCCGGATTCTTCCTGGTCATAAATCAAACAAAAATAATCAGTAACTTCGCCGTAGACCCCGGCAACGGCGCCAATTTGACACGTGTCGTTCTTGCGTCAAAATAATTCATTCTTCTCAAATAATAAATAAAGGAATTCAAACATAGTAAAAGAGAAGTAAAGGTCGATCCCACAGGGACTAAGAGAACTTCCTGATTTATGTTCGTTCAATCGGTGAGCCAAGAAGAGAGTTGAATAATATTTAAGTATGGTGGGGGTTTGTGAATTAAGTAAAAATAATAAGAGATGGTAGACAAAATTTAGGATGTGGATTAGATATGGTAAAGATTAGCCTCAGGCTTTTTCTTTGACTCAGTTTCCTCGGATCATTGGAAAAAGGATTTTTCACTTCGGGTTCACGTCGGTTACTCGTCTTCAAGGATCAATCCTTGTGACTGTGCCTTGTATATCGAATACCCAAGTGCCATATTTGATATCGATTTTGGAAATTGACCTAATCAACAACAATGTTGTAGATCAAAAATGTTTAAGTAAAGCCGACTCGGACTATGTCGTTTCAATAATAACTGATTCTGATCTCAGTTTCCTCTTAGCAAACAATTTTGCTAAGTGTGTTCCCAAGAAGTCGAATGTGCTTCAATAACCGATCATTCCTCCCACACATTTAACCAAAACAACATCCTGACCAACGTCAATCTTTGGTTTTGAAATTAAGTTTAGAAAACTAAGAGAGATACCCAAAATTGTTTAAGTGCTTTTCAATCCTCACGTTGGAATTGAGCCATTGCTTTAGCCCTTGGCTATGGAGAATTTAGCTAAGTATGATTATGGGAAAATCATACTTAGCATTATAAAAGGAAAATAAATAAAAAAAACTTAAAGCAAGAACTAAAGAAAAGAAAGAATTTTATAAAACCTTAAAAGTAAAAACAAAGCTAAGAATGAGAATATGAGATGAGTTTGCCCCAAATAGGGTATTTATAGCAGTCTAAAACCCTAAAAATAACCTTAAAGAGATAAGAGATAAATCCTAAATTATTTAAATTAATTACAAAAGATAAATCCAAAGTTTGGATTTAAAATCCAGCTGATAAGTTATCTGATATGCGGATGATAAGCTATCGTTGCTGCTGACGTGGCGTCTTCTAGAAGTTGCTAACGTGGCGTCCAGTCAGACTTTCATGCCCAGATTCATGTCCACTAATCCAGCCATGAATCAAAAAAATCAAAAATTGCACAATTTCAGCAGTTTAAGCAATATTCCTGGGATCTACTGTCCTGCATGGAAAATAAACAAAAATGCCCACATTAGCAACTTAAAACAATCAATCAATGAGTAATTAGAGATAGAATAATGCATAATTTAAGCACTAATCAGGGTCACGATTTCATTTTTTTCTTAAAAAAATAGTTTATATTAAAATAACCGGAACTTATAAATATATTATATGAAATGGACTATGGAAAGGTATAATGGGGATTAAGTGTGTCTTAGGACCCATGTGTGTGGTGGGGCGGGGATTGTTCTAGTCTTGGGGGTCGCGGGGTGGGGCGCAGCAGATCGTAAGACGATGATGAAGATTAAATTGTTTACGGGAATAGGTGTGGAAGAACACCCTTCACGCTCGTCCCGTCCAATCAAGATCCCTACCTGTATTCTATCAAATGACTGAAGCTATAATCACTGATTTTTATCTGGGTTGTACCATTATTAGTATTACATTATTGTTATTACTATTACTATTATTATTATTAAAAATTAAAAAAAAAGTTGAAAATAAAAAAAAAAGTTGAAAAAAAAGCATGGTTTCCCATGACACCTCCTTGTGTCAGCTACCCCATACCCTTACAACCATGCATCATGGTTCAATCTCCATGCCCTGCCACCCATCATTTTCACCATACTCCTATCCTTTGCCCATTCCCTACACACCGATCTCACTCTTCAAAATCATCAATACCACCCCACTGCCATTGGAATATAAAATGGGGCTTTTATCCGCACAAGATCCACTTAATGGACTGGTCCATGTTACCTCTCTAAAAGTACTGTTTTTAATGCCAATCTTACAATGCTTTTGCTTGTTTTTAGGTACATTTAGTTGCATTAGGATGTTAAAACCATGCATTTGCATAAGGAGTTTAGAATTCTGTCTATGCTAGTGTGAAAGGTTGTTTTGTTGGCAATTTTGCCGGTTTGGTTTGGCCAAAAAAGCAACACAGGAAGAAATGCAGAGAGAATGCCGGGTACTGTTAGCACAGATGGACCAGGCAATGCCAAGCACCGGTTGGCAGAGAAGTGAACTTGATGCCACGCCAAGAAGTTGTTGGACCCCGAAAAAATAGGACATAATCAGGCTCTGAAAAGATAGCAATTGGATCAATCTCCGGAAAAATGACGGATAAGATGGTGCCAAGACTGGTTGGCAGATTCATGCCAAGCTTGGAAGCCAAGGCAGCTTCGGCAGTATGACGTCAGCCCTAGCCTGATCAGCTCTCATTCAAACTTGGATAAGATGATTATCTCTTATCCCTTCAGCATTTAAAATTCAAATGAGGAGCTCATCTTATCCCTTCTTTGCACGCCTATTTAAACACCACCCGATGAGGACTTTAAGAGAGGGATTCATAGACAATCGGAGTGAGGAGTGGTGTGCAACGATTGACAACCGGCTGCACGTTGGAAGGGTGGTTCGACCAACTTGGCCGAGAAGCCTGAACTTGAAGGGCTGCATTGAGAGACCCCTTCTAGCCCATTTTCTCTTTCAAGTTATTTTATTTTGTTTTAAAGATGATATACTTGAGAAACGTTTGTGGTTTTTTGGTTAAGTCCCTCACCATGAACTAATTTCATAGTTGGTGAGGGATGTTTGCGTTGAACGCTATTTTATGTTTTAGTTTTTAATAATAAATCTGACTTGACAATGTTTTATCTATTCGGCAGACTTTAATATTTCCTAAATACTATGTCAAGCGAGAGCTGGCACTGTTGGCCTATTGCTCCTCAGAGTTAACATAACTATACCATATCACTAAAAATGTAAGCATTTTAAAGTCAATAATGAATACCATGATTACAATTCAAACAAGCAAATTACTGAATGTAAAAAGATTCCATCTTCATCAGATGGCATTGAAAATATCCTCTAGCTCCATGTGTTCGTCACACAAGTTCTGAGATTGTTGAGAAGTTGCATCTCCTCAAAAGCAGACACAAAGATTAAATGGAATGACAAAGTTTCAATCTTTTACGCCGTACCTCTCCTTCTGTAGCAGAATCGTCACCGGCTTCCTCAATGTTAATCTTCTTCAGGATCAGAATCGTCACCGGGTCCAATTTCTGTAGCAGCAGAAACGGCATAACTCTCCGCATCCACGTAAAACAAATGAACTCCACATTTCTTCACCTCGACAAACTCAACTTTAGTTGCATAACCAAAGTGACGCTTGCTGATGTTGAATTCAAATGATGCTTTCTCATAATCATTGTCTATTATAATCATATCTTGACCAAACAGAATAAACACGTGATCACCCTTGCACTTGCTGTATCCATCGTAAACCACGCACTCACCTCTGACCTCATTACCATTAGCAGTTGTCAGTCGGTATTCACAGTAAAATTCAAGATTGTACATATCACGACAGGGAGTGGGATGGGCCACAAGGTAGATAGCAAAAGCCAATAATCTCTTCTCACCACACCTATTTGGGGCCATCTTCAACTTTAACTGAGAATTCTTGCTATGATGCTCAAATTCATTTGCTGAAATTTTATTTCCTGGATAACAACAAAAGAATTTTTTGGATTCGTATACCAGTCTCTGTTCCCTCAACCAATTCTGCGCTAGGGATTGAATCTGAAGGATGGCACGTGCCACAATGTTTATAATTGAATCTTGATTCAAACTGAAGCAATTACAGAATGTCAAGTAACCTTTATTACCATAATCAACATCCGCAACATTAACATCAACATCATCATCATCATCACCACCACCACCACCACCATCATCAACATCATCATCACATTGATGTAGATTTTGATCTGTGAACGATACTTTTTCTAATGATGAGCAGTCATTTGCTCTCCACGAACACAGACATCGTGGAAGCTCTGAGAGTGATTTAAGGCCAATGCAATCATCAAGAACCAGCACAGAAAGGGATTTCAACTTTGAAATATTGCTCGATACATTTTTTACATTTGACCCTTGCAAATACAACTCTTCAAGTCCAAGGAGATGCTCAATTGAATCAGGCACTTCTTCTATTCTAGTCCTCGGTAAATGTAACTTATCAAAGTTATTTGGGAGCTCAGGAAACTTCTCGAGACTATAACATCTATAAAGTTGAAGCGTTTTAAGAGATGTCAAATGATTAAAGGAAGGAAGTTCAACTAAATTTTCGCACCGTCTACAGTTAAGGGTTTTAAGGTTGATGGCTCCCGATAGACTAGGTATATTCCTTAAATTCTTGCAATAAAAAAGGTCAAGTCTTTCAAGAGATGTCAAATGACTGAGGCAAGGAAGTTCAACCAAATTTTCACACCACGTACAATCAAGGGTTTTAAAGTTGTTGGCTCCCAATAGGTTAGGGATCCTCCTTAAATTCTTGCAATCAGAAAGGTCAAGCCTTTTAAGAGATGTCAAATGATTGAGGCAAGGTAATTCAACCAAACTTTCACACCCATTGCAACAAAGGCTTTCAAGATTAATGGCTCCTAATAGACCAGGAATCTTCCTTTATTTCTTGCAATAACTAATGTCTATTTCCCTTAAATTACCAAGGTCCTGTGCAATGAAAATACACCATAGCTATATTATTTGTAAGCATTATATACTTTAGGCAGTAAAAAAGAAAAGAAAAGAAAAAAATTACAATAATACTTAAAAATATAAAAATTATTTTTGATGCATTTTGTGTGTAAATTCAACCACCATTAAAAGATCAAATAATTTTACTTCTTTAAAAAGAAATAAAATAAAATGTTTTATATTTGTTTTTAAAAAAATTAAATAAATGCAATTTTTTGATACATCAATTATAAATCCTTATTTTTTAGAAAAAAACTTCGATGAAGAAAGTATGAAAGAATGTACCTGCTGATTATCTTCATTCCAAAGTTGTTCCATGTTGCCATATTCTAATTTCAATGCTACAAGATTCTTTGGATTAAAACTTGGTGATAAAGATTTGAAGGGGTAAAACTCCCAACAAAGATACCTTAGCTCATCGGTAAAAGATATACTATCAATTTCGGCTGCATGTAGCTTTTTATGCTGACACTTCCGACTACGATCATAAAAGAGAATATATCTAAGATTAAGTATGTTCTCAAAAACAGAATGAGATAACCATAGGTTATCAATTTGATACATGTCTAACTTGATTCCTTTAATTGATTCTGTTCCCTGATTAAAAAAATTAATTTATCAAATATTGAAATATAGAAATTTATGAGCATTCCATTAAATTTCACGTTTATACTATTGAACTTTCAATTTATTTAATTATAGAACTGACCTTTATTTTCCGTTTCAATTATGTCATTCAGTCGTTAACTCTTTAATGGGGCGATGACATGACTAACAGTGGCCAACATGGATGCTGCATCAAAACGATGTGGTTTTGGTGCGGCTGTTTTGATGCGTAAAACTTCCCAAAACGACGTCATTTTGCTGGCGGAAAAATAATAAAAGCATGCACTTGAGGGATCTTGGATCCTGTTTTGATGCCCAAAACCCTCAGTGTAAGATTTTATTATTTTTTCTCCAGCAAAATGATGCCATTTTGGGTAGTTTTAGGCATCAAAACAGCCGCACCAAAACGTCGTCATTTTGGTGTAACATTCACGTGGGCCACCGTTAGCCATGTCATCACTCCGTTAAGGAGTTAACGGTAAAGTGACATAATTAAAACAGAAACTAAAATTCAGTGTTATAATTGAAAAAATTAAGATTTCAATTGTATAAACAAGACTGTCAATAACTTAATATATATTTTGTAATTTACCCTAAAAATAATATTGATAAAATTAAAAGTTACATTATTATTTTTGAGCACATGATACACGTCCTTGGAATTCCATAACCTACTATGCTTTCCAGGATTTTTGGATTCTTGGCGAACAATGTCCTTGCCCATCTCTTCAAGCATATCATGCATAGAGATACATTGGAAAGGTGTGATATCAATTAGGCACTTGTCAACCAAGTTGCTTATTCCACACACTACACCCTTGTACAAGCAACTTAGAATTTCTTCAACATTTTTCTTGTATTCCATTTAAAGAGGCATGCTATGTCAAGGAATATTTTCTTCTCTAACTCATCCAACCCATCAAAGCTACTTTTCAAGATCTGAGAAATTTCTGGTTTAGCATATTTCTTTAGCCTATCGACCTCACTTTCCCACTCTTTTTTAGATTTGGTATAAATTCTAGAACCCAAAACTTTAAGAGCAAGCGGACTGCCTTGAGCGTAATTTATAAACTTATATGATAGATCTAGAAACGACATAGCAGGATTCAAAAGCTTAAATGCAAATGTGGTAAAAAGTTAAAGAGATTCATTCTTATTTAACATCTTCACCTCGTGTATGCTGTCGGCTCCTCCATTTCTAAGTACTTGTCTATCTCTAAATGATACAATGATCTTACTTCCCTCACCGAAATGTTTAATACCCATACAATCTATTTGGTCCGAGTTATCAACATCATCAAGAACAACAATGACTCTTTCATTGTTTAGCCTGTCTTTGATTAGATTGGATCGTATGGAAGGGGTGTCTATCTCAATTGTCACTTAATAGTTTAGAAAGAAGTTCATTTCTTACTGATTTCATCCCTTTGTTTTTTATTTCCTCTCTAACATTTTGAAGAAACCAACTACTGTCAAACTCTGGGGAGATTTCATTATATACAGCTTGAGCAAGGGTGGTTTTGCCTATACCACCCATTCCCCAAAGGCCTGTGTCTTCGTCTCTAAAGCTCAAGAAAACTTGGTGCTTCATCAACTTTTGTATAACATATTCAATAATATCCTTGGTGTGCTCGGTTTCAGTTCTAACAAATAATCAAAACCAAAACTTATATCTAAAACAAAGTTAAGTCGAATGCAGAGATGTAGAATGAAAAATACAGTTACCTGTCGAATTTGCCTCCTATTTGCCGCCCTTCTAATTTACCAACTCCAGCGAAGGCAGCCTTCCATCGCTGTACTTGATCAGACCCTTTCAATTCATGGTCGGCCAAGGATTTTGTGAAACTCCCACCAAGATTTAGCACATCGGAGGGGTCAACATGGTAAAAGATGGGAAGAACAATATGCTGTTCATTGATCTTTTTGTCCATGATATCAGAGAGTTCAGCTAAGCATGATTTTGAAGAAGCATAATCTGGAGATAAAATGATTATTGAGAGATTTGAGGCTGCAATGGATTGAGAAAGTGCAGGTGAAAGCTTCTACCCGCATTCCAATTTTTCTTCATCGAAGAACACATCGAGTCTCTTGCGTTTCAAAGCTTCAAGTAGATGAGTGGTGAAGTTAAGGCGTGTGTCCTCACCTCTGAAGCTCAAGAAAACGTGATGCTTCATTGGACAACGAGAAGATGAAGAAGAGAAATTATGGCATGTGCAGGGATTCAAATCCCAGTCCGCTACTATAATAACGGCCATTATATAACGGTAACGGCATCATCTTAAACCGCTATTAATAGCGGTATGTAATGATCCCACTAGTATTTGTTATGTCCGCCCATTGATCATGAAAGAGATTGGACGCGTAAGTTTGTGTTAGACTTGTGGCATTGGCGACGACTTCCTTCATCTCATTTACCGACCAAAATAAAGGCACCTCCACCACCCGTTAAATTCTTCATCTGAACCTGGTCAATTTTCTATTTTCCAATTACAAAGAGCAGCAGCCTAATTAGAACTAGACTTGCTATAAGGGGAACATGCTGCTCTCTATCTAGAAGGGCTTGAATTAAATGCTGGTCTGTGAAGATCTTAATGGAATTCTTCGTCGAGTCTGAGAGCTTTGCAAGTTGCGATAGAGCTGGTGTAGCGGTGGAGGTCATGCCGCCATTGTAGTAGTTGGCCTATGAGATGCTAATCCGTTTTTTATTTGGCTCAAGGGTCTTGACCAATTTGCCTCTATGAATCAATAAATTAAATTAATAAAGTTTTTTTTTACCAATTTAGCCCATTATCTTTTGACGGGTTTTATTTCGATGTATTTCTGTCACGTGCCACTATAGTTTTGTTATATGATATTTGTAATTTTTTTTAGAAAATTATTTTATATATTTTTTAAGTTTTTAGAATTTTTAAATAAAAAAAAACTTGAAACATCAAGTGGTAACACTATAACAGATACATTGCATCATTGGTCCAAAAGAACCGATAGATTTTACCGTCAATGTTGATCAAAATGGTGAATTGATAAAATTTTGGAGTACAAGATCATAATTGAGTAAAAAAATTCAAAAGCTTAATTGATGTTTTCAACAATTCAAGAGCTTGTGATACCCTTAAACCTTTTGATTTTATCCCTCAAATGAACTTTAATCCTTGTACTTTAATATAACATCACACAGCTCAATTAAAATATGAGTTAATTGCACAACACCTCTCTAAATTATAACCCTCATTCTATATAGGTTCATAAACTTTTTAATATTTCAATTTCATCCCAAACTATGACTTTCATTCTAAATTAGTCCTCAAACTTTTGAATGTTCCAATTTTATCCCCAAACTATGACCTTTATTCCAAATCGGCCCCCAAACTATGACATTCATTCTAAATTGACCCCCAAACTTTTGAAAGTTACAATTTCATCCTCAAATTTTTGTTTATGTCACATCATATTATTACACAATACACATTTGTGTTTGCATGACAATTAATAATTTTACAACGATTTTATTAACATGGGACATGTATAGCATATAATGATTATTTGAGGATGAAACTAGAACGTTCAAAAGTTTGAGGACCAATTTAGAACGAGAGTCATAGTTTGATGGCGGAATTCGAACGTTGAAAAATTTAGGGTCAAGTTTGAATGAGGGTTATAGTTTAAGAATAAAGTTTAAACATTCAAAAATTTAGAGACCAATATAGAATGAGGATCATAATTTAGGTGCGCATGGTGCTATCAACTCTTAAAATCTTTTTTCTTCAAAAAAAAATCTTAAAATCTTTAATGTTAGTAAAGATGAGTAGGTTGTTTTACTAGTTATGACAGAAATGTACTTATTAATATCTTCAAGACTTTTGTTACGACTAATGTAATTCCTTTCGGGTTGTGACAGAATTTCTTATAACTTTCTGAGCAATAATGTTGACTCATACACAAGTTGGTGTTTTGGTCAATTGAACTGAATTTTCTTATGATTATCTGAAGCCTAAAACAATTTTACACAATTTTAGGTGAATTGAACTGAAATCTCCTACAACTTTCTGAAGAATAATAGTCATTTTAAACAATTTAGGCGAATTGAATTGAAATTTTCTATCTTTATCAAAAAACAATATTCACTTTAATTTTTTTTCATTCAGTACTTAAATTATTCTTAATCTCACCAATGCTTAAAATTACAGACAATTACATTAAGCATATTTAAACTCAGAGTCTTAATCAAATTGAAACTCATTTAGGTATCGATAATGCTAAGTTCAAGCAAAAGACCATACTAGTACAATATATATTTTTAGCATAAACTTAGAACACGAATTCGATTTATGACCATTTTAATTATGAGTTATATTTCAATACACAAGCTGTGTAAAAAAAATTTACACAACCCTTAATATTTAAGATATAAAATCTAAGACCTAAATCTCTAGCCCTAACACCTAAACCCTAAATTCTAACCATAAACCTTAAATTCTACACCCTACAACCTAAACTTCTAAACCACAACCTAAATATCTAAACCTTAAAATTGTAAAACGTATGCAAACTAAAGTTTACACAGTTGTTTATCAAACTATTTTTCCTTTAATTATTAGCAAATTCTTATATAAGAATTGTTTCTCACTTTAGTAATAATAACTAGTTTATTGCATTAAGGCTGTGTTTGATAGCCGTAATTGTAATTACGGAATTCATTTTTCGCATTTTACAGTGTTTGGTTCGCGTAAAAGAAAATGGTCAACATAGTTTTAATCCCGGTCAACCGTTTTTCTTTGTGTTTTTGGGTAAAGTGTACTACGGTAATTTTAATCACTTTTTACCAATTGTAGATTCATTTTGTGAAAAGATGACATAGAAAAACTTAATGAAATAGATGCTTTTTATTGATTGGGACCATAAATAACGTGGCGAGCCGGGGCCTATAATATAATTTCTCGTACTACCGAGTTATTTTCCGTAAAACACTTTTGTTTCCTCCTCTTCAACCTAAAGGAGTCTCTGTCGTCGGCAACCCTCCCTTATCGGCACTGGTACCGTCATTTCTTCATCGGCGACGACTATTAGTCAGGTGAGCATTCTGTTCATCTTCCTTTCAACTTTTTTTTGTATTTTTTTCTTTCTCTCTTACAATCAGCTTCATTACCATGAATTGTTTTTTATTCCAAGATCCAAATTTGTGCAGGTGAGGAGCTACACGGTTTAGTTCGCACTTCGCATCCATGGCAGATGACTTCAAGTTCGCCGATAAGGTTTGCCCCACCTTCTGTTGCTTGATTTTTCTTTTCCCCCTTATTTTCAAGTCTCTGGTTAATTTTCATTTTCAATATCTTTTGACTGAGATCCATGCAAATCAGTTCGAATTTATCATTCAGATTCAGAGATCTGGTTTTGTTCCTTACCTTTTATGCATGTTTTTGTTCCGATCTAGTGGTTTACAAGTTTAATTTCAATCTTTTTAGAGTTTTGCATGCAGATTTTTTAGCTTGATTAAAGATATTTTTACATGTTATATTGCAAGCAAAAATATCGAACTATTCTCTCTTTTTTGTTTTAAATTTGTTTCAATCGTTGTTACTTGCTACCTTATGGGAATTATTAACACCATCTTTGAATGGGATTTGATCAATCAATTTGGGTTGGGTTTTCTTGTTCATCCTTATTCCTTACCTCTCTGTAATTATGGAACTGATGCTTCTTTTCTTAAGAAAATGTTTGGGAACGTGTGAGAGCTGTTTCTTGAAATGCTAGAGATGTGTTTTGTTGTCAAATTTCCGTTTGTGTGAGTCGTCAGAAGGTTGAAATGTGCTCTGTTCAAGAGTCCAAACTGGATCGATTTCGGAAGCTTTCATGGGTAATATTGGTTGGTCTATGAGTTTGAATTTTACCAGTAGATTACAAGCTCATTACAGCTTCACTTTTAGGAGTTTGAATTTGACAGCTCTCTTGAGTTCCTTGTACTTGCAAGTGATGGACGTTGTATCAAATTTGTTTACTCTGAAGAAAACGAGCGTAGTTAATAACTGCAACTTTGCCTTTGATTAGGAGGAGGTTGTGGCCAATACAGGATCCTGAGCAAGCAGCTGATGCAAAAGGCATCCCAGAGGTGTAGTGCAGATAACATCATTTGTGTGGTGATTCGTTTCTTGATCAATCAAGGTGGTTCTTCCCACAATTCTTTTGTCAGTTCTGTCAGTCGAGTTCCTCCTTGTTGTGTATATGTAATTAGACAATATCGTTATATTATTATAGTGTACTATTAATTATGTAATTGAATAATATTGTTTTTTTAGCTTGATGGAGTAAGTACTAATTATGTAATTGGATGATATTATTGTTTAATGTGATATGATATTAATAAATATCAATCTTTGTTCCTTTTTTATAGATTTGGAAGCAACAAATATTTTCAATCAATTATTAAGTTTATATCAATTGAACTCAATTATAATATTAATTAGAAACTAGAATCTAAATATAATGTCAAAAATACCAATGAAAAAGTATCATGAAGACTTCAAATTTAAAACAATATATTTATAACACATTCAACAAAAAATATTCATATTATCTATAATCATGAAAAAAAATTGAGTAACAAGTGCTTTTATAAAACTAAATCATTATAATATACATATTTAAAATTTTACAAAAACTTAATTTATAGCAAGAAAATTAACTCAATAAAAATAAAAGATAAAAATTAGTAAAATCTGTAATGTGTGCTTGTTTCACTGAAAATTGATATCTAAAATGATTTTCAGTAAAATTTACCAAACAACAGAAAATGATTTACACAGTTTCATCCAAACACCTAAAAATGGCTTCCGTAATCAGATTTACAAAAAAATGTAGTTTATTTTCCAAAATTTATTTTCCGAAAACAGTTTTCAGTGAAACAAACGGACCCTAAGTTTTGTTTAGTAAAGTAAAAAAAAGTTTGAACGCAGCCCTAAGGGCTATGTTTAAGAACTACTAGATTTTTATAATTAATGATTATTTCCTTTTTTCAATGAAATCTACTAAGATACTTAATTGTAGATATAATTAATACTCTTAAAAAATTATTCCATTAATTCTGCTAAAAACAAACATCAAACATAAACCTTAAACTCTAAACTCTAACCCAAAACTCTAACCCCAAAACTCTAAACTCTAACCAAAACCGTAAACCCTAACATTAACCCTTAAACATTAAACACTAACACCAAAATCTAAACCTAAACCTTAAACGCTAATCCATAACTCATAAAACATAAACACGACCTTAAACCCCTAAACTCTATCACTAAACTCTAAACACTAACACTAAAACTAAACCCTTAAATCATAAACCCTAAACCTTAAACACTAACACTAAAACCTAAACCTTAGAATCTAAATCCTAAATCATAGCTCTTAAAAATGTGGATAGCAAGACGCTTAATTATACCTACAATTAAGCATCTTAGTAGATTATACTGAAAAGGGAAATGAACATTAATTATAGGAATCTAGTAGTTTTTAAATATAGCCCTTAGGGCTATGTATAGTAACCCCCCCAAATGTAATGATGAGTTGAAAATGATGGGGGAATAATACCGTTAAAAATACATATTTTTTAATAGTCTGAAAGTGATAATAAGTTGATATATATTCATACATAATTTTCTCCCGTTATTTGGAGAGTTAAATCATATGTCCAATGATGGAGTCATAAATCAAGATTATAGGGGAGATAATATTATTAACCATAAAATGGGAGGATAAAGTTAAAATAAATTGAAAACCAGGATCCAAATAGATAAGTATCTCATTATATTTTTGGTAAAAAGTTCGGGAGACTATGAACCGTTGATCCATCTTGCCTATGTCACTGAAATCATTTTTTAGATTCATTAATTTTCACTTTTTTAAATCAATTAGCATCATATTAAATTCACTAACTTGTTCATCCCAAAATAGGAAACTTGACTAATTCCCCATAGCCCAAAATAGCTACCTCCCTCCCCTATAAATTGATCCCATTTCCTTCCCACGCAAAAGCAAATCATATAAAGAAGCAAAAGCAATGTCAAAAGCTTCCACGGTCGCCCTTATTTCCTTGGCAATATGCGTCTCGTGCCTCTTTAGCTTCGCCCATGGCACACTTTTAGTGGGCAGAGTCTTGTGCGACCCTTGCCGTGCGGGAATAGTCACCGAAGTCACCGAGTTCCAACCGAGTAACAATCGAATCCACACACCAGCAATTCGCCACTGATTAGTGCTTAAATTATGCATTATTCTATCTCTAATTACTCCTTGATTGATTGTTTTAAGTTGCTAATGTGGGCATTTTTGTTCATTTTCTATGCAGGACAATAGATTCCAGGAATATTGCTTAAACTGCTGAAATTGTGCAATATTTGATTTTTTGGATTCATGGCTCGATTAGTGGGCATGAATCTGGGCATGAAAGTCTGACTGGACGCCGCGTCAGCAGCTTCTAGAAGATGCCACGTCAGCAGCAATGATAGCTTATCAACCGCATATCAGATAACTTATCAGCCAGATTTTAAATTCAAACTTTGGAATTATCTTTTGTAATTAATTTAAATAATTTGGGATTTATCTCTTTAGGGTTTTTTTTAGGGTTTTAGGCTGCTATAAATACCTCATTTTGGGCAAACTCAAGAATCATCTCACATTCTTATTCTTAGCTTTGTTTTTACTTTTAAGGTTTTATAAAATTCTTTCTTTTCTTTAGTTCTTGCTTTAAGTTTTTCTTATCTATTTTTCTTTTATAATGCTAAGTATGATTTTTACCATAATCATACTTAGCTAAATTTTCCATGGCCAAGGGCTAAAGCAATGACTCAATTCCAACGTGAGGATTGAAAAACAGTTAAACAATTTCGGGTATCTATCTTAGTTTTCTAAACTTAATTTCAAAATCAAAATGATTTCAAAACCAAAGATTGACGTTGGTCATGATGTTGTTTTGGTTAAATGTGTGGGAGGAAGGATCGGCTATTGAAGCACATTCAACTTCCTGAGAACACACTTAGCAAAATTGTTTGCTAAGAGGAAACTGGGATCGGAATCAGTTATTATTGAAACAACGTAGTCCGAGTCGGCTTACTTATTTATTTTTGATCTACAACATTGTTGTTGATTAGATCAATTTCCAAAATCGATATCAAATATGGCACTTGGGTATTCGGTATACAAGGCACAATCACAAGGATTGATCCTTATAGGCGAGTAACCGATGTGAACCCCGAAGTGAAAAATCCTTATTCCAATAATCCGAGGAAACTGAGTCAAAGCAAAAGCCCGAGGCTAATCTTTAACATATTGAATCCACTTCTTAATCTTCTTTACAATCTCTTATTATTTCTACTCAATTCCACAAATCCCCACCATAATTAAATATTATTCAACTCTCTTCTCGGCTCACCGATTGAACAAACATAAATCAGAAAGTTCTCTTAGTCCCTGTGGGATCGACCCTTACTTCTCTTTTACTACATTTAAATTCCTTTATTTATTATTTGAGAAGAAGGAATTATTTTGACGCGAAAACGATAGTGTCAGCCACACTAATCTTCATTTATTTTTCGACTTAATTGTTACATATTCATCCACATATGTTGTTTGGTGTTTTATTTGCAGAGGCCGAAGTGTCGTTGATATGCGAAGACGACAAGCATAAACAAGTGATTAATAAGAAATCAACTTCAAACGAAAAGGGAGCATACCAATTTGATTGCAAGGAATGCAACTTCGAATCCAACTTTTGCCATGTCTCCTTGGAGCACAATTCCAATGAAGGGTGTAATACCTTTTCCTTCAAGGATTGGCCAATACGCAGACCCGAAGGTACGCTAATCTGGCTCGATGTTCTTCATGCCCCCGACGTTTTCTTCGAGCACCCAGATAACAAAATTCCCATCGACAAAATAAAATGTGAACCATTACTCAGAAAGCATGGCGTACTTCCCGGCAATCAAGCACAATCAGAAATGGGGGAGCTTTAAATAACGGGAGATCGCTTTTAATTTTCACCAATAAAGCAACCTGTTGATGGTATTTCAAAATAACTTGTTGCTCCATCGGTATTCTTTGTTGCCATGAAGATCATGAGTTTAAGTGAATTTAAGTGTTATTTAAGCAGAACCCAACAAGTGACCCAGTAAAAAGTAGATAATATTCATCCTAAAAAACACGGTTCAAAATTCTTTATCTACAAGGTTTATGCACATTGTTAAAGGGCTAAAAATATGTATGAACATATACTACCTTGTAATCACCTTTAGATTGTTGGAAACCCGACGAACCCAACACACCCACTATAGAGGACCTAAGACTGACCACTAGTACTACACCAACTCCCTGAGTCGGTTAGCCTTTCTATTTTATAAATCCTTAGTGCACAACTTAGGCGGCAGTGCCGACCATATAACATTCAGGCGGCATAGCCGACCATATAGTAACCAATTCAACTACACTAAGAAAATACATAAGCTGAGGCTTAATCAGGAAACTTCTAATTACAAGATAAATAATACTTTTTATTAATACAAATAAATTACACACATACCTCACTAGATTATTTCTCTCAACACTATAAAACACACACTAGCTTCACTCTTACACCTGCACTCTCACGTTACTCACAACTTACACTCTTACACCAGCACACTTGCACCTACTCTCAATTTTCTCACGTCACTCTTCACTCTCTTTCTTGCACCATTCACTCACAAATGCTTAACATATATATATATATAGTCTTGATAAGTCAGTTAAGATAGAGATATTTTTATTATTATATTATTTTACTTTAGTTAGATCTAGAGTATTGGATTTTTATATTACTTAATATTTTTTATATTTTCAACTTAGAAAACTCTAGAAGATGGAGGAAGTCGGTGACTCTTAAAAATCCCCCTCAACGACTTCTTTCCATAGATGGTTTGTAGTTCATTTCGAGTGCTTACCTGAACATCTCCAACTTTGGTTTACTTAGATTTTCGTGAATATTTCCACACATCTTCATCGTCTTGATTTCACTTTCAAGATCCTTCTTGATGAAGTTGTTTGTTGTTCCATTAACGACTAAGACACGTACCAGTTGTCCTCCAATCTCCTTGTTGCTGAGTAACTTGCTTTCTTTCTCTTTTGTCATCCATTTTCTCCTTATAGGTTGGCTTTGATCTTTGCTTTTGTGTGATTTGATTCCTCTCCCACTACGCCGGTTGTTCCCCTTTGTTTGGAGCTCTCACTTTTCTTAGATTTGGTGAGGGATTCATCAATAGCAATGACAGAAGTGAGGTCTTGTACACCTCCTCTCTCGATCTCTATCTTGGCCCAATTTTGTAAAGATTCTTTGTTGAGATAGTCAGAAATCTCCAATAGCACTTCAGAGAATTCTTTTGCTCGTGCCTCGTTCTCTTCATTTTTTTGGATAAAATTGACTTTTTAGCACATTTTTGAATTCCTCCCAAGTAGCAATGGTGCAGACTCTTTTCTTCATTTTACCATGCTTACGCCATAACCATAGCAGTGCAACATCTTCCAAATAAAGTAAGGCACGGTCGATTTTTCTGTCATCCTCCATGACGTTTGTGGCTTGGATGCATTGTTCCAAGCTCATCGTGAAGTTATCTTCATCTTTCACATTCTTAGCTTCTTTATAAGACTTGTGTTTAGTAACATTCACCTTCAAAGGAGTTAGAATTAGGACGGATGAGGTAGCTCCCCCATCATAAGCTAGTGCTTTCATAATAAGCACAATCCCCTTCTTCACATCTTTTAATTCCCCACGTACCTTCTTAAGCTCTTCCCTTAGAACTTTGTTTTTTTTCTTTGAGTGTAAGGATTTTACTATAAAGAGTTTTACATTGTTGTGAACACTTACCAGTAGCCTCGTTTAGGATTTCCAACATTTCTCCGCAAAGTTTGTCGACTTTCATTTGCCTTGGACAAGGCTCCTCATATGTAGGTTAATGTACAACCATCTTCCACAGAATTTTATCTTTCGAGGATGAGCTTTCTCTTTCTTTACTTGGATCTGATGTTTGCTCTTCACTTTCTTTCTCATCTCCTGGAACTTCTTCTATGTCATGAGATTCTGGAAGTAAAATCTCTTGAGGTGACCACCAAGAATAAGTTTCATCAAACATCACATTCCTTGAAATGAATCTCTCATCATTGGAGCACCCAAAATCGACGATCCAATCCTCATCAAATTTTGACTCCATGGTTGTTGTAAAAGATGGTTCCTCCATGTCTTCTTCCAACTTTTCTTCATCTTTGTAGTCTATATTTGGATTTGTAGTTGCAACGAGAGTTTGTGCCTCCATGTCTTCTTCCAACTCTTCTTCATCCTCATAGTTCGTCTTTGAGTCTGTGGTTGCTACAAGGGATGATTCCTCTATGTCTTCTATCAAATCTTCTTCAACAAAAAATCCAGCTTTTGCATCTCATTCTTCCTCGCTGATGGAAGCATCCAACACGACCTCACTCTCCTCTTTTGTGGTGGTCATGTTTCCTTGGAAGGTTCATCTCTTGGGTAATCTGCACTCTCGAGCAAAGTGGTTTTTCCTTCCACAATTGAATCATTCACCCTTTTTCCTCTTGGGTAATCTACAATCTCGAGTAAACTGGCCCTTTTTGCCACAGTTGAAGCATTCATCACTTTGTCTTCTATCGATCTCTTTACTTTGCCATCGGTAGTCTTCTTTTCCACATCGAGCTCCCCCTGAAGTGTTACTTCTTTCTTTTGAATAATGCTTGCCTTCGTGTGGCCTTCTTTCCTTCGTCAATTCTTGTTTCCGTGATGTACCTTTCCTCTTGCTGGTGAAGAGTGCTTCATCTTCGTCTTTCATGGTTACGCCATTCATTTGTTTGGCTAAAGCCTCCTGATTAGCCAACAGGTTCTCCAGTTCCACTAAGGATGGTTGAGTAGGACATCCCCTCACGGCGGCAATAAATGCATTGTACTCAGGTCTTAGGCCATGGATGATAATTCTCTTCATCCTTGCCTCGCTCACCTTCTCCTCTGGTGTAAGTTGAGATATCTCACGACAAATAGATTTCACCTTGGTGAAATACTGAGAAATAGATAAGTTTCCTTGTGAGATGCCCGCAAGCTCATTTTCCAAGAGTTGGAGGTGTGCTCCATTCTTCTTTGAAAATAACTTCTCCAATGTTTCCCAGGCTGCCTTTGGTGTCTTATCATAACGAATATGCTCCAATAGGTCCTCCTCGATTGTGGTCTTCAATATATATAAAGCCTTCCCAGCATTGATCTTCTATTTTCTCAAGGCTTCGGCATTCTCCCTCAGTGGAGGAGTTGTGTCGGTGCCTGCGACTATGTCCCACAAATCCTGACCTTGTAGGTAGGACTCTATGCATGTCTCCCAATAACCATAGTTGTGGTCATTGAGCTTCCTAATCTTGTTGTTTGTGCTTCCAAAGTCTGACATGCTGACTAACGTCTAGCGTCCACTAAGCTTGGTTCCAAACCGATAGCTTTACAGTCACTGATTGTATTCTGGCAGAGTCTCCCCTTAGCACCTTGATGCAACGCCGACTGATGTAAGCGTCCAACGCTTACCGAAGTTTTCTCTACTGGTAACGGTCCCGGACCACCTGCTCTGATACCAATTGTTGGAAACCCGACGGACCCAACACACCCACTATGGAGGACCTAAAACTGACCACTAGTACTACACCAACTCCCTGAGTCGGTTAGCCTTTCTATTTTATAAATCCTTAGTGCAAAACTTAGACGGCAGTGCCGACCATATATCAATTAGGCAGTACAACAGACCATATACTATTCAGGCGGCAGTGCTGAACATATAACATTCAGGCGGCATTGCCGACCATATAGTAACCAATTCAAGTGCACTAAAAAAATACATAAGCAGAGACTTAACAGAGAAACTTCTAATTACAAGATTAATAATACTTTTTATTAATACAAATAAATTACACACATACCTCACTAGATTATTTCTCTCAACACTACAAAACAAACACTAGCTTCACTCGCACACCTGCACTCTCACGTTACTCACAACTTACACTCTTACACCAGCACACTTGCACCTACTCTCAATTTCCTTACGTCACTCTTCACTCTCTTTCTTGCACCCTTCCCTCACAAATGCTTAGCATATATATATATATAGTCTTGTTAAGTCTGTTAAGAGAGAGATATTTTTTTATTATATTATTTTACTTTAGTTGGATCTAGAGTATTGGATTTTTATATTACTTAATATGTTTGATATTTTCAACTTTGAAAACTCTAGAAGATGGAGGAAGTCGGTGACTCTTAACATAGACTATTAAAAGAAGTGTTATTTAAGCATAAATTTTCTCCTCTAACACAGAGATGGGATAAAAATCTTCTACCTCTTTCGGTACCTTTTTTTATACCCAACACTAAAAAAATTAAATTATAAACTCTAACCCTAAATTTTAAATCTTAAATCCTACACCCTAAAAAAGCACCATACCCCAAATTTCTTAAAGTCTATCTTAAACCTAATTTTAATTTTTGATGTGGGGCATAAATATGGGTACCAAAAAGAGTAGATATCTATATAGTCAAATTTAGATTGCAATGTAGAAGTACATTATTTATAGGATAAATTACAATTTCATCACTCAACTTTCTCCTCACTTTTATATTGTTCGCTCAAGTTTAAGTTTTTTTAATTTAATCACTAAACTTTCGATTTGTTTTTGTTTTCGTCACTCGGACGTTAAATAAAAAATGAAAGTGTGACATGGCAACCATGTGTACTAATGTAGACTACTTTTTGTTTACACAATAGCCTCATGTCATCCTCGTCATTTCCCCTTTTTTGATTTTATATTCTCCCCCAATGATGAAAGTTTTATAGTTTCACACCTCTGTCAGATCGGTGCTAAAATAACCATTCTCTAACATCTTTTTTGACCATTTAAGACATCAATAAACTCGTCTCATCATTTTCTACCATTGTATTAGTTTAGATTTTTCTCAAAGTCACTTTTAAACTCGCAAAACTCAACCCAAAACCTAAAATGTACAAAACCCCAAACTACATATCCACCGTTCAATCAACTAGGAGTCAAGACTTCTTGCTCCCTCTTCCCAAAATTCTCTATTTACTTTTTGTTAATTTACTGGCTTAGTGTGAGATAAAAATATGCATGTATTGTCGTAATAATGAGTGAATCAATGAATGAAAGTGTAAAAAATGAAGGTTAACTTCCTTTTTTTATGTTTATGTCACACCAATCACGTCTCAAAAGGATCTTATATTTTGTATCATTAATAAGAATATGTTCCATAACTGATAAATCAAAGAAAACCCGAAATCATAGAGTTTTCACAAAAAATAGGGTCATTTCATAATTTTTAAAAGATTGATGTCCAATTATAAAAAATGACCAAAATAGAAGCAAATCAAAAATTCAATAATCAAAATAAAAAATTTTAAACTTGAATGATCAAAATAGGAGTGAGAAAAAATTGAGTGATCAATTTGTAATTTACTCTTACTTATATATAATAATTATCTATGCAATATATCGATTATTAGAAAAGAAAAATATGAAAATTGAAGATCATTAACTGGCCATATATCAATCTATTAGTATTATGGAAATATTTTTAATATTATAATATTTAAATTAACAAAATAATCGGTATGTTGTAATTATGCTTAGTTATTAGGGACTACTATTTTTTACTAATGTTACCTTGTACTAATTACGTGATGTAACTTATAAAGTTTATGAAATTAACAACTAAGAATTTAATTTTATTAAAACACTCTGAGATAAATTAAACTTTTATAAAATTATCATGTAATTGATTAAAGGGCTAAAAGAATCAATAAATTTGTTTAATATAAATATATATTTTTAATTTTTTATAATATAAATTATATTTATTTATTTTATGGAACTTAAGTTTTTTATTCGATTTTATGGAACTTGGTTTAAATACAAACAACTTGGACTCTTTATTATTTTTTGCAATTAAAACATATTTTTGCAACATAATCCCCTATAGTTATAGAGATCGAAAAAGATTATCTCTCTCTAAAATGATTCTCTTTCATCATTCTAAAAGGTAAAACTTATATTACAAAAGATTTGAGTCAATATGTAATAAAAAATATAAATTAGTTGACTTTTAAAGGGAATACGAAGCATAAATAAAGAAGCTGAGCGAATTACGTATTATTATTCTTGGTATCTCCGTTTCTGTTGAATTTTGAAAATGACTTTCAACATCTATATATTTGGCGATTCTGAGAGCATTCCATCATTAACAGTACCCCCATGCAATCGATGACATAAGGGTGAGCCGAACCATGAGAGAAATGATCTGTCCTTTTTTCTCCTTCTTTACTTCGAGCACCGTATTGTTTGTGGCTCTTCGTCTCAAATCAACCAGGGTGAATCGTCTGAAACTGCCTCCAACCACCTTAATCTTTCTCCCACCTCTTTTGTCGGATGTATAATCATTTAAGTATCAACAATGAGTACGGTGAACGTATAAATCAAATAAATTTTGTTCTTGAACATTAATCAATCTTGGAGAATTTGGTTCTCGGAAACTATCATCTAAACATGCAAAATAAGACGCACACAACAGGGGATTGGAGATGAGATAAATTTTGGGAAAGGGTCAAATTTTGATTTGAGTACCTCTACTATTCTAAAATGACGTTTAATCCTAATAATTTAATACGACATAATTTAACCTTTATATATATATATATATATTGTATTTATTTAATCAAATATATAATATTATTAACTATTTTGATAAAATGTTGATGTGAATATTTTAAAAAGCTTCGCTTCCATCATAAATAATGTCAACGTGAAAGATAATTTTTTTTAAAAATTAAATCTCAAATTTAGTAAAAAGACCAAATTCACAATTTGACCATTTATAAAGCCTTTAATCTATTTTTTTTAAGCATCCACGCAAATAAAAAAGAAAGACGTGACGATTGCTACAAGGAAAAAAATGTGAATTATTGTGAAGCAAGTTATTTGATTATGTACGACCGATATGATTGTTACCATGACATTCAAAAAGGCTTGATATTAAAAAAGGTGTGAGTTCAAGTTTATTTAAACATGCAACATCCTAATAAGCATAATGTGAAAAAAAAGGATGGTTTCTGATCATTTAAACACACATTAACTGTTGCTTCCTTCCAGTGACCAGCGGCAGCCCTCTTCAATATTTTCTGGATAGGAGTTATCGTTAGGTCCAGAAGTTCGACTGTTCGAGGTCTTCCTCCTTTCCTTTTCATGATCTCACTTGGTGTGCTGCCGTAGGCGTGCTTAGATCGACACTATGACGGGTAATTCCGATAGGCTCTACAGGTAATGTTGCTCCCACAGTAGTGGCACTAATACTTGACAGGTTAAGTAACTAAAAGGATAGCTCTATTTGTTCTAAAGTTCAATGTATTGTCTAACATGCAATACAAACTGCTAATGCTAAGGTAACAGAAACTACTATCTATATCAAAAGTTGTAATAAGTCAATGAAGAGCTTGTCCCCTAGTTCATATTCCTAGGACGAAAATCAAATACGACTCCATTAACATGATTTTAAAATATCAAACATACATGAATCGCATGAAAAACGCATTGAACCATAAGCTTATAAATGCATATGATTCGACATACGCCTATAGAAGTCTTTCAAGCATTATCCGGCAATGCTCAATGATGCAAGCATTTCTGAATACACAGAGTCAATCCTAAATTCCTAATTTTCAAGTTCAATCTCCTACAATCATATCCAATAAACCAAAGACCGTTCAACAATTACTAACAAAAAACCCAAAGATCAAACATAAGGCCTGCAACAAATACTAAATCTTTGGAATGAACACTGACAATTTATTCTTGTAGCAGAAGAAATTAGCACATAAGACACAACAACAGAGTTATTCTCAGCTCACTTGTTCTTCGATTGTTTTAATCTCAAACATTAAAAACACAAACCCATTATCAGATCACAGATTATATACACAAATATTTATAAATATAAGCCATTATCATCATAACCTTCATCACCATCATCATTGCCTTAGAAAACCTATCAGTAATCCGGGCGGTGATAATCGCTATAATCGTCTCTTTCCTTTGAAGTCACTTCATGCTCCACCCGTTCACCAATCTTTTCTTCTTCGTATTTCAATCCTTCTTCTAACGCCATTCCACCTAAAGCCCCGGCTACAGCTCCAACAGCTAATCCAGTTCCCAGTCCAACTTTAGGGCCTCCTCGAGGCTTCTGATCGTACGGAGAGTAATCTACGGGCGCCGATGGAGTGCCATAGCTGGAAGCTCGTTCAAAGAAGGGGCGTGGAGGCATGGGCGGAGGCGGGGACGCGTAGTAATGGCTGGAGTAATAGGGAGAGTAACCCTCGGGGACGGAGGAGTAAGGCGTCGTTGGTGGAGGAGATGTTGACGGCGGAGGTGGCGGCGGGGGAAGAGAGATGTAAGGTGGAGCAGAGTATCTAGGTGGAGGAGGGGCATTTGTGTAATAATAGCTAGGAGGAGGAGCAAAATGGTAATCATGAGATGGGGGAAGGGGACGTTCTCGGATCCCGAGTTTCACTCGGATCTTACCCTGGGGACGACCTGATGGACGGAGAAGAGAGAAAGTTCGGATCTTGGAACTGTCATCCGGGTCGGGTAAGCTCTTGAGTTCAACCCGGAGGGTGGCCACCAAAGGCTTTGGGGTTTCCGAGGGTTTGGAGTGGAAGATCTCGAGGGTCAAAACGGCGTCGTGGAGAGGAACAACGAGGGGAAGGGTGAAACGCTCGTTCCAGACCGGTCGGGTCGAGCCCGAATCGTCCGATCTGGTCGAGAGACGTCGATCTGGATCGACCCAGAAGACTGCGTAGGGCTTTAGATCGCCGTTTTGCCAGTTGACGTTTTTCAGATGCTTGGCTGAAACGATCGTGAGTTCGAGGTCGAGTGGTCTTGGTGGCGGCGTTCGGGAGTGAGTCGCCATGACGGTAGCGGTGGCGGTCGCGGTGGTTTTGGTAGGTGATGATGCTAGCGTAGGATAGTTGGGATTTTTTTTTTAAAGACAATGGGGGACTGGAGATTGCTTAGGATTTAGGAAGGGGAGAAAAGAAAAGGAGCAGTGAAATGACGCTCTTAGCCTCAGTGGTTGGCGGGTTTTTATTAAGTGTGATCATGCGTGTATCCGTCTTGGAATAGTATACTATAGTTTGGTCAAAATATCTAATAGGTCCATGTATTGTTTTTTTTTCGGATTTAATCTATTTATTATAGTTTGATATTTTAGTTTTTTAAAGTTTTAATATAAAAATAAGTGTTTAAACTATACATTTCGTTAACTTTAAGCGTGTGAAGTTCTTTTTACAACAAAAATAATAATATTTTATTTTATTAATTTTAGGTGTATGATAGCTAATTGTTATTAAAAAATCCGTTAATCAATTAAATTTAATATGTGAAATATTTCAATTTTAATTTTTAATTAATTTTTTATTTTTAATAATTTTAATTTTTTCAAAAAATCCTAAAATACTAAAAAATTCTAAAATAGCCCCTAAAATAATTTTAACTTATTGAAATATAAGGGCTAAATTAAAATAAAAATAAAAATTCATAAACTTTGCATTGGAAATTTACATCAGCTTTCCTTTTTTTATTTTATTTTCTGATAAATACACAAAAAGTAAATTCAATTTGTTTAGGAAAGCAAGCAAAGAAATGTAAAGAAAGAAACAACATGTCTTATACGCTTCTTCGCTAGTCGCTATATTATACAAAGTCAGAATTAGCCTTCGCCGCTTCTCTTTTTCCCCTCTTTTATTTTCCTCTCCAAAATCAGTTGATCTCTTTTAACACGTCTTCAAAACCAGATTTTCTCGAGAAAATCTTATTTCATTTTCTCGGGTACCAAAACTATGTCTGACGCTTTGATCAATGGACTGGCGGGAGTGGGTGGAGGGATCATAGCTCAACTCATCACATATCATCTTCAAACTGTACGATTCACTTCTTACTTCCCTTTTTCAAATTCAAAAAGAAAAATCTATTTAAATTTTGTTCTAACAGTAATTTTCTAATTTCATCTTTGATCTGCAGGTAAATACTCGTCAACAAACAGAGCGTGATCTCAAGAAAGAGAAACGGAAAATCGGAACCATTGAACAAATGTGCCAGGTCTTTTTTCTTCAATAATTTTAGTTTTAGATGACGGCTTTACGTTATAATTGATGGGAACTTCTGAACATTTAACGGAATATTCTAATTGAGCTGTTCTAAGTTAGGCACTGCTTACTTGTTGATTTTTCAAACCTTCCCTTTTTTTTCTTGTAATATTAGCAATCGTATTAACAATTGAAAGTGTTAGTAATTTAGTGTTTAGTCTTGAATCTGCTTGTTCGCTTTTGTTTAATAGGTTGTAAAACAAGAAGGATGGGAACGGTTATAAGGAGGCTTAACGCCTTCTTTAGTCGGCACGGCTGCATCTCAGGTGATAACCTTTTCGATTTCTAGCATGATTGTCCTTGTTCTTGTATTACTTTAACTTTAGTAATGATAATGTTGCCAAGTGAAACAAATTAAACTAAATCTTCAATTAATAATGATAGGAAGTGTTTTTCGGTTGCTTCTTGTTTTATAATATCATTGTCTGTTTGGTTGCAGAGAAAGTGATGGTAAAAAATAGAAGTGGATTTATGAACTTAAGAATCATTGCCCAATTTATATTATGCTTCGGTTTTACGTTGAAACTGAGAAAGTTACTAGTTATCCCTAGACTTGCCTGGAAAATTGTTTTCTTAATGTACAAATGGTTTGCGACTTTCAGTGTAAATGATAAGTGGTCCATGTGATGACAGTTTTGTCCCCCGGTTTTATTTCTAGTTTTTTTCTTCGCTTTTTTGTTTGTGTTTTGTGTTTTTTTATTTTTATCAAATATTCAGGAGCAAAGCTGAAACTGCAGCACTTCAGAGCCAGAAAAGAGGGATAGGTGATGGATCAGTTGGGATGCTCTCTTCACTTGTTGTAGCAGCTTTAGCTGGGTAATGTAATTTTATGTGTTTCTAATGTTGCCCTGTATCAGCTTTGTAAAAGCTCTTTTATGAATTGTAAAGCATGTGTGCCGATTACTTTACATGATATCCTAAATTGTGTTGTAAGTCTCTGCAGTTCTCTCTTTTTATATCTGGGAGCTAAATATATGCTTCATTATTTTTCTGTGTAGGTGTGTAAATGTGCTGTTGACAAATCCTATTTGGGTAGTTGTGACACGCATGCAGGTAAAACGAAAATGTGCATTTCAGGAAGCTTCTTATTTGCTGTAAAACATAGAAGGAACAGAACTTCATTGTATGCATTCTTCACCAAGTCCACAAATAAACTTATAGCTGAATAATAATAAGTACGGAGCTTGGTAAATGTGTTCCTAGCTACTATGCCCAACATTATTTATACTTAGCTTCTGCTCTTTTGTCTTAAGTCACGCATAAAAATTCACATTTCTTTCTAGTTCTGAATCATGCATGCAATCTGAAAATATATATGTTTTGTTCAGTTTAAATGCTTGTTCATATTTAAATTAAACAACTATTGTAATGCAGACTCACACAAAAATCTCTAAGAACGACCATTCTAATAGCTTGGCAACTACAACTCAGAGGAAACAGTTCTTCCTGTACTGGACCCTCTTTCTTATGGAACGAGCCACGTGGTAAGTACAGTTGCTTTTTCTGTATTGTTCTTTATGTAATTCTGATACATGTATGGGGGGCTAAAATGATGCATTGTAGCCAAAGAGTTGAAGCTGTTTTATAAGTCTGAAATTTCAGCCGACTTCCATCGAATTTTCGGATGGGATCCGGGCACTTCTGAGTCTACATGTCTTCTTCAAACATATTCGTCTGTCTCTTAGCTTTCCAACGCATCTTGAAACGCATCAATCCGACATCGGGATCTCAAGTTATGTCCATTTTAGTGAAGATTGTGCGAGCAAAAATTTCTATACGATTTTATCACGGGAAATATTATTTATTACGAATTTTCAATAATTTTCTTGATTATTTGTACTTAGATTTAATCTAGGATTCTTTATGAAGATATTTAGATGATTTAGGATTAGATTTGTTATTTATTTATTAGTTTTTTAGGTTAGATAAAATATGTTTATTTATTTTATTATTATCTTTACTTTTCTTAATTTAAGTTGAACTCTTCATTTGTAGCCTATTTAAAGGCATATTTGCTTCACTAATAAGAACAAATCATGAATTTATGAGTTGCAAAAACCTTTGGCCATGGGCCATTTTATTTTCAAGGTAGATAGATTTGCCTTGTTGTTTTTCGTATCAGAAGTCTTCTTCAACGTAAGTTCGTCAAGTTCTTGTAATGTAGATCATCTTCACACTCTTGCTTGCCTAGGTAATTGCATCTAGGAGGGTGGGTTAGAGCCGCTTGAGGTTGCTTGCTTAGATAATCGCGTCTAAGAGGGTGTCGAGGACAAAATATCATACAACATCTATCTCGTCATCATCCATTCATCGAAGAGATTCGTGCCGTTTGCAGGTGTTTGCCTATTCAATTGCGATGAGGAGGGTGCCAATGACAAATCTATCCAACACCGCCACCATCAAATTCATCCTATCTCGTTTTCTACATCAAGATCATGCTTTATTATCGGTTTGCTGAAGGTGGAGTTTGGGGTTTTCTCGGATCATATTAGTGAGTTTGCTAGGTTAATTGTGATCTATAAGGTTCCTAGATTTTGAGGTAATTCTTGGAACCTGGCTTCCGTATCAATTGGTAATCAGAGCCTTGGTTTAGGTGTTTGAAACAATTATCTTTTACTGTTGTTTTAGTAGTGGAGAAAAAAGAAAAAATATATAATTATTTATATAGATCCTAGTTTTAATATTTCATTCCTGGAGACATCTCAAGAGACTTGAAGGTTGTGATCAACAACTCTTAAGATTCGGGACGAATCGTTTTCAACAGGGGGAGAATGATACATGTATGGGGGGCTAAAATGATTTATTGTAGCCAAAGAGTTGAAGTTGTTTTATAAGTGGAATTTCAGCCGACTTGCATCAAATTTTCGGATGGGATCCGGGCACTTCTGAGTCTACATGTCTTCTTCAAACATATTCGTCTGTCTCTTAGCTTTCCAACGCATCTTGAAACGCATCAATCCGACATCGGGATCTCAAGTTATGTCCATTTTAGTGAAGACTGTGCGAGCAGAAATCTCTATAAGATTTTATCACGGGAAATATTATTTATTACGAATTTTCAATAATTTTATTGATTATTTGTACTTAGATTTAATCTAGGATTCTTTATGAAGATATTTAGATGATTTAGGATTAGATTTGTTATTTATTTATTAGTTTTTTAGGTTAGATAAAATATGTTTATTTATTTATTATTATCTTTACTTTTCCTAATTTAAGTTGAACTCTTAATTTGTAGCCTATTTAAAGTCATATTTGCTTCACTAATAAGAACAACATCATGAATTTATGAGTTGCAAAAACCTTTGGCCATGGGCCATTTTATTTTCAAGGTAGATAGATTTGCCTTGTTATTTTTCATATCAGAAGTCTTCTTCAACGTAAGTTCGTCAAGTTCTTGTAATGGAGATCATCTTCACACTCTTGCTTGTCTAGGCAATTGCATCTAGGAGGGTGAGTTAGAGCCGCTTGAGGTTGCTTGCTTAGATAATCGCGTCTAACAGGGTGTCGAGGACAAAATATCCTACAACATCTATTTCGTCATCATCCATTCATTTGAAAGATTTGTGCCGTTTGCAGGTGTTTGCCTATTCAATTGCGATGAGGAGGGTGCCAATGACAAATCTATCCAACACCGCCACCATCAAATTCATCCTATCTCGTTTTCTACATCAAGATCATGCTTGACGTGGAGTTTGGGGTTTTCTCGGATCATATTAGTGAGTTTGCTAGATTAATTGTGATCTAGAGGGTTCCTAGATTTTGAGGTAATTCTTGGAACCCAAGCCCGTATCAATTGGTAATCGAGCCTTGGTTTAGGTGTTTGAAATAATTATATTTTACTGTTGTTTTAGTAGTTGAGAAAAAAGAAAAAAATATATAATTCTTTATACAGATCCTAGTTTTAATATTTCATTCCTTGAGACATCTCAAGAGACTTGAAGGTTGTGATCAACAACTCTTAAGATTCGGGACGAATCGTTTTCAACAGGGGAGAATGATACATGTATGGGGGCTAAAATGATGCATTGTAGCCAAAGAGTTGAAGCTGTTTTATAAATGGAATTTCAGCCGACTTGCATCGAATTTTCGGATGGGATCCGGGCACTTCTGAGTCTACATGTCTTCTTCAAACATATTCGTCTGTCTCTTAGCTTTCCAACGCATCTTGAAACGCATCAATCCGACATCGGGATCTCAAGTTATGTCCATTTTAGTGAAGACTGTGCGAGCAGAAATCTCTATACGATTTTATCACGGAAAATATTATTTATTACGAATTTTCAATAATTTTATTGATTATTTGTACTTAGATTTAATCTAGGATTCTTTATGAAGATATTTAGATGATTTAGGATTAGATTTGTTATTTATTTATTAGTTTTTTAGGTTAGATAAAATATGTTTATTTATTTATTATTATCTTTACTTTTCCTAATTTAAGTTGAACTCTTCATTTGTAGCCTATTTAAAGGCATATTTGCTTCACTAATAAGAACAACATCATGAATTTATGAGTTGCAAAAACCTTTGGCCATGGGCCATTTTATTTTCAAGGTAGATATATTTGCCTTGTTATTTTTCATATCAGAAGTCTTCTTCAACGTAAGTTCGTCAAGTTCTTGTAATGGAGATCATCTTCACACTCTTGCTTGTCTAGGCAATTGCATCTAGGAGGGTGGGTTAGAGCCGCTTGAGGTTGCTTGCTTAGATAATCGCGTCTAAGAGGGTGTCGAGGACAAAATATCCTACAACATCTATCTCGTCATCATCCATTCATTTGAGAGATTCGTGCCGTTTGCAGGTGTTTGCCTATTCAATTGCGATGAGGAGGGTGCCAATGACAAATCTATCCAACACCGCCACCATCAAATTCATCCTATCTCGTTTTCTACATCAAGATCATGCTTTATTATCGGTTTGCTGAACGTGGAGTTTGGGGTTTTCTCGGATCATATTAGTGAGTTTGCTAGATTAATTGTGATCTAAAGGGTTCCTAGATTTTGAGGTAATTCTTGGAACCTGGCTTCCGTATCAATTGGTAATCAGAGCCTTGGTTTAGGTGTTTGAAATAATTATATTTTACTGTTGTTTTAGTAGTTGAGAAAAAAGAAAAAAATATATAATTCTTTATACAGATCCTAGTTTTAATATTTCATTCCTTGAGACATCTCAAGAGACTTGAAGGTTGTGATCAACAACTCTTAAGATTCGGGACGAATCGTTTTCAACAGGGGGAGAATGATACATGTATGGGGGCTAAAATGATGCATTGTAGCCAAAGAGTTGAAGCTGTTTTATAAGTGGAATTTCAGCCGACTTGCATCGAATTTTCGGATGGGATCCGGGCACTTCTGAGTCTACATGTCTTCTTCAAACATATTCGTCTGTCTCTTAGCTTTCCAACGCATCTTGAAACGCATCAATCCGACATCGGGATCTCAAGTTATGTCCATTTTAGTGAAGACTGTGCGAGCAGAAATCTCTATACGATTTTATCACGGGAAATATTATTTATTACGAATTTTCAATAATTTTATTGATTATTTGTACTTAGATTTAATCTAGGATTCTTTATGAAGATATTTAGATGATTTAGGATTAGATTTGTTATTTATTTATTAGTTTTTTAGGTTAGATAAAATATGTTTATTTATTTATTATTATCTTTACTTTTCCTAATTTAAGTTGAACTCTTCATTTGTAGCCTATTTAAAGGCATATTTGCTTCACTAATAAGAACAACATCATGAATTTATGAGTTGCAAAAACCTTTGGCCATGGGCCATTTTATTTTCGAGGTAGATAGATTTGCCTTGTTATTTTTCGTATCAGAAGTCTTCTTCAACGTAAGTTCGTCAAGTTCTTGTAATGGAGATCATCTTCACACTCTTGCTTGCCTAGGTAATTGCATCTAAGAGGGTGGGTTAGAGTCACTTGAGGTTGCTTGCTTAGATAATCGCGTCTAAGAGGGTGCCGAGGACAAAATATCCTACAACATCTATCTCGTCATTATCCATTCATCGGAGAGATTCGTGCCGTTTGCAGGTGTTTGCCTATTCAATTGCGATTAGGAGAGTGCCAAGGACAAATCTATCCAACACCGCCACCATCAAATTCATCTTATCTCGTTTTCTACATCAAGATCATGCTTTATTATCGGTTTGCTGAACGTGGAGTTTGAGGTTTTCTCGGATCATATTAGTGAGTTTGCTAGATTAATTGTGATCTAGAGGGTTCCTAGATTTTAAGGTAATTCTTGGATCCTAGCTTCCGTATCAAATTCCCTTATAACATCGGATCCAAGTTATCTCTAATTGAAATAGTAGGATACTATTGTCTTTAAATCCTATAGTGGGAAATAGAAAAAATGTGAAAGAAGTAATTCACATCTGATGTTCGTGCTGTGTAGTGGAATGGCTGCATGGATATGATAGTTGATAGGATTGTTATTTCATGATAAACTTAAAAGTGACTGTAGGAACTTTTAACTGATGGAGAATGTATTATATTACAAGCGTTTATTATCGTTTCCACATCAAGTATGGTTTTATTACATTTGCCTGGAGTGGTCGGTAGACATGATTATTTTAATATTTTGTGATGTCAACCAAAATACAAGGTATTTTGTTACATTCTTTTGCAAATGGAATTCTTGCATATTCAAGAAGTCTATGATGAAGCTGGAGTTTTGGGCTTCTGGCAAGGTGTATTGCCAACATGGATAATGGTACGTGAGAAGTGACTGTTACATCTGTTAAGTGTGTGTCAATGATCGTTCCTGATATTTCTAACAGGTGAGCAATCCGTCGATACAATTTATGCTGTACTAAACGATGTTGAAGAAACTGAAGAAAAGACGATCTCTTAATAAGCAGGGCAACAATGGTGTAACTGCTTTGGAGGTTGACTCTGAGTTAATCTCCCTTTACTAATAATTACGTTAGTGCTCCTTGAAAAATGTAAGCTTTAATCTCTACACGAACTGTCTAATTATGCTAGATATTTCTTCTCGGAGCTTTGGCAAAACTCGGAGCTACCGTTGTGACGTATCCTCTTCTCGTTGTAAAGGTAGGATCGTATGACATGTGGATGTTCACTTTTTAGAAGAAAAACTTGGCATTAACCAATGTGACATAACCCTTCATTATCGGCTAAAAAACGAGTCAAAATCATACCCGTTTCTTTGTTGCTTTTACAGTCAAGACTTCAAGCAAAACAAGTTACAACTGGGGACAAAAGGCATCATTACAAAGGTACGAATCATTACGAGTAAGCTTATGCTCAAAACTTCTGTGGTCTTGTAACTATGAACATCCAACAGCGGCAAACCCGAAAAGGTTATTGCGTTCTGGTTGGTCTTCGGAGAAAACAAAAGCCGACAATAGAATCATGTTTATATGTTTTGATTTAAGGTTCAGGTTAATCTTATATTTCCATCTGGTGCGTTGATATAGGGACTCTGGATTCTATTGTAAAGATGATCCAATACGAAGGCTTCGCCCGGTTTTACAAAGGCATGAGCACGAAAATCGTACAAAGCGTTCTTGCAGCTGCCGTGTTGTTCATGGTTAAAGAAGAACTTGTCAAGGGTGTTCGACTGTTGCTTCTTAAAGATGGCATTCGTGCCACGAAATCCAAGTCTCCTTAAGTGAAAACTCTCGTGCTTCTTCCCCCACTCAATTCCCCAACTCCATTTATTTCCACAATTTGTAGTTGGTCAAAATATAAAACTTGAATTATAACATATAATTAAAAATATTATTACTTATTGATATAAACTTGTAACATTTGAACGGAATTTGGAAATCCCAGCAATAAATTTGATTATGTTCACAATTAGTACATCAATCTAGATAAATAGTTATCTTTAGTAGGGAACAAAGAGGGAAAGGAAGAAGAAAATGCAAAGAAAAAAAAAGTTTCAAGTAAAAACCATACTTTATTATTTCCTCTAACTTATGTATATTGTCATGTCCGTAGAATTTCAAACCTCAGAACGTGCGGCCTTAGACAGTCTCGCCTAAGTAAGCCTGAAACATCGAAGTTAGAGTGCTTAGATCCTTTGGAAACAATGAAACAATAAAGGGAAATGGCAAAAACAAAAGAGACGAGGGAATTTATCATGACTCTAAGTGAAATCGGAAGAAATATTGGAATGAAGAAACATGCTACAAGCAATGTAGTTGCATTGAGTGAAAAACAGATTGAATATTGCCAGCCGGAGGATTGGATTGAGTCCATTAGGAGTTTGTTAGAAAATTTGCAAAGCTGTAAATTAATAATGTTAGTACTGTGTAATTACAGATATTTTCTCTCCTCATATCTTCTTCTTCTCTGTAACCTAATCTTCTTCTTCTTTCTGAAATCTTCCTTTTCTGTTAACTTTCACAAACTTGGGTTGTGATAATTGGTATCTAGAGCCAGGTTTCGATTTGATGCATCAGCAAGCAATGTCAACTGCTATTCAACAAAAGGAAAAATGGGATGCCATGTTAAACAGATTGGAAGGAAAAAATTGCTGAAAACCCGAATTATTTGAAGACAATAGTGAAGTTGCCGTCCAAGCAGCGTGAACTGGAACGACTGAAGGTTGGCTGGAAACATGGAGAAAACAACAGCATGTTATAAATGAAGAGAAAAAAAAAGTTATATTCTTTGGAAAAACAAGGGCAGAACCTACAAACCATAAAGGATGATGCTTGTGAAGAATTTGAAATTATTGATCCACTTCTTCAACCTAATATGCAGTTCGAAACTGAAGCAGGAAAAGCTATCGTGATTCAAGGTCTAAAAGGGCAGTCGAATTCTACTACCCAAATGTTCGATGAAATGCCTGTTACAAAAGATGAGGAACCTGAGGTAGTTATGATCAAACGACCATCACCGGTTCATGTGTTAGAAGAAAAGCTCGATAAAATTGATAATAAGCCCAAAGTGTTTGATCAAGAGTTTAATGGAGTACAAACTGTTTCGACCATGGAGGAAATCGGTGAAGTGGGAATCGATGCCATTGATGGTCAAGGTAACAGTTTGGATGATTTTTTGTTTAAAAATCATATTTTCATTGTTTTGAAGTTGAAGCAATGGATATTTTCACTGTCTGATTCTCATATTGCTATGGTAGTTGTAAAGGTGGAAGTTGTTACCAACCTATGATGTTATACAGTCTAAGCATTTTGACCCTGGTATTTCTATTGGCATGACCAAAGTTGAATTGGTGAACAACCTTGGTATGATTGCAAGATCTGGGACCAAGGAATTCATGGAAACAATGCTGCATAATTTGATGCAAGGGATGGAGAATAAATATTTAATGGGAGATTCTTCAATTGATTTATCTTGCTTAGGGGATTCGAATTTCCAGCAAGTTCAAGGGATTAGGAGAATGATAAGTTTTTAACCGATTAGAAGGGTGATGAGTTCTGAACTGCTGCTTAGGGGAGTGCTGTGTCTTGACTTGATTAGTATCCTTAAGGATCCTATTGACCAGACTAGGGGAGCTTTTAATCCAGGGGTAGCTTGTTTGCAAATGCAGTTATGAAAATTGACATGATAGTTGGGACTATTAAAATCGATCTTCAAATACTTAATGATAGGAACATGTTTTATGATGGAATTAAATACTTGATTTTAGCTGCAGTAGACACTATGTTTGATCGTGGATTTGTTCCTAACATTCGCAATCTAAAAGTGTTATTATCGGTTCTCGTGCCAAGTTTTGCTAAGCTGAAGAGAGCCAATGGAAATGTACGGTCAAACCATTTCAAGAAAATGGTCCTAGTTACGGAACAAGGATCATATAAAGGAAGGGATATAGGAATGACGAGAAAATTTAATCAAGAATTTGAAAACGATTACAAAATCTGGAACTTCTACGATGGTTTTGAGAAAATGCAAAGCAATGAATACCTCAACTTGATTGGACAGTTTGAGGCTGGTTTCTACTTCGTATATGTTGTAGCTAACTATGTTGAAGTTATTAGTAAACACAATGATGCGAAACAATATGTGGGAATTGAAGGCTGATGGGGTTTAGTTATTTTTGAGGATGTTGGGAATAGGTCATTTGAGCATGCTAAGTTGTTTGGAAGAATTCATGGTATTGGACATAAACATCTTGCTGCAAACCATCCTAACAAGATGATACAATTCACAATGGATGAGTTGCAGAGTTTAGTTTCTGGTTCTCCACTTTAAATCATGGTCTAGATCAAACTCTCATGGGCATCTATTTTCTTGGAGCTACACAACTTAGAAAATTTTCTGAACTCTTGCAGGATTTATCTCATTCTTGTGGCATGACTATGGATTCTGAGAAGACCACTCAACTAGGATCTCCTTTGCTTATAATTGTTGAGGATGTTAATGGAGAGGCTTTGACAACACTTGTGGTGAACAAACTGCAGGATATCCTCATTATTGCGGCCATTAAAGCTCCTGGTTTTGGTGATCATCACCACGGATTCAACTCAACTCATTGCAGAGGTGACCTCGAAGGATGAGATACAAGCTAGTGTGGCACAACTAAAGAAGAAGCTAGTTGAAAAATTAGCTGAAACAGATTCTGTTTATGATTTTGAAAAATTAGCTGAAAGGATTGCCAAACTATCTGGTGGTGTTGAAGTCATTAAAGTTGGTGCTAAAAAAGACAACTTGAGGATCACAAGCTACAGATTGAAGATGCCAAAAAATGTTACTTTTGCTGCCATAGGGGAAGGGAGTTTGCAACTAGGACAGAGCAAGAGAAGAACAAAAGCTGATGAATTGGTTCCTTCTGAAAAACAAACCGTTTATTTCAAGTTCTCTCTTTGGACTGCTTGGAAAGAGTATTCAATTTCCATTCCTCAAAATGGTGATCCTTGGAGACATGGATCCTTAGGAGCAGAGGGTGTTGTCATGATCCTAGGTGAAATCAGAAGAAATATTAGAATGAAGAAACATGCTACAAGCAATGTAGTTGCATTGAGTGGAAAACAGATTAAATTCAAGACGCATATTGGATCAAAGACTATGAATAAGGTAGCCCAACACTTAACCAAAGATGAGAAGGATTGAATATTGCCAGCTCGAGTATTGGATTGAGTCCATTAGGAGTTCGTTAGAAAGTTTGCACAGCTGTAAATTAATAATGTTAGTACTGTGTAATTTGTTAATATATATATGTTGGGTGTATTGACAGAAAACCTTATCTTATGAATGAAATTACAAATATTTTCTCTCCTCATATCTTCTCTATAACCTAATCTTTATCTTCTTTCTAAAATCTCTTTTTTTTCTGTTAACAGTCACAAACTTGAGTTATGACAAAATTGAGTTAATGCTTAATATATTACTCAAATCAAAAGTAAAAAATTTTACGGGCGTGACAAGTGATACCGAAGCGACTTTTAGGCTATTTGATTTTACGCCGGTAGAGTAGATAACCATGACAATAGCCCATCATGAGCGTGATTAACTAATGACGAGGGCGTCACGAGATTAAATGGGGAGAATGTAATGCTTAAAAAAAAGCGGAGATATTAATTCCACATCGAAAAAAAATCTTGAGATATATAAATATGTCTTTTAGGAGGAGGATAATGATCTCATGACAATATGTTATTATTTTAATTATTTCTTTACCGTTCCTAATTGAACTTGTGCGGAAAAATTCAACGACCATACCTGATTCTACTAATTTTAAAACTCATAGGATTTTAAAAACAATTAAATTAGAAAAAAAATATAATTGTCATTGTAAAGACCCGTTTGCAAACCAAACTCTAAACTCATACAACCCGACCCGGATTTGAACCTAAGTCCCAACCCAAATAAAAAATCTTAATTTTCAAAAACCCTAAATCTCTAATAATCTGGGCCGCCGCCATCTCCTATTGCCACCGTCCTTGCCGCCGGTCACCCAAAACCAAATTCAATTTCTAACCTAAACCCTAAATTAAAACCTAAAATAAACCAGATACCAAACAAAACTAAACCCTAAAATTAAATAACCTAAAACCTACCCTTATCTCAGCCTTACCCCTAACCTCAACCACCCTGCAATCTCACGAAATCCGCCCCAAAAATTCGGCCATCCCTTATTACCAGATCTGCAGAATATTAAAATGAGAGTTGTTAGTTTTATATTGGGATTGAAGGGTTATATAACCCACAAAAAATTGTAAATGGGGGATTCGGTTCAAAAAAAACAACCCAGGTAATACCGAAATCAAAAAAAAAATGTAAGGGGTTTGGAAAGGAAATAAAAAAAAGCGTTCTTGAGTTCCAGAGAATTTTCAAAGCTTTATTTTATTTTTTTATTTCAAACAGAATCGAAAATCAAAGAAGGGGTGAGAAGATTACCTTGCTGCCGTCATTCCCTCTTCATCGTGAGGCCTCCGGGCCGGTGAACAGCGCTACTAAATTCTGTTGAAATTCCCATCTATTTATTACATTTTTAAATGATTAAAAGGTTTGAGGAAAAACTCTTGTCCTTCATCTGACCATGGTTCAACATTTGGCTTCTTTGTTACTTGTGAGGAGAGGCCAAAATGATGATAATCTTTTTGTCCTAATTTCTATTGCTTAAACCGGAAAGCAATTGGTTAGAATGTATCTACTACTAAGAACTAGACGGTGCTAACTTAGTTTCCGATTCCCCCTGATATTTTTGGCAAATAAAGAATGTAATCTTTTATGTTACTTTCATGTTTCTTTGATCCTTAACTCTGGCAAATATATAGTTTTCAATGGAGTACTCCAGCTGATCATATACACAAAGGAAAAGAATGTCATTCTTTTTACTTATCCTCCTGCTGTAAGTTCTTATGCATTATAATTAAATATTTCCTTGTGTTATATGACGTGGTATGCGTTGATTTCTTGTTCTTTGAGCGGAGATTATCTTCTTGTATGATAAGTTTGGACATTATTCTCGATGTGTTTAAGCCAGTGATGTTGAGCTTTCTGAAATATTTGCATGGTTACTGATTTATGATATTACCATCAAACTCTGTTTTTTCTTGTTAGTAAGAATGGATGATGACACTTTTTAATACAAATTCGTTGTCATCTAGCACTCTGTCCAAGCTTCCCTTAGAATGCTGAAAAAGTATTTGCATTGTAAATAAAATTGAAGGAGTTTTAGGACTTTATCTACTTTTTTTGTGTTCTCTTTATGATTAAACTATTACATTTCATCCTTATTACAATGTTTCCTTTTTAGTCTATCATTGCTTTATGCTCAAAGTAATGATGTGGAATAATGCCTAGAATATATAGACGTCTTGATTCTTGAATATTTCCTAAGCTAATGATGTTTATTTATTACAAACTCAACGCAACCAAATTCCTATTATTGCCTATCCTCTATGATCTTTCAGAAAAAGCTTACATAGTGTGGCGCTCTTTGCATGCCTTTGGTTAGAAGGAACTTAACAAATTACAAAGTCTAGAATTAAATCAACTATATGGACCTAGTTTTCGAGGATCCTGAGATGCCCTTCTGTACAAAGCCCTGTTTGTGTTGTTTTCTACATCTAAGTGCTGATTTATTGTTTTCACGGATCCATCACCAGCACCGGTTTGGTGGTCTCTTCAAAGTTGCCTAGATTCTCTGATCTTTATACCCTTACCATAGCAAGTGCAGATCCCAAGTCCATATCTGCAGGGAAACCGGTCGAGTTGACCAAAAGTGTTACCCAATGGTAGCTCCCTCCCCCTTATTTCGCTCTGTCCTACCCCGTTCACACACCTGCCGTCCATTTGCATGTCTAAGCCGTAAAAATAATGCAGGTTCACCAAGGACGGAGTATTGGTGGATGGCCTATTCTGGAAAGATGTCGAAGCACTAATAAATGATTATGCAGCAGAACCAAAGAAAAAGAAGTGATCTAGATAGCTTGATACTAAACGTTACTCTGATAGGTTCACCCCGTTATTGGTCTTGTGTTTGAGGATTTTAAACTAAATGAACTTTGCCCGAGGATTAGAAGACAATTGTCATCGTTTAACAGACATCGAATTCCTGCTAATGAAAAGAGATTTGGCATCTCTAGTTTTATATTTTGTCATATAATTAGTTATGGCTTATTTAATCACTGATGATGATTTCCAGCTTCCAAGTAGCTTTCATCTATCTTATGTGTGGTTCTATTCACAAGTCTTAGTTCAATTAGACATCTAAGAAGACATGGGTTTAAGGGTGCTTAAGCATGTATTATCTTTCGATTTGGAGATATGAAGATCTGAATAGTTTAGACATTATATAGGCCAACAGAACATGAATGATTAGTTATTGGGCTTGCTCTAGTAGATACTTTGAAAATAAATAAAAAATGTTTACAAAATTTTTAACATATTTTGGTCTCATATTTTCTTGTTCTTCTGAATATATTATTCATATACTCGTTTCATTTAAAAGATAAGAACAATGACTGTTTCTGGTCCAGTGTACTTTTCAAAGTGAAGAATATAAGAGCAATGACTTGCTGTGTCATTGTCGCGGAGCAAATAAACAATTAATGGTTTCCGCGTGGATCAGTGGCCTCAAATGGAAAGAAAGAAGGGAAGGCTATGACTTCCAAAGCAATAAACACTTGTTTCAATTGGACTAAGAGGATAGCTTTGCAAAATCACCAACATTGGTCCTCATCAAAACCTACTCTGATTTTAGGATTATGCTGCAGAACCAAAGAGAAAGAAGTGATGGAGATAACTAGATAGCAAGCCTTACTCTGATTTTAGGATTAAAAACAAGCCTAGACTTTGAGCTTTCAGGTCAATGGTGAAATTATTTTGGATATTCTGCCTGTGGAAATGACCCACCACCAGTTTTTGGGATGTTTCGAGGAATAATCTTAAAGCAGAAATATAGAATAAATCCATTAAAAAGAACCGTATTGACTGGGCTCAAATGAGAAGACATAAATGAAATCAGATATTATTCAATACATCGGGGTGGAATTAAAAAGTTCCCACAAATTCTAAACCCTACACTGAAACACTAAATCAAATACTAAACCAAGGACGGAGCATTGGTGGAGGGCCTATTCTGGAAAGATGTCGAAGCACTAATAAATGATTATTAGTTGCAAGTAGCTTAATTGCTGATGATGATTTGCAGGTAGCTTTCATTTATCTTAATCTTCCTACCTTAATTGCTGTTAGGACCAGCTCTGGATTTCAAGCTGCATACTGTCAATTGCCTTGGTTGCTAGCCTGTATGACAGGGTTAACTCCTTACCATCACCTTGTTTCCTACGGCATTATCTTTTGATTTGCTTACCTAATTGGTTGTGGTATTTAGTAAACGTGCTTCAATTGAACTATGCAGTATTAACTTTCAAGGAATTTCTTTTACAAAAACTGCACTCCTGGAATAAGATAAAAGGATTGCAATGGTAAGATGCAAAAATTATTCTTTGAAGACGATGGTATAACTGATGAAATTAAATCTTAGATTCGAATTTTAAAGATGAGTTAATTAAGGAAACGTGCATTATAAAACTCCAACGAATGTATGCAGATGTCATGCTTCTGGTCCAGTGTATTCTTCAAAGTGAAGACCATAAGAGCGATGACTTACGGTGTCGGTGTCAGTGTGCTGGAGTACATTAAGGGTTTCGAAAGCAAGCCGTAACGACTGGACTGAAACGAAAAGATACAAGGAAGACTTTTGACTTCCAAAGCAATAAGAGCTTGTTTAAATTGGATTAAGAGATTAGCTTTGCAAAATCACTAACATGTTTTATATCATCAAAACCTACTGAAAATAAGCTCAAACCATGGCCTTCCCTGTTTGCTTCATCACCCTTGTTCTTTCCTATGTCTCCAGCGCTGTTGGGGTTGGCTTTGTTTCCACTCTGGCTGCCGGTTCGGTCGTGTCAGCCACAGCATCGTCGCTCGGTATATCATGCAGTAAAGTTGGAATAGTCATCCGCATTGATATTATCATAATCACTTTCAACTGTTTACTTTCCTTTATTTATCATTTTCATTTGCTTAGATTTATTCAACTCATTTCGCTAAACCCCTTTATTACTTGCAGGTTTCTTGGTTAAAGATCGATTCAGACCAATATTGAAAACTCCTTAGTCCCTGTGGACCGACACCTTCTTCTCTATACTACGTCTTATTTATTTAATTTGAGGTTAATTCATTATTCATTTGACAATTACGACACTTGTCAAATTGGCGCCGTTGCCGGGGAACTTCGACGAAGTTACTAATATTGTTTGTTTTGATTTATGACCAGGAAGAATTCGAACGAATTAGAAGATTTTGAACCAGAAATTGAAGCATTAGCCCGAAGATTACAAGGACACACTTCGGAAAAACGACGGTGATAAACAACAACTCGAACGTGATCTAGAATCATCCTCCACAGCTGAAACACACTTTGAGAACATCGACAACGAACAGATTCCAATGGCTGATTTAAGATCAAACCATTCACCAACTTGTCGCGGCACCACACAATCAACAGCTTTTGTACATTACATTCCCGAATGGAGAGACACCATTCGCACTTAAGACAGGCTTGATACATCTTCTACCTACCTATCACGGTTTGCCTAGCGAAAATTCGTATAAACACCTAAAAGAATTTCATATGGTTGTTTGAGTACAAAACCATAGGAGTATTTGAAGACCAATTAAAACTTCGTGACTTTTCCCTTTTCTTTAGCTGATATTGCCAAGGATTGGTTATTTGACCTGCCTTCCAATTTTGTTACAACTTGGACTGACATGGCCCGGCTTTTTCTTGACAGATTTTCCCTGTGGCTAAGGCAAGGGACTGAGGCGGAGCATCTTGAGTATCTGACAAAAGGATATTGAGTCGTTATACGACTACTGGAGAGATTCAAGAAGTTGTGCACAAATTGCCCACAACATGGGCTATTGGAACAAACGCTTCTTTAGTATTTCTATAAAGGCCTATCTCCTATGGAAATAAAGATGATCGCATTTTTACAAGTAGAGGGGCACTTGTAAACATGACCCCAATAGTGGCAAGAACTCTAATCTCTACAATGGATGCTAACTCATAGTAATTTTGCCCTTCTAGTGAACCCTTTCGGCGAGTTCATGAGGTAAGTAACGTTTTATTAGAACATAAAATTGACAAATTGGCTGAAATTGTTCAATCCCTTGTTGAAGATAAAAAAGCCGCGACTAGATTTTACGGGATATGCACGAGTCCAGAACATCAAACAGATTGCTGCCCGATGATACAAGAGGAGGATGCTGCGCAATTAAATGCCATAGGCAATTTTCCCAGACCTCCCTAGAGACAATACAATCCCAATGCTAATACATACAACCCGGGATGGA